>BGKB01000040.1:141681-451558 GCA_003116975.1 Aurantiochytrium sp. KH105
TTTGGCCTTGGGGACCGTTTTGTGGATGGTGAGACTTATTCCGTAGACGACGGCTCCATTGTAGCATGCGTTGAGTGCAAGCGGACGGGGACTATGCCCTGGATCTCGATCGTGAATGAGTACAGCCGGTTGTTGCCCTCGGGCTCCCATAGGACTGTTATCCGACTCGACGAAAACGGCGATCGCACCGAGCCCCGTCGTAATGTGATCAGCTGGCGGCTGACGGTCGCAGACCCTTTGGGACAGCTCGTCATGTACATGGTCATGTCTGGGTGCAAGTTCGGAATGCTGACCAACAGCTACAGGACCTTCTTTGTGCGCCTGGGCAACCGTCCACGCGCCGTCTACGTCACGGATGCCTTCTACCCAGAGCAAGACGACACTCACTGCAACCCAAACGGCATGGCTCTTGGCCACGCGACTCTGCTCTTCTATGCGCACGCGCTCAGTGAGCACGTGCGTGGCCAGCCGCGGAAGCCGTTCTGGAACTGGTTCAATTGCCCGAACGTACAGGGTGCTGACGAAGACACGCGATTCGATGACACGCCCCAGCAGGACAGCGATGGGAGTAACGACGACCCAGATGATACGCCCGACATACAGGGCATGTACACGCAAGACGTGCAGGCTCTTTTCGGGCAGAGACTCAATCTCGTTGCCGACGACGGCTCGCGCGCCATCAAGCTCGACCTGGGGGAGCGGTACTGGATTAAGCACGAAGGCACGAACGTGCTGTGCAGCGCCGGGCTTGGTATGGGCAACGTTGATGTTGAGGGTCACCGGTGCTTCTTAAAGACGGTGTCCCTCCATGCGAAGTCCGCGAACCGCGAACTACTGCACGAAGCGCAGGTTTACGGGGAGCTCGAGCACCTCCAGGGTGACGTTCTGCCAAAACTCGTTCTACATGGCCAGGACGCGTTCTTTGCACTCCGAGGCGTGCTTACGACACAGGAAGGCGTGGCCTTGAGCGCTGGTGGATCGAAAGTGGCAGAGCGCATCTCACTCTCCGGAGGACTTGCCATCCTCACCAACAAGATAGAGGGAGCGCTGAGTGCGCTCCACACGGCTGGGTATTTGCACGGAGACGTGGCGCTACGTAACATCGTTATCAATAGTTCCGGGGATGTCAAGCTCATTGACCTAGGGCGTGCACGCAAGCTGTTGAGCCCGGGCGAGGCATCTGATGAACTCAAGATCGTGAGGGAAACATTGCTTCCGCAACTGAGAAGTATCATCTGATGAATTGAGTTTACCATAGTCAATGCGAGGCAAGGTACTCCCAACCTTGCACCGCACTGTTGCCGTCGATCGTGGCACTTCACGAGGCCAACCACCAAAAGGACTAGTGTCTGTTAGACAGATCACGGGCCGAATCGACAAGGCATAAAAAGAATAATTTGTCTGAAGTGCGTTATGTTGCTGTGTTCTAACAAGGTGGAGCGGTCGGAGTTCGTACCCTTGGCTCTACTTTGCGTCGGCATTCGATATACGACGATTTTACAACAGCCCCCTTGGCCTACCTAGTACGGCAGAGGAGACGCCACAGCTCTTATATAACACTCGTCGCGATGACTTGGTCCTGCCACCGAACCGACTTACTACCTATGGCTGACGAAACAACCCTAACCACACACCCCTACACCCTCTTGGATCTTGACCTCTGATTCTTGATGCAAAACGCACTCGCAGTCGGCTTCAGCAAACGCTTCTTCTGGGAACGAGCAGACAACAATCGCAGTCACAAGCCCTATAACATGAGTAGTGAAACACCGAAAATATGCATCTTAAGTGACTACAAAAGCGAAAGCAGGCGCATGGTTGACAGAAACATGCGCATCCTCGCCGACCTCAAACCGTCAGTCATCGACGTAAGCGGAGATAGATTTGCAACGACACTGCACTGTCTCAACAAGTTTGATACCTTTCTCATATGCACTTCTGTGGACACGACCCCAAGAGTGAATAATAGTACGCTTCATACAGTTGCCACTATAATCGCAAAGCACGCGCACAAAGGGACGAGAGTCTTTGTGGAAAGCATCGCACGAATCGGGCTCACGAGAGGGGTTTTTGCAAGCGCATTACCGAAAGATGCTCTCGTCGCCTACTGTCCAACGAGTGCAGCCGTACTGCAAGGCACAGACGACACTCTGACGGTTCGCGATGTCACAAGACTCGTGGGTGGCATCAACACACAAAGTACCGACGCAGCACATCAGTTCTTCTCAAAGTGGCATTCACGTGCAAATGCCGGCCCCGTCGTCAAAACTAGATCAGCAGAAGTTGCTGAGGGGGTGATCCTTCTTGAAATTGCCAAAAGGGCTGCAATTCAATCTACTGTCAACGAATTCGCACGAGCTGCAGATGTGGACAGTCCTTACGAGATCATAGATGCAGCGGAGTCGATGTTCACAGAAAACAACGGAACACGCGCACCTCTCGCACATAGCTCACCCCTAGCTGCCGCTGCTACAACAATAACAAACACCGCGCCAGCACTGAATCGACACAACATGATCGTCCAAGATCCGACACTCGGGTGGTGTCACGACATCTCACGATTACTTCACAACGGAGACGAGGACTTGTGGCCTATTCTAACAAACAACTCGCAATCTCTTCTCAGCGCAACACGGATTGTTTTTGAGGCTGTTGTCCTCCGATACTGCAAGGGCAACTATGACAAAATCCATGAAAAAGCATTCCTTATGGTCGGTATAGGAAACATGTTTGGCTCCAGCGACACAGACAACTCACCAGCTTTTGAGGTTGCACGCATGTTGAGGTTAGAAGGCGCCAAAATTGACGTGTTTGATCTCTTCGTCGAACCTTTCAGGAACGAAACCCCACCCGATGTCTTTTTTCTATCCGGACGACCCAAGTATGACGGCGTGCTAGTCATGCACCCCTACCTTATTTCGAGGTGGCAAAACCTTCCCTTCACATCCTTCTTCTGCAGGTCAGAGGCAACGAGGTAGGTTGAACGATCATTTGAGATTGGTAAAAAAAAATGTGTATTTACTCTTGTTGATACGTTTTTACGGCTTCTGGTTCATCACCGATACCATGAAAATTTCTTGGAAGGTCTTGACCTTGTTAATGTCCGTAAAGTTGAATTCTACAAACCCAGGAAGAAGATCTTCAGTCTTTTCTCCTTTTCGGCCATACCATTCGTCAACTGCTTCTCGTCTTTTTGAAATCCCCCAATATGCGTCCAGGGCACTAGCCGATGCCCATTCTAAATTTGGTGCATCTTTCGGAATATTCCTGTTGAAATTTGGTTTGTTTCCTTTGCCGTTATTCTTGTTCAGTTTGTGTGGGAAATTATAAGCACGACTCACTTCAACGTAGTAATCGCGAGCGGGAACTGCGAGGAAGTACTTTAAGGAGAGCTTGGAAAGATCAATTCCATCAAAGAGCACTTTGCAGTCAATGATATTGAAATTTTCTGTTGATGGATGCGACACGTAGAGAATGTAAGTCGCGGCGTATTTTCCATAGCGAATGTAGGTCTCGTCATCTTTCATATCAGTTTCCATCAGTTTTGGCGAGACACCGGGAAACTCTGACTGTTGGGAAGATGTGTCGGATAGATAATTTTGCATCTTCTCAGCGATCCAAATTGCGGACTTCGCGACTTTGACGTCCTTTGCCGCAATACTGCGAAACACAATATTCGCTTTGTCCCAAACAGTTAACTCCTTATCATCTTCGGTAAAGACGATATCACGGTTCAATTTAGTAAAGCTAGTTGTGTCCTCAGGAACTAGAGCCTCTGGGCCACTCCCAAAATTAGAAACAATCTTACTTTGTAGGTTGTCGAGTTCTTCGGAGCTCATAGCATCCTCGAAAACCATAAGATCTGTAAAGCTCGCTTTTCCATCAAGCGCCTGATTTAACAACTCGAAGAAGTGCAAATGCACTTCTTCATCATCTGTTTCTGCAGAATCGAAGACATGGTTTAGCATCCGAGTCAATGCTTCAGTGTCTTCCTCGTCGTCTTCCTCGTCGTCTTCCTCGTCCTCGTTATCGTCCTCTTCCTCGTCCTCGTCGTCGCCGTCATCGACATCGACAGCGTTCACCGCCATCCGGTCCCCTTCCAATGTGGCTACATTACCCAAGGCCTCGTCCTCGTCCTCGTCGTCCTCGCCCTCGACATTCTCCCCGACGTTTTTGGATTCGACTTCATTAGCATCACTGTCAACGCCACCCTTGTCCTTGTCCTTGTGATTCAGCAATGCTGGAATGATGACGTTCAGCAACGTCTGTTCCACGTCCTCGTTGGCAATCGTGTCAATGCCAAACTCCTGGACGATAGTTTTGAGAGTCTGGTCGCCCCCTGGCATCTTTTCCATCCTGCTTTTCATCATGAAGGCGTACCGTTCCATGACAGTTCCAGTCACACTATCACCAATCTCCGTGTTAATGGCGCGGAAAGCGTCGAGAACTTCGCTGGCCTTCTCTGGTGGCGCGTCACCAGGAAGTGTGGAAATTTCTGAAGTGCGTTTTCAGTGAAGTGCGTTTTCAGCACTGATTTATTACTCGGGGGGCAAACTTGCGCAGCAAACTTGCGCAGAAATTTGACAATTGCGGCGTCTTCCGCACGGTCGCGGCTCCACGAACTCTCCGTTCAATCGCTTGTCAAATAGGGCTGTTTTCTTCTTCCAAGTGCCTATTCAGCAAGTCGAGCTTGAATTGTTGGTTGATTTTTTATTTTTTTTTACAAAAAAATAAAATTTTAATTAAAAATTAACCCTATCGGGTAGCTTAGGTTAGGCCTACTACTGAACAAAATACTCCTCTTTACTCCGAGGGGGAGGAGCTGGAGTTGCGCGACGGCGACCAGCCGCTCGGAAGAAAAGGTAAAATGCGCCGCTTCTTCCCGTCGCCGTCCTGCGTTTCCTCCGTAGAAGGCTTAGACTCACGCGCGTTGTTAGAGGATTTTGGTGAAGCTTGACCTGAGCGGCGCCAGATCTTCTTTCCCATCTTTTTCGGAGTGCTTGTTACCGTGCGGTTGAAGATCCTGGACAATTCGCGCATCTCCTCCTGGGCGAGAAGGTCCTCGCAGTTCTCACCGGCGCTCTCAAAGTCGATGATCTTGACGCCGCGCTCGGGGTGGATGACAATGTTCCGCGCCGCGATGTCATTGTGCATGTCACCGCAAGAGTGAATAGCCGCCAGCGCCTCGTGAGCCGCGTCGAAGTAGGTCTCGAGAAGTGCAGCACGTTCGGCACTATCCGCTGCGGTCATCAGACCCGCTCCAACGACTCCCCCTCGTCCGAAACGGCCAGAACGAAAGGCATCATTGCATACGAGCCAGCGTAGATAAGAAACGGGATTGCAATGCCCTGCAAAGAGGCCAACGCCACTTCAAAGGCCCAGCGCTCGTTCTGCAGAGCAGATCTGGCCTCGTCGTTCTCATCCGGTATTCTAGGCAAAAGGGAGTAAACCCAGCGTTTGACGACCATTGGTAAACCAGCTAACGCGCACCGGTCCACAATCGTTCGCGAGTTGCGATGGAGATTCTTGCCGTCGAGGGGGAGGTAGAAATCCTTCCCAGAGAGAGGTAGGACTTCTCGCACCGTGTCGATCGCGTGCTGTCGCCCCGGTTGTCGACCTCCATTGTACCTTTCTTTGCAGAACAACGCGAACCTAGTGGCGAACTGCTTGCTGATCGTCGAGTCGATGTCCTGCTTTCCATCAGATGCAAATGTGTCTGCAAAAAAAGACTAGGGTGTGACATTTCAAAGCACGGGCGGGGCGGGGCGGGGCGGGGCGGGGCGATGCCGATGCAGGTGTCGCTCGAAGGAAACCCGAAACACCTAGATCTACAAAGCAAAGAAGCGAAGAAGCACGCAAGACCCAAGCATCCAAGCACCCAAGCATCCGAACATCCAAGCCAAGCCAAGCCACGCCAAGGACGATGACGGCCAACAAAAAGCAGCTCACTATCGAAACCGGCGCTGTCTCCGACGTGGCCACGACCCCTACGAAGCGTCTTAGGGAAGAGGAGGAGGGTGATGCAAAGGAGCAGCCTCTTTTTGATGATGCTTCCCCCTCCTCCAACAACAGCGCGAAGAAGATCAAAGTGACGGGCAAGGAGGAGGACCCAGCCTCCTCTCCCGACGCACACGCCGACGCGGACGATGACGATGGCCCGAACGACAGCCTGCGAGAGTTCATGGAAGACTGTGCGGACACCGTCGTTGATGAGTCCTTCGATAACTGCTTGGA
The DNA here is from genome assembly GCA_003116975.1 of Aurantiochytrium sp. KH105. Classification (NCBI taxonomy): domain Eukaryota; class Bigyra; order Thraustochytrida; family Thraustochytriidae; genus Aurantiochytrium; species Aurantiochytrium sp. KH105. The sequence continues at coordinate 147,916 of BGKB01000040.1, forward strand.
CCCCGTGTCCCTTTTTGCGCCCTTCGAGTGTGACACTCCAGAGCAGCAGAAGGAAGCCGTCGAGAAGTGGCTCAACGAGATGGAGGTGCAATGGGGAGCCTTCGCTGCTCGCATCGCTGCTGGAGTGACCGACGAGGAGATGGAGGCGAACGAAACTTCCGGGAGCCCGTAAATGGACATGCTCACGCACCTGTCCGACGTATTTGATAAAGTCTTATGCCAGCACCACGAAGAGGAGCAAGGCACGTCGAGGGTCGACATGACATGGACGAAGCCGACCCACTAGGCCTATAGCCAGCCAGCAAGCCAGCCACCAGTTACCCAGCCAAAACGAAGAGATTGATGGCTTGGGCCATCCTCATTCTGCCGTTATTGCGGCGTCGTGCTTGTCGCCGCCGGGGTCCCTTTCTTCGAGCAAGCCCAAGCTCTCCCCCCTTCTCCTAACCCCACTCCACCCACTTGCCTCGTCATGGCGCCCGGTCACTCACAGTCCTCTACAACCATACCGATCTTCCAGGCCGCAGCCGAAATGGGACATTTCATTGGTTGGTCTTCAAGTTCAAGTTCAAGTTCAAGTTGCCACTCGTGCCAGAGGCAGGCCACCAAGCCGGCCCAGCTTCAACAGTAAAGTCCCGGGGTCCTCGCGATCTCGACGCGGAGTGACGACCGCGCTGCGGCCGCGAGCCTCAAGGAAACCCCCTCCCTGCGTCCCTCTTCCCGCTCCATCCATCCAAGCTCTTCACTGTCGGCATCTGCAGCTGCACTGGCATCTTCTTCTTGTTCATGTTCTTTTTACATAGTAGTATACTCCTCCTTCACTGTCAGCCTCCTCTCCTTCCCCCAAACCAACCAACCTCTTCTTCTCCTTCTGCACCTGCGCACCTGCGCACCCGCCACGCTTCCGCCGCGCTTCTGCAGACCCGAGACCGCGCGGCCTGCGAGAGGAAGGGACGCAGAGCTCTCCGGCGCGTCACGCCCGTGGCGAGGCTCGAAAAAATCACCGGCAGCAGCAATGGCAGTAGCAGCAGCAGCAGCAGCTGCAGCTGCAGGCGCTGGGGACGTTGAGGCGGGGCTGGAATGGCGCGCCTCTTGACTCTCTCTCTCCCTCTCTCCCTCTCTCTCATTCTCACTCCGCCGGGGCTCCGAGTCTGCGCTGATTAGGGCGCGCGTGTGCATCTCCATTGCTTGCTTCCTGCGAAGATCGGGCGAGCAAGATTGATCGATCGATCGAGCGAGCGAGCGAAGACTTACGAGGGCTCGCCGTCAGCCGCAGCCTCGCCCAGGAAAGGTCTCCGTCGTCCTCCTCCTCCTCCTCCTCCTCGTCGTCATCATCGCCGCAGAGCAGCAGCTGCAGCAGCAGCAGCAGCAGCTCCCTCCATCTTGGCGCGAAGAAGGCCGTTTGCAAGTTACGCTTCGCTAGAGTGGCCTAGCCAGGCCCGGCCAACAGCCGCAGCGCCGCCCGGGGCCTGGCCAAGCAAGCGAGGCCTCGCTCGAGCGCGCAGCGCAGCGCAGTCGCAGCGCAGAGGCGCTCTCGCGCGGGCAGCGGCAGACCGGCGAGCCGCGAGCGAGGCAGCGAGGCGAGGTCGCTCGCGCCGCGACTCGACGAGCCGGCGGCGTCGCGGGGAGGGCAGGAAGAGGAGCAGCTCTGGCAGGCAGGCAGAAGCGCGCGCCGTCGATCGCAGCAGACCCGCTCCAGCTCCAGCTCCGGACGCGAGGCAGCTCCGACCCCGGCGAGCGAGCGAGCGAGCGATAGGGAGGGCAGCTTGTGCTTGTGCTTGTGCTCGTGCGCGAGCGCGTGAACGTCTGCGAGCGGAGAGAGATCGCGGACGGCGCGATGACGGCAGTTGATTTGGCCACCGCAAATGCGGCCGAAGGGCTCGAAGTGAAGAAGCACAATAAGGCCAAGGAGGGCGCCGCGATCCACGAGGTGGAGGAGGAGGTCAAGGAGGAGGAGGCGAGCCTCGCCGCGGCGGGCCAGCAGGACCGGTCGCCGCAGGAAAGGAAAAAGTACCATGCGCGCGTGCTCAAGAGATACCTGGATCAGATTGGCGAGAACAGGGACAAGACCGCAGAGCGCAAGGAACACCTCTTTCCCATGCCCGCCTTTGTCCGCACGCTCTGTCTGCCGCTTTTGGAGGACGAACGCGACTACATTGCCCTCGAAATGTTCCTCAATCTTGCCCTCACCGTGCCGCCGCTCATGGCCCTCTTTTGGATGTACCCCTCGCACATTGTTGGCGTCATCTTTCTCGTGTGGCGCCTGCTTACCTTTGCGCCGCGCTTCATGCTCACACTCCACGTGACCTCGCACCGCCGCCTCTTCAAGCAAAAGTACTGGCCGCTCAACTTTATGGGCACCATGCTGGGCTTCTTCCTCGGTCTTCCGCCCGGCTTTTACTACATTCACCATGTCATGATGCACCACGTCGAGAACAACGTCTTCCCCTACGATGTCAGCTCGACCATGCCTCATCAGCGCGACACCCGCTGGGCAATGGTCCACTACATTAGCAAGTACTTTACGCACGCCGTCTTTTACCTGCCGTACTATGCGCTCAAGAAGAAAAAGTATGGCCTCTTTGCCTTCCACGCCGTCTGCTGGGTCTCGTACTTTATCGGCGGTGCCTACCTCTACACGCTGCACCCCGTCGCGACCCTGTGGACCATCCCGATCCCCTTTGTCGTCCTCGGTGGCGCCCTCATGCAGGGCAACTTTACCCAGCATGTCTTTGTGTGCCCAGACGATCCCTTTTCCAACTACCGTCTCACCTTTAACTACGTCAACCATCCCGACAACCAGCGGACCTACAACGACGGCTACCACATCGACCATCACCAGAACTCTCGCCTCCATTGGTCCGAGGTCATCCAGCACTTTGAGGACAACATTGACAAGTTTGCTGACAACGATGCCTTTGTCTTCAAGGAGATCGACACGCAGATCGTGTACCGTCACGTTCTCAACGGCACCTACAAGGAGCTCTACAAGTACTGGGTTCAGCTCACGCCGGATCTGACGCGCTCTCCCGAGGAGTTCGAGGCTCTTTGCCGTCATCGTCTCAAGCCCATTTACAAGGACAACAAAAAGTCTTGCTAGCTTTTCATTTCCCGAAGAGAGCGCAGAAGTCGTCTCATCCAGCATACATCCAAACAAACAAAAAAGCCAAACAAGCAAGCAAACAATCCTGTAGCACTCGTACCCTCTTCCGTGGTGCTCTCGCCTTTTTCATCATGCGGCATGCTCCGGTTCTCTTGGGGTCATTTCAATGAATCATCTCCGGGCGGGGCGGGGCATCACGCGGTAGCGTCCCGGGCTCTTACTCCTTTACTACCCGTTTGCTCAGGCTGGCTGGCTGGGTGGATAACGAGTATTGGCCCTTGGACAACTTGTATGCATTCTGCATCTTTCGTGCGATGCATTGCTAGGTTAGATTGTATAGAATCGGTGTCGTTTTGTCCACTATGCTTGTTGTTGGTCTCTTTGCACGCCTCGCGCTGTCTTTTGCGGTTGAGCCAACGCGGCCCTGATGTTTGCAGTCCTTCCCTGTCCTTCAAGTTGTTGCTTGCCACCTTTGGCCTTTTTTTTTCTGCTGCTCACCGCAGCCCCACCACGGCCAAATAGTGAAGGGCAAGGCGTCAGGCAAGACTGCCCAAACTCCTTTTTGTGTGGCGACAAGCGTCGAGGTGGCGCTCACGCTTGGCAGTCCGCTTGCTCTGCCGCCGCTCCGCACGCCGCCCAAGATGCTCCGCGCGTGCTCCTCGCGGGGTCTCGCACGAGGCGCCACCAGAGCGGCCCATGGCAGCGGCTGGTCGCCAAGGATGAGGACGCGGACGTGCACGACAACGAGCACAGCGAGCTCGGCAAGCGCGACAGCAACTGTGCAAGACAAGCAAAAGAACTTGGAGCGCGTCCTGGTCACGACGCCCATCTTTTACGTGAACGGCAGCCCGCACATTGGACACGCGTACTCGGGTCTCCTCGCGGACGCTCTTGCGCGATGGCTGCGACTTGAGGGACACGAGGTGCTCTTTACAACCGGGACTGACGAACACGGCGCCAAGGTGGAGCGCGCTGGCATTGAGAAGGGCGCGGCGTCCACAAAGGACTACTGCGATGGCATTTCGCAAGAGTTTCGCGAGCTCTTCGAGGCCTTAGGCACCTCGCACAATGACTTTATCCGCACCACGGAGCCGCGCCACGGCGCAAATGTGGCGGCGCTTTGGGAGCGGCTGCAAAGCGCCGGCTTCATCAACCTTGGAGAGCACCAGGGCTGGTACTGTCAATCGGACGAGGCCTTTCTTACCGACAAGCAGGTCGCCGATCAGGGCGATGGCAAAATGGTGTCGCTCGAAAGCGGTCACGCCGTAGAGTGGGTGTCCGAAAGCAACTACGTCTTTCCGCTGAGTCAATTTCACGAGCGACTCCTGGAATGGCTCAGCGCCAACGAAAAGGTTGCTGTCCAGCCCAGCACGCGCTGGAACGAGGTTGACGCCTTTTTGCGTCAGGAAAAGGCAGATGGCAAGCCCGAACTGGATGATCTCTCGGTTTCACGACCTCGTGACCGCGTGCGCTGGGCCTGGCCTGTTCCCACAGATGATCAGCATTCTGTCTACGTATGGCTTGACGCCTTGGCCAACTACCTTACGGCATCAGGCGTAAAGATTCCGGCAGACCCTGACCAGCCCGTCAGCTGGCGCGATGCTGGCGTCGATCGTGTCATTCATGTCATTGGCAAGGACATTTTGCGCTTTCACACCGTGTACTGGCCTGCGTTTCTCATGGCCGCTGGCATTGAAAACCCCGACGTAGTGTTTGCGCATGGCCACTGGACGGTGGAGCGGACGAAAATGAGCAAGTCCCTGGGCAATGTCGTGAATCCCATGGACCTCGTTGCGGCGTATGGCGTTGACGCCGTGCGCTACTCGCTGCTCCGCAACGGCAGCATTGGCGCCGACCTCGACTTTAGCAACGAAATGCTCGAGTCACGTCGTCGTGACGAGCTCATCAACACCTACGGCAATCTACTTGCACGATGCACGGGAAAAAGTCTCGCTCCGGATGATGCTTGGCCTGGACCTGCGGCGAACACGCGCCCGCAAGACAGCGATCTTGCCTCGAACCATTTGAGTGGTTTGGCGGATGTCGTGGGATCCCACTTTGCGCGCTTGGAGTTCGCCCGGGGTGCCGGTGAGATTATGGACGTGCTCTATGAGGCAAATCGCGTCGTGACCGCCGAAGAGCCCTGGGTGTTGCGCAAAAAGCTCCGCCAAGAGCCAGACGCCCCCGAAGCTGATGCACTGCATGCGCAGCTCGACACCACCATGTACTGGGTCCTCGAGACGCTTCGCGTCACAAGCATTCTTTTGCAACCCATTGTGCCTGAGGCGGCGGGCAGGGCGCTCGACGCGCTTGGCATTCCGGCGGCCCAGCGGAGTGTCGCAGACGCTCGGCGCGTAGGTGACACGTCTTTAAAGTCATTGACAATGCAGCGCCCCAAAAAGGGCAGTGTGGTGCTGATTCCGCCATTGCCAAAACCTGACGCGCAAGCCTGAGATGCGCGCGCGCGTGCAGCAACTCTGAAATGATTTTTCTTCGATCTGTGTGTAAAAGGGCCAAGACGTTTTCCAATCGGTTGTCATTCGTTCGTTGTATGGCCTGGGGCCGTGCAGCAACGCGATGCAATTGGTTAACTCGTATAGAATGAGGTTCATCTTGTGACTCTTTTCACTAACGCCTCGGCTCATGAATCTTGCCATGACGTCCGTTTTTTCAGAGTAAGACCTTGAGGGAAAAAGAGGGAAGAGGCTTGGCGGTCGGCATTACGAGACGGGTCGTACAGACGTCTCACGCGTCAGTGAACGCGAATGGTTTAGGGATCCAACTGCTCGATTTGTTTAAGCGAAGCGCAACTCAGACTCAATTTATCTTGCAATGATCAGTTCTCGAGTACAACCAACTCGAAGATGGGACAACATTGACATCGATGCGTAACGGGTGCAAGTAATGAGATTGTCAGCAGCCTTTGGCAATAGAACTGGAAACAATGCTTGCCTTTTAGAATAAAACTAGAAGCGGTAGAGGGTTCTGCAGCGCTCCTTTGTTCCGTGAGAGAAAAAGTAAAAGATTAGGCAAGCCTCTGTTTTTTGGCTCCACGCGAGTCTTGGGATTGCTCCGTAACCTTGCCGTCCCTCTCCCTTTTGCGATATTCCTTGAGCGTCATCCCATGGGGCTTGGAGCGAACTTGTAAGATGATTGGCGAGGGATTCAGGAGGATCCAATCTCCCGACTCGCTGTAGCGAGCGTGGAATTCTACATTGAGATCTGTCCTCCCTTCTTCGTGCTTAAGAAGCCGAAATTTGGGGTCCACCAGAGCCCAAATCACGATTTTGACGGCTCGTTCGAGACGCTCGATAGAGATGAGCGCTTTCCCGCGACCATCTTTGAGTCTGAAGAAGAAGTCTTCTTCGCATGGCGTGCCCTGGAAATTATTTTCTTTGCGAAATTCCATGCTCGTCGAGGTTTGTAATTCCCCGTCCTTTTTCTTCTTCTGAGGACCATGAAAAGTCATCTTGAAGGCTTCCGAAATCGACACATCGTCGTAGTGCAGGATGATCTCAGCCTTACGCGTCTCACGCCATGCTGTTAAGATTTTCTTGCTGAGTGGGGAATGCGAGTTGGCGGAGGTGGCTTCAGGCCTAACTTCTGGCTGTGCACTGCCTTGCAGATTGCGTTCTTGTTGCTGCTGCTCGAAGTTGACGTATTCCGTCGATGTCTGGGGATCGGGAGTCATCCCAGGGGAGATGCTCTGCGCGAGAGACTGCGCAGCGCCGTCAGGTTCACTTGGGACCTCTTCAGGAGGACTGCATCCTCCCGCACCATTGGGAAAAGTACCGTGCTCGTGCGCGAGGTCGGGTTCCTCTGCATCGGGCAAGGCTGAGCCCGCGGTGGCAGCTGCAAGGTCATTCGAGGTGAAGTCTGCCCAGTAGGTCGCTTCGTGTCCTGATTCCCCCAAGGCTCCGGTGGCTGCGCACGTGCTTGGAAGAATAGGCACATGGTTCGTGGCTTGCTGGCCGACCTCGTCATGCGCGTAGCTGACTTGCGCGGAAGAGTAGCTGTCATTGCTTGGGTTATCAAGGTCCTCCGCCTCGTTCGTCTTGTCGTGGGCGCCCCAGTCCTTCTCCTCTTGGTTGCCATCATCAACCTGGTTCGTTCCGATTTCTCCTGGTCCTGTTAGCATTCTTCCAGTCTTGTATTTTTTTTTACTATCGCGATAGTGGTCACCAGGCCCAATGATACAAGGAGGGTCCCTGCTTGTTTCTCTTTGGGAGGGTAAGGATTTGGAGTTAAGGATTTGCTGGCCGCTGCCAAGGGACGGCCGGCTTCTGAGACAAGGCAGAGAGAAAATCGATGTCCACGATCAGTCACGGTGATATATGGTAAAAAATTCTGGACGATGACGAAAAAGGGTTTCTACACGACAAGGTTAGCAGCGCGAGCCGGGAGCCGGGGAGGCCGGGGCGGGGCAGGCAGGCAGGCAGGTAGGCAGGCAGGTAGGCAGCGAGAAGCGGGCAGCGACAGCGAGAAGCGGCAGAGAGACGCAAGCAGACATGGAGAGACGTGTGGCCGACAGCAAGCGCGCCGCTTCTTTGCTCGGGAGTGCCCTCGCTTCCAGACTGCCCTCGCTAGCCCGCACGCTTCGAGATTCTCTGCTCGATGTTCATGTGCTTCCTCTCGAAAGAATAAAAGTATATTACTTCAAGTGGTATATACGTCTGGCTGAAAAAAAAAGATCCAAAGCTTTTCCACAAATGAAGAATAGGCGATGTGTGAATGACTTTTAATTTTTAAAATGTATACCAAACACTCTAACAATATTTTTAGAGCGTTTGGTTATGGAGAAAAACGTGTCACCTCTTGTTTCTTGGAGAACATGAAATACTCGGTCTCGATGTAGCTCGCCGCTCGCGACGCGCTTGCGCGCGCGATGCGCGTAGCGCACGCGAGGGGGCGCGTTGCGGGCGGGAGGATGCCCGCGCGTGCCGCCGTCTCGCTGCCGCATGCGGCCAGGCAAGGCTGCGTCGGGGACGGTCGTTGCCGCCACTCTCGACCGCTGCCGTGCCTACGACAGACAGGCAGACCGTGACATGCTTTCCAACCTCATTATGGGATATTCTCGAGAGCGCTCTGCGAAGCGTTGCAGGACACAGACCGACTAGCACAGAGGCCATCGATTAACAAACAAACCCCAATCAACGTAGCAGCAGTGGCAGCAAAACCAAATCTAAGGAGCTCTCGTGGCAACACGTCAGGGCACCGACAGAAGAACAAAGAAGAGAACGCAGAAAAGAACGTGACACGGAAAATTTAGTGTTCTAAAGGACACCCAAAAGAGAAGCGGGCTTCCGTAGTACGAGAATGATGAGCGCGACGGCAGCAACCCAGGTGGGAGAGCCTGGCGCCGAAGAGGGCATGACAGATGGTGTGTACAAGGATTGGATGGAGCAGAACACCCTTAGCGTCCAGAACGAGTTATCGCCAGAGGCCGGAAGCTATACCAAGACAGCCTATGGCGATCTCGCGGATGAGCTGCCGTACATAGTCAACCCCTTTGCGAAAAACGCTCCATCCCATTTTAATTCCGAAGAGGACCTGGAGCTTTTTAACTCTACCTTCTCCTTTGAAAAGGAGACCCTTATCATTCCCCGGGAGCCAGCCGATGTAGCAGCTTTTCGTTGTCATGTGCCCCTTCCAGAAGGACTGACGCAGCCTAGTTGGACCAAAGTTGACTTTGTTGGACGGCACATGCTGAAAGATGGGTCCGGAGAGGAATTGTCTTCGAGTACTGCCTTTGCGCAGTCATCCATGGGGAGCGATGGCATCGACTACTATGGAGAAAATCTTCAAGCTTTCAGCCTTGTCGCGAAACGTTCCCGCGTCTTTTCCCGCGAAGGTATGTTGACTATCGCGATTTGCATCAAGCTTCAAGGGCTTCGACTTGCGCGGTCCGGAAAGCAGGCAGACAGGAACAAGTTCCAGGTCCATGTTTCGTACGGGTTTGGCGATCACAGCAGGGATAAACCCTGGTACGAGGATCATGTTTGCAATGTAAAAATCGTCTCGAAGCAGACCAACAAGAGGCGGCTCGAGAACAGCGATGCGCCGAATGCAAAGCGCCAGCGGTGAACTTGTTTCAGGTCATACACACACATTTCATAGATATAAAAATCAACCACTCGCACTCATTTCCGATCGTCATCGATCTCGCTGTAGGCCAGCGGGATGCTACTTCTCGTTTTGGTGAGCATTTGTTCTTGGATCTTTTCCTGAAAAATACCGTGGTCCTTACATTATCGCTGAGCGGGTCGATGACGTCGTTGCGTGCATTCCAGAGCAGTGCCGCAGAGATCATAGTGTTGCGGATGGAGATGAGCACCGACCTGCTTCTGAACCTCGTATATGGGATAGAGCGCATTGTAATGTGCACGGCAGCGTCCACTCCTTTCAAAGGATGGGGCGGTAGAAGCGGTCAACGAGAGCTCCCACAAGGCGGAAAAGCTCCGGCTGGCTCAAGACCTCGGCATTCTTGGTGCACAGATCCATGAGTGTGATGAACTCCGGTTTCTCGCGCATCGACGCTGCGTTGATGTACGCGCAGGCGGAGCACGTACCCTGAACTTTACCTCCGTGAGCTGCTCGTACGGCACGAGGAGCACGACGGCCTTGGCTTGTTTTAACAAGACCGTCTCCACGTAAGACCAGGAGACGATTTCCCATATTGGTGTACGGAGATTTGGCACTCGCGATATTCCGCACTTCAGCCAATCGCCTCGCCGGCGCGCAGGCTCGCTCCGCCGCCGCCTGGCTGCCCAGAACACCCGGCGGCACGGCCGTGCAAGCCTTCGTTGTAAAGTTGTGTCACCCCCCTTTTTTCACCTCATGCGTCTAATCATCGACGATGGACCAGCGCAGAACTGCGCGAAAGGGCGACTTTGCGCGGGCTTTGCGACCGTGTTTGCGGAGGAGACTGCCGCGCAGCTGGGCTAGATGCCAGGCAGAGGCAAGGAAACGCGTGGAGAAGACAAACTTGCTGTTAAATATCGTTGTTGGTCGGTTTTGCTTGCATTTTGCGAAATTTGGTCTTCACGTTGACAATCTTTGCCTTGATCTGGGTCTCTGTAGGGAAGCTAGCTGGCTTGGGCTCAACGTGTTGATCAAGAAAAGTCTGCATGATTTGCTTGGGGGTCTTGCTTGGGTGTCTTGCTTGGGTTCGTGACCGTAAGAAGTTGAATCTCGCTGGCAGATTTGGCTTCCATGCCTTTTCGCCCTGTTCCTGATGACCCAGACTGTATAACTGCTGCAGCTGCTGCGTCCTTCGGTGCAAGCTCTGCTGCCCTTGCCAGTCTTTCAGCTTGCTCTCGAGCCTTCTGTTGAGTGCTGAGCTGCCCGATGAGCAACTTGATGCGTTCCTCATAAGGAAGACACAATCGTCCTGGGAACTCCTTCTCGANCACCAGGAGCTTGTTCAGGATGCTGGGAATTTCAACAGTCATTGGTACCTTATTTGGCGCTTTTGCGTCTACCTTTGCCCTATTACGACTGGGAACTCTCTGCCCATATTAGCGCCTATTACCACCACCCCACGCGGCCCGCAAACGCGATAACTTTCCGTCTACGAAATTTCGTGGCTCGAAAAGACCAGATTCGCGCTCTCCAGGCCAAGCCGAAGCCAGGCGTCCTCGCCGCGGTCTGCGAAACGCAAGTGCGGATTTTCGGGTCTGTCAAATCTCCGTATATTTTTGCTCCTGCTCTTATAAAAAGACGTCCAAAATTAAAAGTTTAAAAAAAACAATCCGTCGTCTCCCTTGTCCGTGTCATCGTCAAAGGTGCCAGCCGCGTCGTGGGCGGCAGGGGCAACCTGCATCGCGGCGGCGAGTCGCCGTCGCCTGGCGTCCTCCTGCTGCGAGTCCTCGACGTTCCTCGCAACTCAAGCTTTCTCGAGGGGTGCCTGCGATCGGCCCGAGAGCGTCGCGAGAGCGCGGTGGAAGACTCGGTGTGCCATTTTTCAAGAGCGCAGCAGCGAAGCAACGGGCGCTCTTGAGAGCGCGATGCGAAGCTTCGTGACCGCGCGTTTCTCCTAGTGGATGACGATCCGCGAGGTGCAGCCACGGCGGCTGGCAAAAACCCAAAGCTCGCAGCAGAACCCCAACTTCGAATATCGAAGAAGAAGAAGAAGAAGAAGAAGAAGAAGAAGAAGAAGGACAAGAGAGGGCCAGCAAGGAGGGCTCACGCGAGAGCTGGGCTATCATGAACAGCGCTGCAATGAAGGGCCACATTGAGTTTCTACAAAATGTCCAGAGAGGGAGTGCGGTAAAGGCTGGGCAAGAGCTCGAGGTCGGCAAGGAGATCGTCACGATCATGCGCGTTCATATTGGGAACGAAGATATCCAAGAGCAAGCATGCGCAGCTCTTTGGAATCTCGCCGGCAAGCTCAGCAACAAGGTAATCCTTGGGCAGGAGCTCGAGGTTGGCAAGGAGATTATTGCGGCCATGCGCGCTCATCCCGAGAGCGAGGGTGTGCAGCTTGCTGCATGCGGAGCGCTTTGGTCTCTTGCCAGCGAGGACGTCAACAAGGTGAGCCTCGGACAGGGACTCGAGGTCGGCAGGGAGATTGTCGCAGCCATGCGCAAGCAGCTCGGGAGCAAAGAGGTTCAGATATATGCCTGCGCTGCTCTTTGCAATCTCGCAAACAACGACCGAAACCAGGTGATCCTCGGGCAAGAGCTCGGGGTTGGTGGGGAAATCGTCGCGGCCATGCGCGCCCATCCGGAGAGCGAAGATTTGCAGATGCGAGCATGTGCGGCTCTAGGAAACCTTGCAGGCAACGAACGCAACAAGGTGATCCTCGGGCAGAGTCTCCAGGTTGGCAAGGAGATCGTCGAGGCCATGCAAGCTCATACTTGCAGCGAAGGTGTTCAGGATCAAGGTTGCAAAGCTCTTTGGCAGCTCGCAGGAAACGCATCTGTGAAAACGCTTCTTCGAGATCAAAGTGCTCTGCAGGCAGTCAAAGACGCTGTCGAGCTAATTCCATGGCTTGATTACGCAGAGGAAGCAAAAGCGGTGCTTGAAGCCCTGTGAGATGGTTCGAAATAGAAACAGAGATAAGTGTCACCTCCGCGCTTTCCAAAGTGAGTCGACACCACGATCAATCAAACACGCATGCTTGTTAGCAAGCAGGATTTTGCTGCCGGGGCACAGATCCTGGCATTGGAATTTAACATGAATTTGATCGTCATCTCGCTGTCTTGCACGTTCACCATTCGAGAAGCCTTGCGCCTTGTGCCAGCTTCAACCATTGCCAAAATGGAGGCGTGTCGGGAGCGTGGCAACGCCTTGTACCGCGCGGGAGACCATGCTGGCGCGGAGCGAGCGTACGGCGAGGCGCTGGCGGTCGCCGAAGCGGCCAAAGCTGTGAAAGATGATGAGATCGGTCATGAGGACTTGGCCGTGTGGCGCGCCAAGGTTCTCGCGAACCGTGCGCAGACGCGTCTACAGCTTGGCTGGATCAAAGGCGCCATTGAGGACTGCCGCGAGGCCGTGATGCTCGACGGCACCAACTGGAAAGCTCAGCTGCGAATGATCAAGGCGCTCGAGGCCAAGCTCGACTTTGCAGAGGCGCTCAAAACGTGCGACGGCTTGTGCGAGCGCCTTGAAACGCTGCCGCCCGGGGTACGGCAACTCGTTTTACGCAAACGTACCGAGCTCAGAGCCAACAAAAAGGTCTACAGGCCACCTCCGCTATCTGAAATGGAACGTCGAGCGCTCTTCAGCGAGCATCATACCTTGCGTCTCTTTCTCGGCGACTCCAGCTTGCAGCCCGTCGTGCAACAAGGCACGAGCAAACGCATCCAGCTTGCAACCTTTATTGGGAACGAGTTTGGTCTTCTTGACCGCAGCATGCTCCCCGAGGTACCCTCGCTCGACGTCTCTGTCGTTGGCCCACAGGGTGTCACGTTTGCAATCAACGAGCGCGACTGCGCGACGGGAGATCACGGCCGCACTACGCTTCAAGGTACGCTCATGATCGACGATGATGCCTCGCCGGGGCAGCTCTTCCAGCTTCGGGTGTCTGCCCCGGGTGTAGAGCCCGTCTTGACGCCTCCTAGTCTCATCTCAAAGGACGATGAAGGCTGCCCTGAGCACGAGGCACGCTTTGCTCCGTTTGGGGGTTGCCGCGAGGTTTATTTACGTTCGCAAAAAAAGACATTGTATCTGCTTGAAGCGACATCGTCTCTGGGTATTGCCGGTAAGCTTTGGGACTCGGCGGCAAGAATGCTCGGGATCTTTGAGCAAGAACGTTATGCTGGCCTCGTTTCTGGACGTCGCGTTCTTGAGCTCGGCGCGGGCACGGGAGCGGTGGGCATTGGTTGCGCTCTTCTTGGGGCATCGCATGTCAGCGTGACCGATCTGGAAGAGGTGGTGTCGCAAATGGAAGCAAATATTGTTATCAACAAGCTAGAAAACGCCCGGGCACTCCCTTTAGCGTGGGGTCCTTCTCAAGGGGCAAAAGAGCTTGAATCGCTAGGCTCCATCGATACTGTGCTGCTCAGCGATGTTGTCTACGATCCAGAACTCTATGGTCTTTTGCTGTGGACCTTGGGCGAGCTTTCCGCGCGCTACCCTGCAATTGACCTTGTCTGGGGTCACCGACATCGCAATCCGGCGGACCACGAGTTCTTTGCGGCCTTTGCCGAACTCTTTGAAGTCACGCTCGTTGATGGTCCAGGTGCCGGTTTCCTCGTACCCGAGGCGGCAATGACGCCATCGCTCAAGGCCCTGCAGCAGACGTTTCGTCGCAGAGACGCACGCTTTGTAAGCGATGACAATGGTGGCAACGAAAACGAGAGCGTGCCAACACACGCGTCGCGGGACGTTTCCGTTTACCACTGCAAACCTGCGCGACATGCTTCCACATAGCGTTGCTTGAGCTCCACGATGTCATTGAGGCTGATAGAGAAGAGCATGCGAAAGCATGTTCCTTTTCAAGTAAACCAGGTTTTCACGAGATCTTTGTCCCCTAAATACACAGCATGATATTGAGAAGGCATGTGGGCATGCAAGAAAGCGGCGTGTCCATCGACGACAATGTCCGCATCGATTGGCCGTTCCTCCGCAGCAGGAACGAGTTTACGATCCGCATCAAGGTAGTACATGGACCCGAGATGAAACATGCGCACGCATTGGCCCTCCCAGGCCTTTTCGCAGTCCGGGTCGACCTGGTAATGCTCGTCGAGATCGACGGCTTCGAGCAGGGCGGCTCGCTCCCCGTCCCCAAGAGCAGCCGTACCACGACGCATGGTGCGCCACTTTGTCCAGCGCGAAATGTCTCCTCTTTTCACAGCCTTTTCGATGCGCTCGAGACGGTGCACAAGTCGGTTGGCGGACCATAGCGAGAGTCGCGGAATAATATCAGGCCCATTGACAAAATTGAGAATGGTCGCTCTGCTCAAAAGACCCGAGGCCTCGAATAACTTAGACTGCTCTGTGGGCGGGACAGCGAGCATGGGCGGCGCGCCAAATGCATAGCAAGTGAGATGTCGCGGAAGCGTCTTGCGCAATGTGAGCTCAAGCGTCACGAGAAGCGCCGTTCCAGCACCGAGCGAATGCCCGCACACACTGAGCTTGTAGTCGGGAAAACGCTCCGCTGCTTGCTTCATCTCCTCGCCCACCTCGTCGAGAACATTGTGTGCGCTGCGCAGGATTCCGTCGTGCGTGGGAATGTGCTTTTCCGGCCCATCAACATCGGGAACGCTCACGTACGCGAGGTCGCAAGCCAGGTCCGTAAAGACGTCCGAGATGCTGCTTGTGCCGCGCAAGCACAGAATGATGCGCTTGGCTCGGTGATCCGCAATAAGGTACGCCTTGGGCCCGTAGAGACGCTCGCTATGCGATGAAATATGCAAAAAGTCAATTTCTTCCTCGTTGCGGTTTACATACTTGCAAAAGGCAATGCGGTCCGCTTTGGCCATTGTGTGCGGCGTTACGACAAGCTTTGCGGCCTTGCTGGGCTCGACAAGGCCCATGGCACCGAGGAATGCGGCTCCATATGCAGCATTGGCTGCACGAAGGTGAAGCTCGACATCATCAGCGGATGGCAAATGATCGACGCTGGGTTGGTCTTCCTCTGTCACGTGTTGCGGGGAATGCGAGGCTTTGAGGAGCGTGTCGCCTGCCGCGAGCAGACCCAGGGCGCCCAAATGGGGATGCATGTCGAGTTCGCCGGATCGCTGAAAGCGAACGAGCTCCACGTGGTCGTGGAGCGTTGAGACGGCAGCGATGGCCTCACGCCATTCCCGCGACACGAAGATGCCAGTCACGTTGCGCGCTCGCACAAAGGAGGGTCTGCTATGGTACACCGTGGACCCTGCGCGAAGTACGTGCGGGCGGATGCGAGCGCGCAAGGCGCCAAAGGCCGCCAATGTGGCCGCGCCGACCCCGAGCCCAAAGGGCGCCGCACCGAGCGGTCTCCATTCGAGCTCGCGACGCGCGACAACGTATGCTCCGGCGACACCGGCGCCACTCAGGGCCAGGCCGGTGCGCCACTGCGTCGCCACGTACCACGCCCAGAGCATGTCGGGGCGCGCCGCGCTTGCGGCTCTGCGTCAGAAGGGCGTTCATCGTTTGGCAGAGCTTCGGGGCGCGCTGGGGGTGTATTATTTATTATCTCTTCTTTTATTTATAGGCCTTACTACCACCTCGCAGTAACCTTCTACTCTTTATCAATCATCTGCAGACCCTGCGTCATCATCCCCATCCTCTCTTCGCGAGACATTCGACGTTTGCCCTGGCTGGCTGATCTTTCCAAAAAATAAAGACATATGTCTCGTCTTGAAAGAATAGTAGAATAAAGGC
Source organism: Aurantiochytrium sp. KH105 (assembly GCA_003116975.1). Lineage (NCBI taxonomy): Eukaryota > Bigyra > Thraustochytrida > Thraustochytriidae > Aurantiochytrium > Aurantiochytrium sp. KH105. Next base: position 163,826 of record BGKB01000040.1, read on the forward strand.
TCAGCCAGGTGAACGAGGCGCCGCGAGCTCACAGCGCGAGCGCAGAGGGCGAAGTCGAGACGGCCTGAGGAGCCTCTGGTGCCGCAGCTCTTGATGTGAAACGGTCCCAAAGATGTGCGGAAACCTTTGCAGCGGACTCGACAAGGTTGTCCGGGAACTTTTTAATGGGACGATCCTTAATTTCAATAAGGTCGTGACTGGGCGCCAACGCGAGCAAAAATTCGTCGCTGGTCTGGAGTATATCAACGAGCCCCTTCTTCTTACCCTCAATCGCCAGCCAGGCTTCGCCCGTGGCCACCTCGTCAATCGTGTCGCAAAGGGCCGGACGATTGGCCACAATGTGGTCCTTGAAGACTTGATGAATCTCCTCGAGCTCCTCGAGCATCTTGAGCTTGGCCGCCTCGGTTACCTCGCCCACTACATCGACTGTTCGCTTGTACTTTCCCGCCGTGAAAACGTAGGTTGCAATATCGTGTTTTTCCAAAAGCTTTTGCACGTTCGGAACAATGCTTATGACGCCGATAGACCCCACTAACGCAAAGGGGGAGGCGTGGATCTCGTCCGCCATCGCTGCCATCATGTAGCCGCCGCTGGCGGCAATCGAGTCCACGCAAACGACCAAACGCATGCCGCGCTTTCGCACGCGTGCTAACTGCGCAGCGGCCAGACCGTACATGGTCACCGCACCGCCGCCCGAGGATACAACGACGCACACGGTATCGTGCCGACTGCCCATGACAAGGCACATGGAGATTTGATCGCGCAAAATGTCAATGGTGGAAACGTAAATATCGCCATCAAAGACAATCTTGAAAACCGTAGGCCGCCTGCGGTTTTGTACAGCCGTCGTAGTCAGGCCTTTTTCCAAGTCGGCCTCGACAGCCTTGTCCTCTTTGGTCTGGACCTCCTTGCGGCGCTCCTGGTTCCGTGAGCGCTCCTTTTTCGACTTTTCGCGAAAGGCTTTGTTCCTGTCGCCGACATAAAAGCGCAAGCCGTCATAGGCGTCAATCTCTGCATTGAATCGGTCATTGAGACGCTTAAAGGACCACTTCTTTGTGTTTGACTTTTGCGAATTCAACGATGAGCCCTTCTGGCAGCACACGCCGACGGAAATGCAGCACAAAAGAAGCATGACAAAAAAGAGAAAGATTCCTACGGCGAGCAAGACGGTTCCTGCAATTTCGCTGCCGCTCTTTTCGGTCATGTCGCCGCTCGCTTGTAAGAAGGCGCCGGCGATGAGCGTGGCAAAGCTCACGACGCAGCAACAGACGCAGCCCGCAACAGCGGCCGCCACCTGGGGATCCACATCCGGTTCCTCTCGCGCATACGAAACGTGTTGAAAGGGAACATAGTCCTCGTTTCCATATTCGTCATCCGTAAACATCCACGGGGTTGGCTTGCCATCTTTGCCAAGCGCCACACGATGATCTCCGGCTTCTCTGCTTGTGCCTTGCTCTTCGGCAGACGCCGTCGCGCCATCTGGTTGAAGTCCGTCTTCGGGAGTCTCGTCATGAGCGGCGACTTTGGCGTACGTGTAGCCAAAGTCTAGCGGGCGGTAAACGGCTGCGCGCCGTGATGGCTGCCGTTCTCGCGACGTTTCGTCGTCGGCAACGTCCTCTCGGGCGCCCGTTCCTGGGCCAAAGTCATCGTCACTATCTTGGCTAACGCCGCCTTCCTTGGCGAGCACGCTTGGCGGAGCGCGGACGGGGGCGTCGAGCACGGTTTCGACCTCCTCGCCGACACTCGCGTCCTCCAGCGTGCCCACGGACGAAGACATGCTGTTTGTCTCTCCGAAGCTTGTCGTTTTGCGATAGACTTGGTGCAAGAGGAGTTGTTCCTAGGCCTACTACCACTTTCTTGACCACATGGAAAGTAGAAAAAGGAACGAGGCAGACGACGTGGTGGAAACGCAATGTAGGAGGAAAGGGGGGCGACGCAATTGCGTATATGGCAAGAGACGGGCGAGACAGGGTAGTCATAGGTAGTTGCATTGTGTTATGTGAAAGAAAAAAAAAAAGGAAGGGCACGAACGGATGCGAGCTGCGGCGACTGCCTTTTAGTCGTACATGGACTCGGCAGAGCGCTGAGTCAGCCTACGGACCTGCCTCTTGTAGGCCTTGATGTCTTCGCGATAGAGCTTTGCGGCATCAATGTTTGCAGGAGAGTCAAGGTTGGGCTCGTCGTCGGTGAGCATGGAAAGCACGGAGATGAGGACTGCCTCGACGCCGAGAATGGGCCGCCATCTCTCGTCGGCACTCTCCTGCTCGTTAAACTTGTCTTCCCCTGGAGGGTGCAGAATGGAGATGCAAACCTTGCCATCGGGATACACGTTGGGATGCAGAATAGGAGTGACGAAGCGCATCGTGGGCGGGTTATTCGGGTAGTCTGGCGGAAACTCGAGCAAGGCCTTGAAAAAGCCGCCCTCATAGAGCGACCCGTTCGGCCCCATGAACATGCATTCCCAAATGTGGAGCTGATCCTCGTGCAGACCAATTGAGACGTTGTCAGGGGGAGACTTTTTCAGCTCCGACAGCTGCGACATGAGGTGGTGCTTGGCATACGAAGATAGGTTGCCGCCCATGGCCGCGCCGGTCGAGGTCTGCGCCATCTTTCCCTTCTAGCTAGCGCGGGCCCACACGCGCGTACAGCGCTCTCTCTCTCCCCCTCTTCTTGTCGAGGTTGGAGTGTCTGTTTGCGCGCGAACAAACGGGAGAAAGGGTCGCTGCTATCGAACCGCCCTACCGGCAGTCGACGCTCACGAGGTCTCTGCGCTGTCCCGCGCCCGCACTGCCCGTGCACACTCGTGCCCGGCGGCTGCGTCGCGCACGTTTCCCCAGGGTCGCGCGCGCTCGCACGGAGTTGGCCTTTGTTTGTTTGTTTGTTTGTTTGTTTGTTTGCTTGTTTGTTTCTAGCTTGCTTGCTTTCTTTCTTTCTTTCTTTTTCGCGATCGGGCCTCGGCCGTGGAAAAACACTCTCGCCGCAGGCTGGCTGCCGCGGGGAGGAGCGTGCGGGGCCGAGGGGGCTCGCCGGGCCTCTTGCGTGCTGCCGCGCCTGCGCCTGCGCCTGCGCCTGCTGCTCGCCAGGGCGCGCCGCGCGTCTCCTGCTGCCGCTGCTGCTGCTGCTGCTCCTGGGCTCCCTCTTTTGCTCGACTGCCAACTTTGCTGCCCTTTGCGGCCGAGGCTCTGCGAAGTGCGCTATAGCGCCGCGCAAGTAGGTTATGGAGCGTTGCCCTACTGTGCGAAGCCGCGGCGGTTGGGCAGCCCTAGCGTACGGAAGGTCGAGTATATCATCGATTGGTAATCGAGGATCCGTGGCAGAAACTCCGAGGGTCGAGAAGCGGAGAGCGAGCTTCGAAGCGGAGCTCGCGAAGCTCGCAGGTATAATAACGATCCCGGTTCGTTTGGACGCTCGCCTAGCATGTCATCATGATTTGCAGTTGTTAGGCCTAGGCTGTTCGTTCGAAAGCACTATCATCCGCTTATGCACTATACCTATGGTCCGCGACAACAAGGCCTCGTGGCGGCCACTTTGTCGCTTTCTGCGAGTCACTAATCACCCTACAACACACTCTCTCACACCAAAGCAAAGGCCTTGATCTCTGACACTAGCGCCGTGTCTTCTTACGTATGACGACGATGATATCCAGGACCGGCCCCGATGCCCGCTCCTCCCGCCTCCGAAGAACCGAGTCGCGCCGGCAGTGCTGGCAAGTGCGGCTGCGCGATCCCGGTCTCCTGCCCCAAGCCAGGCCTCGCGGCACGGTGCGGGTGGATTGGCTGCCTCGCTCTCGCCTCGACGGCATCGAAGCCGCGTCTCGTCTCGTCTCGGTGCGAGGCAATGGCGATTCCACAGTCGAGAAAGGGCGCAAACCCGATAGACAAGTTGGGGTTTGCTGCTGTTGCCAAGCGCGAGAAACAATCGATCAATCAGTCAATCAATCAATCAAACAAACTTGCAGAAAGAAGCGGCGCTGCAAAGTCCAAACCCCGCGCGAACTTGCGCCAGGCAGGCAGGCAGAGGCAAGGCAGAGGCAGCAGCCCCGCTCGCCGCGACCGCCCAGGCCCGCGCGCGCCCGCCCGCCCGACTGCCCGCCCGCGCGCGAGCGCCCGCCCGTACGTACGTTCGTCATCCATGCGTGCTCTGCGCGTCGCGAGCCTCGTCAGGCGGGGCCGAGTCCGAGAGAGAGAAGCGACGCGCGTTCCGAGCTGCGTCCTCCTCAAGCTCGGCCCCGACCCCGACCTCGACCCCGACCCCGGCCTCGGCGGCGGCGACGACACGGCGCCCGCGCCGCGCTGCGTCGTGCCGCCCGAGGCCCGGAGGCGAGGAACGCGGAGAAGAAAGGAAAGAAGGGAAAGCCCGGGGGAGGAGGAGTGACGTGCACCTGGCCAAGAGCGAGGAGGAGAAGCTCAGCATGGAGGTCGACGAGGCGCGGCCTCTGGCTTCTCTGGCTGCTGAGCTAGGCTGGCTGGCCGCTCGCGCGCTCGACCGCGCGTCGGGGGATGCGAAGAGCTTGCGAGGAGTGAAGGAATGGAAGAACGAATGAACTGACGAAAAGAACTCGTACGTTTGCTCGTGTGCAAATGGGAAAATTTGGTTTCGCGCAGCGTTGTGAGCAGGACCCCGGCAAAAGATGTCCGGCTCGGTCAAACGCGACTATGACTACTTGTTCAAGGTAAGTGAGAGTAGTAAACCGGAGCGCCGTGCAAGGGAAACAAGACGATAAAAAACGCACAACGGGGGAGAAGATAAGGAAAAACAAAAAGGGGAAAGACAAACTAACTTTGACCCGGACACGCACTTTTCCTTTCATCCAAATCTAGCTGGTCCTGATCGGGGATAGCGGCGTGGGAAAGTCATGTCTGCTGCTCCGATTCGCAGACGACAGCTTTACAGAGTCGTACATTAGCACGATTGGCGTAGACTTCCGGTTCCGAACCGTCCGGGTGGATGACAAATACGTCAAGCTGCAAATCTGGGATACTGCTGGCCAGGAACGCTTCCGCACCATCACCAGCGCGTACTACCGGGGCGCAGACGGAATCATTATGGTGTACGATGTTACAAACCAAGAATCATTCGACCATGTACAAGACTGGCTGCAAGAAGTCAACCGATACTCGAACGAAGGCACGTGTAAATTGCTCATTGGCAACAAGAGCGACCGCGAGGACAAGAAAATTTCCACGCAGCAAGGCGAAGAGTTTGCCCAAAAGCTCGGCATGCCTTTTCTCGAGACCAGCGCCAAGACAGCCTCCAACGTTGAGGCCGCCTTTTTGGCCATGGCTGCCGAGCTGATCAAGGCGCGTGACGAGGCCGGCGCCGGCGCCGGTGGGCCGGAGCCGCGAAACGTCGTCATTGGGGACACTGGCGATGACGGCAAGGGCGGTTGCTGCAAGTAAATTCCTTGATCGATGATCTTCCTTTTTCACCTCTTTTTGCATCTGCTGCCGGCCTGCCCACCCAAGACACATGACAAAGAACCTAGCGTCCGCTGCCAGCGATGACGCAAAGGAGGCTCGCCGCCTGGGCATCTTTCGTGAAGCTAAATGAGGAAAGTCAAGCTTGTTTCACATTTCAATTCTTCTCAGCATCTGGGTGGCTGTTGTGCTATTGTAAAAAGTACTGTCGAAGGCAACAAAAGAGCGATGAAACAGCGACACCGCCTGCTTCTCTTTGTCGTCGACACCCTTCTTGTCTCACCAACGTCGTCTATAGAATTGTGCGCGCGTGTGCAACCTGCACACGCGCAAATTCCATATGAGCTCTGCTTCTGGTGTCGTCAGACTTGCGCGAGTAAAAGGATGACACGCGCAGCTTCTTCCTCGCCATTCATAGGAGCTCTACTCTTGAATATCTTCGTCCCGCCCACGACATCTGTTTTCCATGTCCACCACTCTACACGCTGGAAGTATCATTGTATAGCTCTCGCAAACTTGCCTCGGCACTGCTCGAATAAGACTTCCCATCCTCGTAATCTGCGTCAACCTCGTCCTCCTCCTCATCATCATCATTGCCATCGATGTCCTTCTTTATTCCGCTGCTTTGACGTCCCTTGCGTTTTCCCTTGTTTCGAGTCTTGGACGCCGCGTCGGGGCCAGGGCCAGAATTATCATTTGCCTCCTCCTTTTCACTGTCCTGGGCGCCTTCATCTTTGAACATTTGCGCCGCAAGCGCACGATAGTCGACTTTCGGTCGCTGACGCTTAAAGTCAAGCACCAGTGAGGACTCTTGGGCATCCATCGCGTCGTCTTCCTCGTCGCTTTCAGCCTCGTCCAGCTCTTCTTCATCATCAGTATCAAACGACTCATCGGAAGACGAACCTTCCGAGTTGAAAGAGTGCGTGTCCCATGCAGCCTTGGCTGCAACCTTGGGTTTGCGGATGCGCCGCCCACTTCGCCGCGACCGCTTGGCATCAATGGTCTCTGCTTCAGCGGCGTCGAGCTTGGCCAACTCAGCCATCGTAAAGGAAGGAGGATACACCTCCCGCCAGTCGTCAAAGTCCGTGTCGAACACTGCATTAATCTCATTCAAACCCTCGAGCATGCACGTGCAACGACGGCAAAACCAGTCGTCGTCGTCTTCTTTGAGCTCCTCGTCCGAAATGACCGGATCGCAGCAGGCCTGATGAAACGCTTTGTTGCAGCCCGCAAGGTCGCACATGACGATATCATTCGTTTCGTCGTTCGAATCGCCACCATGGCATTTGGAGCACAGGATATGCTCAAAGGAGAGGCCGTCGTCATCAGGCTCGCGTAGAGCGGCTTCTTGCTTGGCGTCTTCTCCCTCCATAAGGTCACGAAGCAGCGCGTGGATCTTGGCTTTGATAGCCACCACTTTGCGCCGCGCAGCCGCGAGCTCCTTCTCGGGCCGCATCTTTTCCAGGTTCGCGCTTCGCCACCCTTCGCGCTCGTACGTCTCGAGCATAGTGTGCTCAAAGCTGATCTGCCTCAGGGCGTCGCGTAGGCGCACAAAAAAGGGACGCCATGTCAGGCTCTGCTTGATTTCTTGCAAAAGACTGCGTTTCGGCCCTTTCTTCTTCTCCGTCGGCGCCACACCGCCCGGTCCAGAAGACAAGGAGGAAGACGATGAAGAAGTTGACGACACTTGCGTCGCTCCCAACGCTGTCTGCAACGGTGGCGAGGGTACCTGCTCGGCCCCAGACTCTTGATGTAGGGTAGCGTCATCATCAAGGTCTGATTTAGGAACCACGGCGCTCGTCATCATAGCTTCATGAGACGGGCTGAAAATTCCTTCGCGTTTCGTGAGCCAGCTGTCGCCATCTACACGGATCTTTTTCCGCCGCAGCCGCATCGGTGAGGCGTCCTCGTTTTCTGTGCGCTTTGGCCCCTTGCGCCCTGGTCCCGTCTTGACCATAATTTCCGTTTTCTTCTTGTCTTCGAGGGGTTGCTCCTTGCTTCGTCCCCGTCGAGTCTCTCGCTCCGTCCCCATCTTCACGTCTTCCTGCGTGTCGTGCGCTGCCGTTCTCTGCTCGCTTGTTCGTCGTGCGTCATGACGGTTTGGGCTCGCCATGCGACCATTCTCCTTCTTCATCAACTTCTTCTTCTTCGGGTCGAGGCGCTGCTTTTTTTCCTCTTGGACCTGCTGCGGCTCCTGCTTCAAGTTCTGCTGCACTCTCTTGGGCATCGTTCGACGCGTGGTCTGCCGCGAGCTCGCCTTGCCTGCCATCGTCTTGCAAGAGCCTCGGCTCTTTTACTCCTGGATTGCGCGATTGGAACTGGCATCCGACCGCCGCTGACAACAATCATTGCCATAGATGAACGAGCGACTACAAATTCGCGCTGGCTGCTCCGGAAGAGAGGGGACATCAAAACGAACGGAGGAGGTTTTAAGCACTGACAGAAAGGATGGTGGACGTTCAAGATGGGGTGAGAAACCAAGAAAGGACGAGTAAATTAGAAGAAGAAGAAGAAGAAGAAGAAGAAGAAGGAGAAGAAGAAGAAGTACGACAGCGATATTCGACTTTGCAATGTCATCCGATGCTTTTATTCTTTCTTTCTTTCTTCCTCGTTTGTTTCCAATTGTTTGTTTCGTTGTAAAGGATCAATCCGGTGGCTACACACCTCCATTACAAAGAAACGTAACGCGGAGAATAAATCTTAGATAGAATAATAGGAGAAAAAAATCGTACATGGTCATGAGCGCAAGGGATCAGCGGCTTCGTTCGGTCGTCTCAAGTAACCATGGACACAGCCGCAGCAGCCGAAGTAGCAGCGCTGGGGCCGTTCCACGCACGTCGAAGGTCGATAAAGCGATCAGAGCCCTCTACAAGTACAGCTGCTTCAAGCAGCTGCTTCTTGCGCCAATACTCCTGACCTAGCCAGTACGTCATGGCCTGAGCAGCTTCATCAGTTGCAGCAAAGGGCTGCAACTGCTTCCAAACGACCTCGAGCTCCTCTACGCAAAAACGAAGCTGCTCGAGGGTCTCCTCTGCACGGCGGACAAGCGCTGCCACGAGTTTTGGCAAAAGCTCTGCGTAAATATCCACATCGCTCGATGCATGGTCTACACCTGCACCTGCACCTGCACCTGCACTGTTGTCCGCTGTAGCAGGTCGCGCAAAAGGCCCCGGCAGCGGCAGTCCGAGGTCCTGGTACCTGCGCGCCGTCTCGAGGCGCTGCAGCACCGCCACGAGCGAGTCGAGGAGCTGCGACCCGCGCATCTCCACTCCATTGAAGCGCTCTCGGAGCCTGCTGACTGCGCGCGAGCTCATACTTGCAGCGCTCGTCCGTCGCGCCGGACCTGCCTCCCCCCGTTCGCGCGAGCCGGCCTGCGTCCGCGCGTGCCGCACGCGCGCGAGTCGGGGTAAAGGGTCTGCGGGTCTGCGGGTTTGCGTCGGCGACGCGGGCTGCCTGAACAAGAGCGACCTCGCTCCGAGCTCCAGACCCGGAGGAGCTGGTCCGTTCGCTCGCCATGGAGCGCGAGGCCGCGGCGCGGGTGCTCGAGGCGCTCGAGCAGAGGCATTCGCCGCCACTTTTGGCTCGTCGCCTCGCAACGCTGGCTCCCAAGGCCTCCTGGGTCAAGTTCGTCGAGGCCCAACGCGGCATCGCGCACGACGAGGCCCACGAAGACGAACACGAAAACGGGCACGAGGACGAGCACAAGCAGCACGGGACGTTTCGCAGCAGCCTTTCTCGACGAAGAGGGGGGCGAGGAAAGGGAACGCAAATTCTGGACGAGGATGACGCTCTCGAACGGGCCGTCGTTGGCATGCAACATCGCGTGAGCATGTCGATCTGGGCAGCCGTCCTGGTTTGCGAACTTACAAGCCTCAAGACGTTCCTGTGTGGCGTGCTTGACGTAGGATCTGCGCAGCTTGGGTTCTGGCGCGACATTGAGGAGAGGCCCATGCGAAGCTCAATTCTGCGCATGGCTGCGCGCCCCGTGCCTGATCTCGACGCTCTCGAAGTATCCCTGCTCGTACTAATGGAGGCGCTCGGGGACTGCGAGCTCGCGCTCCGTAGGATTGCTCAGCATTGGGCACAAGCCTCGCCGCGTCGTAGACGTAGCATTGTACGGCGCATTCTCATCCTTGAGCTGCGAATTTGCAAGCTCGATGGCGTCTCGGGGTCGGGATCAGGAGTTGGCGATGCTGAAAAGCAACTTGCGTGCCTGGAATCGCACGTAGCCTTTGTTCGTCGCACACTTCCGCAATGCGTTACGCGCTTCATGGAGAGATGCTCGCAAAAGACCCATATTCCACGCTGGTGGCGCTATCGGTGGCCGGAGCTCGTGATTGCCGCGAGCGTTGGGACCGCATTTGCCTATCTAGCCTGGAATGGTAATGTACATACATGGCTGGATGGTGCGAGCCTAGCTCGCCGAGGTATCGCCCCAGGCACAGGCAGCGCTAGCGCAGCAGGTACAGGAGTGGCGCCCGCGGGAAAGGCTGGCATTCGCGCTTTGTTACAGCCTGCAACATGGTCGGCGCTCTGGATCACGTGCCGCGACAAGGCATCGGCTTGGATCAATAAAAAGTTCCTAACACACGTGACGTCGCCGACGCAAAATCTGATCAATGAACTCATCAACTTTCGCGAACTCGAAGCACGCATTGAAATCTTTAACAAGGACGATGAGCTTGCACTCAACGAGTGCCAGCTGCGTTTGCAGGAACTCTTTGCCGCAGAGACGGCGCAGCGCGCTGCGTCCAAGTCCCCTTCGGCTGCTGCACTGCCGCCAAATGCGGCCACGGCGCGGCTTTCGGGAAAAGATCTCGCGCAGTTCACTTCTGCGCATGAAGCGTTCGTACGAAATCCGCACCGCGCAATCCTTGGCGGGACTCGAGCAATGCGACCGCTCTTGGTGAACTTGTACTTTGTCAAGGCCGAAATTTACTATGTGCTAAAGGCGATGCACGTGCTGAATCGCGGTTCGAATTTCCACTTTGAGATGATGGCAATGGTGCCGGCGATTTTAGCTTTTCGCGGTATTTTTCGTGGTCTGCGGGCGCTCCTCTTTTCCCGAGGTCGACACAAGATCTCTCGCAGCGGGCATGCTATTGCAAAGCGTCTACAATACACTTTACGGGACCTCGAACAGCTCGCTAATCGAGGAGCCCACATTGGAGACGAAGCGGCTAGTCTAGGGCGCTTCCTCATGCTTTCCCACCAATTGCAGGTCACTGTGGCAGAGCATCTCGAACCTACAATGCACATGGGTGAGCGTCTTCGGCTCAAAGCCTTTTGGCGCGCGCTCGCGTCCTTTTCCGCCACAACCCATGCTCACGATGGCCTTTTGGGACGCTTCCTCATGGTTCTTGATGATCCTGCACCCTGAGGCCTTGGACCGAATGTGAATTCCGATGCGGTGACTTGTCCTTACAGTCCAAGTGCATCCAATGAATTGAGCTCAGAGTGTAAGGCGGTCAAGTTTTCGACGTAGAAAGGAAACAGGCTTCTTTTTTCGGGGGAAAAACGCTCTCATCGCTTCAAAAGAAAGAGACGACAATTGTGTAAACTTGTACGGGCGCAACCCAATCACTTCCACATCTACGCGGAAGCCGAAGTCTCGGATTACGCAACTCAAGCAAGCATTTGCACGTGCAGGAAATTCTCACTGCAACATCTGGACCGCGCGGCGCGCGTGCTGGGAAGCTTCTGCAACTGCGCTAACTTGAGCAGTGGCAGTATACAACTTCTTCCTACGTAAGCTTGGCGTGATACGACAATTTCCAGCCAGCGTGGTGCACCCTCTGTCTGCGCAGGACTCGCCAGCTTGCCATGGATGACCGCAGCGGGCCTGTGTGCAAATGCTGGAAGGCCATTTGGTGTCGCTCATCGAATACCGCCGATTAACGCCGATTGCGCAAAAAAAGCAGCGAAAGAAAATCGAACAGCAATTCTCGAATCTCGCAGAGCAACATCTCGCCGTGGCGGGCTGGACGTACGCAGAGGGCGTCGAACAGCACGGCGCGTGCCGAGCTGAGCTGAGTCGAGACCAAAGGATCTGAGTGCGTGCTGCTCGTAGTCGCACACAAGGAAGGAGGAAAAGAGGCAAGCAAGCAAGCAAGCAAGCGATAGATAGGTTGACAGATAGTCTTGAGATTGATCATGGCAGGCCTCGTGCGGACGGCCGCGGCGGCGCGCAGACCGCTCGCGAGCGCTGCTCGGGCGCAATGGACCGTGCGTCAGCAGCCGCAGCAACGGCGGGCGCTCTCGATGGCCATTAAGCAGGCGAGCGCCGTGGATGCGGACGGTGTCGTGCGGGTTTCGTTCGCGGACGGCCACGAGTCGAGCTTCCACCCGGTCTGGCTCAAGGATCACAACCCAGACACGTTGCACCCTACATCGCTCCAGCGGCAGCTCGACTCGGCGACTCTTGACCCGGAGACCCCGCTTCCCGACGAGGTTTCTGTCGTCGACAATGGTGCCCGTATCCAGGTTGCGTGGGCTGCCGATGGGGAACGCATTACCTTTGACGCAGACTTTTTGCGACGCCACTGCTACGACGCGTCGGCACTCGCCGAGCGCCATGAGCGGCTCGCAAAGATGCGCACGCCATGGGCCAGCAAAGACTTGCCCAAGGAAGCCGTCACCCGCGTGACTGGCGCGGACCTCGCGAGCTCGGATGATGCCCTTCGCAAGGTGCTGCAGGCGCTTGTCAAGGACGGTGTGACCATTGTTACGGACATGCCTTCGTCCATTGATGAGACGGAAGCTATTGTCCGGCGCATTGGTCCGCCGCGCGAGACCTTTTACGGCGGCATGTGGGACACGGCTCCCAAGGCTGAGGGTGAGGTAAACGACACCGCATACACCAAGGATGCTCTTCATGGGCACACTGACACCTCGTACCTTTTGGACTCTCCTGGTCTGCAGATCTTCAACTGTGTCGCTCAGAGTGACCCGACGACCGAGGATGGTCTCAACCACGAGGGCGAAATCGAGGGTGCAACCAAGCTCGTCGACGGCTTCAAAGTGCTTGACGTGCTCAAGAACGAGTACCCCGAAACCTTTGAGTTCTTTGCGACGACCCCGCTCAAGTGGCACTGCATCGAGGATGGTGTCTTTGTCAAGGCGTGGGCTCGCGTGATCGAATTTGAGCCGGGTAGCACTACGGCCATCAAGCAGTTCCGGTACAACTCGTACGATCTTTCGCCGGTTGATTATCTGGCGCCGGAAAAGGTTCTGGACTATTACAGACACACGAAGATCATTAACGACCTCTTGCGCGACCCTAAGTACATTTCGTACATGCGCATGAACGTCGGTGAGATGGTTATTATTGACAACCACCGTGTGTGTCACGGTCGAACGGCATTTTCTGGCTTTCGCAATATGGTTGGCTGTTACATTGGACGCGATGACTGGCTGAGCAAGCTCCGCACTCTTTTGCCGGCCGAGGACAACACCCTCATCAACGACGAATGAGTCAGAAAGTGAGAGTGAGCGAGTGAAGATTGCGTGAGTGAGTGTCAAGTCAACTCGCCCGCAACCTGCAGGTCTGCCTACCACAACAAATGAAGAAAAGATGTCCATTTCTCTGCATTGTGAATGTGATCAATCGCATTGCTGAAACCGATATCTCTGCGCGTGACATTCACTTCCTCCTATGGAATGTATTGATCGCACACAGAGGCTAGCATAGACAGAGGCTAACACGACGAGAAGCGAGACAAACGTAAAACTTATTCCTCGAATTCGTTGGCGGGAAAAGCTGAGTCAAAGAGGTGTGTGCATTGCGTGGCAAAGCTCATGGTGCCGGCATAGGTGCTCGGATACAGGTTTACGGAGATCCAATTCCGGAGGGTTGACTGGCCCACCACTTTGTCGTATGGCAGCCTGTATTCCCATTCGCAAAGCGTTCGGGTTTCTGACGTGGAGACGGAATCCTCCGCGCAGGTCATAAGACAGCCTAGTTGCCGCGAGATAATCACGTCACTTGCCTGCGCACTCAAGATTGCCACGAGCAGCACAACAAAGTGCAGGAGCGCCGCTAGCCCAGTAGCGCCGTTGGGGCTGACGGTCCTCCTCATTGACCTGCCTCTCCTTTTCTTCGCCGCGCAAGAGCCTGCGCTCTGAGGTGATCTGCTATCGTTGCAGTCGCCGTTCCTGCCGCGCCGTGCAGGTGCGAGCCACGACGCCATGGCGGCGTCTCGGCCAGCCCACGGCGCGCGACCCGAGCTTGCTATCAGAGCGGCTGTTGCCAACCTACTTACTAGCGGCCCTGGAACTTGGCGAGCCAGTCAACGGCTATTGCGGAGCGAGAGGACTTGAGAGCGCGCAGCAATACATGATAAACTTGGCGAGACCAGAGCGGGGGTTTGCGTGCGCGCGAGTGCGTAGGCTTTTGCTGTCGCTGACGCCAGCGAGAATATTTTGGCGTAAGCGCAGGCCCGAGGGAGGAGAGAGAGGAGCAAAGAAGGATTGGACGTGCACGAGCTGCAGGCTGCAAGTGGCACCATGGAGAGCAAATTTGCGGCAAAGGAGGAAAAGTTCGAGGACGGAACGCGTGTCGAGAGCAAGCATAGCGAACAGAGCAATGCCGGCAAGCGAGCTGGAAAAGCAGACCTTGGCGAGGACGAGACGTGGGTCCTCCCTGGCACAGGAGAAGAGTCCTCTGTGTTGGCTCGCGCAGCAGAATGGTTTGGACGGGAAAAGAAAAAGGGCAAGCTCAAGCTTTTGAGCGAGTTTGCTGAAGACAATTATCACGTCTTCGAGGAGGAGGCAACCAACCAAGGTGCGTCGGAGGACGGAACGGGATATCGGCTCGAGTACGATGAGTGCCACAAACGCTTTCTGGGTCTTTTTGAGGAGCAATTGGAATGCTTCATTGAAGAGGAGGGTTTCCGTATGGAGGACTTTGAAAAAGATTGCGAAGACGTACGCAATGGCAAGTCTCTCACGTTATTTGAGCACGAAGATCATTCTTGGTTTCTTGAGGCGCTCCTTTCAACCTTGGACTACACACATTTTCACAAGACCATGGTCAACACGGCCAAGAAGCACCTCTTTTCAGGTCGTCAGTCTAGGACTAAAAAGTAGGCATGAAGACTGGCAGGTCACGTCATGGACCAATTGCTTTGCAAATCTTTCACAATAAAAACAAACACAAACAAGAATACCACCAAATGACCCGGACTCAATCAACTCGTATGCACATGCACACGCTCACGTCAAGAAAAGAAAAATCTATATTCGTTCTCCTGCGCGCTGACCTTTCTCTGCTTGGATGCCTCTTGGACCCTCCTACATGCCAGGCTGAGCCAAGCCCTCGCTTGCGCACACGCACACCCCCCTCGAAAGGAAACGTTGAAGCTTTTGAGTATCTATCTCCTTGCGTGTCCTCAACCTGAGCTGAGCTTCCGCGCTGCATTCACATCAGGGCCAACGCGCGCCCAGCACACACTGCCTCGAACCACGACGCGCTGGCTTGTTTCCCTGCACGTCGTCTATGGCGGGCCAAAGGGAGCTTGGTTGGCTAATAGTAGGATCATGCATGCATGTGATGAAGGAATGCACACTCGTGCAAAACTCTGCTTCTTCCCCCCCGCGTTCTACCACGTCCTAGCGCCTGCTTAGCGGTTTCCCTACGTACGGACGTACGATGTTCTCACCACCACCACATGGCCCATCGTTTTCAGGCCGCGTGCGCACAGCGACGGCCGAATGGGCGCGCGCAACTCCGCGCGGCAGACACGCATCGCGGACGCGGGGGACTGGCTCGCGCGCGGAGAGGGAGGCGCGCACGGCGCGGAGGATGGGCGGCGCGCAGTCGGCGCCCGAGCGGCGGCTCGGGACGCTCGACGTCGCCGTGGAAAGAGAGTACTACTACCCGGGCGAGCGCGTGCAGGCGTATGTGCAGATCGAGGTACGGAGGGCTGTCCGCTGCGCGGGCGTGTACGTGGACCTGCGGTGTCTGACAGAGACGAACATCAAAAACGTGGACGGCGTGGAGGCCAAGGAAACCATTGACGCCTTGCGGCCGAGCACGATCCTCATCACGCCAGAATGTACATTTGAGCCCGGCAAGTACCAGTTTCCCTTTGCCTTCAAGCTACCACTGGCAACGCCGCCGACAGTGGAGGTCAAGTCCGTTGCGGGCATCTTTGCGCGAACGAGCTTTGCCATGGCGGTGCGATTCCGCGCCGCCAAGGGGACGCGAGATCAGTCGCGTCGCTATCGCATTCGTGTGCTGAACCGACCGCAGCAACCGATGCGACCACTCCGTGTGGAAAATACGCGCGTCTTGCACAAGTTTTGCTGTTTGCGAGACGGCGTCGTGCACTGCAAATTGACCGTCAACGAACCTGCCTTCACGACCGGTGACGAGATCAGAGCCAATTTTGAAATATCAAACAGCTCCATGTACACGGTCTCGAAATTGTCGATGCGAACAATCGTCACGTACGAGGTGTCCGCAAACGGCAAATCGATTGAGATCACCGGCGAAGGGAGCCCCGAGCACGTGAGCAGCGTGACCGTAGGTCCCTCTAGCACGTCGCGGGGCAGCATTTCAATTCCCTTTGAGTTTGTCTACCCGAGCGTTGATGCGCACACGCTCAAAATCTTTCACCGCGTGGTGTTCCGAGCGCAGGTCTGGCGCAAAGGACAGGTTGAAATTGTCGTGCCCATCCTGGCGTACGGAGACCATGCCGATACGACGATCCCAAGCAAGCCCAGCAAGCCCAAGTCACGGCGATTTTTGCCAGGGTCACCCATGGGATCCTCGCGACGGCAAGCGAATGTCGAATTGGAAGGTGCGCGGGGTTCTTCGCGCATCGGACCTGGGGACTTTTCGGTTGTAGCGACGGCTGTTCCAGACCCTTCGGGCGATACGGGAGAGGAGCTCGCGTTTGCGGAGCCGATTGCCTTTGTTCCGGATGCGCATGTGATCGAGTCCACCTCGAAGGAGTTTGCGCTGGCGAGAACGCCGTCCGCGACCTTTGAATGAATGTGCGTGAGTGCAGACTCGCATCTACCTGACCTTGACAATTACAGTGGGTTAGAAATCCATTATAAACTTGATGTGTTGTGCTTTGCTTTTTTTTTTTTTAAACGCCTGCCTGGCCATCATGGCTGAATTCGTGTGCGCAGAATATGCAAAACTTGCTCGTGTGTACGATACGAGGAGCAAAGTAGTATGGTTGTTATTCTACTAGTCTTTAAGCTTCTTCGCCTCGCGAGCGGCGCGGCGCTCGGAAGGAGACTGGGTCTCCTCAAAGGCCGCAAGAGTCACGAGGGCCTCGGCCTCGCGAAGATAGCGCCACTTGCCAAGCTTGCCAACCGTGTCAATGTGGTGGTGTTTGAGGATCTCATTGACGCGTTCGGGAAGGCCCTGCAGCGCTGACACGGGAAGGTCGATGATTTCCTTGAACGACTTGCTCTCGTGCTCGGCATCGAGGGCCTTGTCAGCGTTGAGCATGGACTTGGGCGGCCGCTTGCCTTCTTCTTCGAGCTCTGCAAGTGTGACAAAGGCGCGCGCGATCTTGCCGAATTTCCAAGTGGCCAAATCCTCGACAGTCTTTACGTGCACGGCCTCGAGGATCTCGTCAGCAACCTCGCCAAGGCCTTCGAGAGCTGACGGCTTGGCTGCGATGATGGTACCAAAGGTCTTGTCCTCGAATGCCTTGTCTACGGCCTTGCTCACATTCATTCTGTGGTCCGCGAGCCAATCCGCGTCCTCGTCGCCGGTCTTGGCTCTCTTTGCGGCAGGTGCTGTGACCGACATGGTTCTCGACGCCTTGCTCGCGAGCGTCTCAGGCAGCAGCACTCGGCGCGAAAGCCTGGCGGCAGCGTTTGAGACGACGAAAAAGATGGTGCCGAGACGATGTAGTATCCTTCTTTGCGCGTTGGCCGACTCGCGGATTCGGGTTCTGGCGTCCCCAGCGACAGCGGCCCGCAGGGACGCACAATGCTTCTCTTGGGTGGCACTGCTACTCTTTAGTCTAAGTGGAAGCTAGGCTCGCTCCGCTACGTACTACTTACTCCTCGTATCAGTGACGTGCACCCTGCAAAGATATTTTCTCGAATGCATCGAGGCCCGTGATCTGCGACCACGCCGACGAAAGATCATGATAGACAGGTAGAAGAAGGTCGTAGGCGTGGCCGCTGCAGCTAACTTGAGACGCACACGTCGCAGCCTGTCGGCCTGGTTCGAAAGTCTTTGATGTCCGAAACTAAAATCGAGTCGTCTGCTGGTTTGATATGGGAGGTGGCGGCGTGCACTAGCATTTGATGATGATGATGACAGGCGAGGAGAGGGAACCTATCATTCAGACGACAATGACTGCTATGCGCGGCAGAAGCTGAACTAATGCAGCAAGCGCTCGTCCGTGGCCGGCGATCAGCTGGAGAAATGTATGGGATTTATGAGACGATTCCACACGTTCGGGCTGTCAGTTCGAATCACTTGTAGGTTCCTGTCTTTGTGACGCCTCTGCGAATTCGCAAGTTTATTTCGAGATTTTGATTGGCAGGGACTTCGTTGAAAGTAGAGCTGCCACCTAAGCATGCATAGTAGTGAAACTCTGTTTTCAAGCTGGACATGTATCTCTATCAAGCGAGGGCGGCATTCGAGAAAAAGAATCTGTAGAACAACGCAAATTAATTTCGAAATATGGATGGCTCAAGCGTCCGTTTGTCATGATACAACTTCTGTGCGACTCGAAGGAAATGTAAATGCAGGAAACTTTCGCTGAGCAGGCTACTGTAGTTCATCATTTGAAAACAAAACTACTATCCATTCTTCGCCCCAACATTTGTTTATGTACAGGATAATGCTATCTTCGTTTACACTGCACGGGCCTGGTTGGCAAAGGCTGAACCCGCAGATAAACAGGCAGGGCTGGTGAGCGGAGCAAAGTCAAGAAAGTATAGCAACTTAGAATACATCATTGCGGGGTAGTACCACGCTGCAATCAGCCTTTGCGAGGTTCGACTTCAAACGTGAGCTGACAAAAGCTGGACATGCACACGAGCTCGGGGACAGTCCGCACGATGACCCCCAGTATATTGGCTGGCGATCTGGCTGACCACAGGCAAGACTGGGAAAGGGAGAACCTCTCGGGCCGAGGGTGCAGACAAACAGACCGGCCTTGAAGCTGATGCAACGCCGGCGACAAAAACTTGGGCCAAATAGTAGTCTTGAGCACCCGCGTCGCGCATCTTGCGGGTCTCGTCCGCTCCCTCGGCAGCATCGGCGGTGACTCCAAGACCCTTGCTGCGTCTCGGAACCTGCACAAGGGCCAACCTGGGCTGGTGTGGGGTGTTGTATCGACGATGCACAACCTCCGATTCCGCGCGCACCAAGACGCGGCGACTCCCCTCTACATTATATGATGCCGCGCTGCGCCGCCTTCTGCATGGCTGTTGTCGCCCATGCTCGGCTCCGTACGTATACACGTGTTGACCAAGCACTCGTTTGTTCTTACAAGCGCGAGCGAGACGCACGCGCGGTGCGTCGAGCAGCTTTGCACGAGCACGGCAGCATCTATTGATTGACCGCCTCGACGCCGCGGTGCACGGGTGCGAAAGTGAGGCGAAGCGACGTGGGGCTACTCCCAAGATGCGAAGGTGCGGACGCGAGCGTGTGGACGCGAGGGTGCGGACGCGAGGTTGCAAGACGCTCGCGCTAGAACGCCTCGTCGCCACGCTTGAGAAGAGTGCGAGGGATGTGCAGATTTGGCGAACGTTGTAGGCCTAGCGCAAGAGAGGGATGCAGTGAACAGTATTGATGGATTCGAAAGTCGGAAATTGAAGTTGCAGCCACAGCCACCAGTTCCCGCAGAGGTTTTCGCTGCAACCCTTGGACTTCGGCCGCTCGAAAACCTTTTCAAGAGCAATTTTGCCAAGGCCCAAGCCCTCCCTTACATGGCAGATCGACGGCACTTGGACTACAACACCTTCGTCTCGTCGCCATGCCATCTCTTACGTTGCTTGATGCGAGAAGCCTGGCGACG
Organism: Aurantiochytrium sp. KH105; assembly: GCA_003116975.1. Taxonomy (NCBI): domain Eukaryota; class Bigyra; order Thraustochytrida; family Thraustochytriidae; genus Aurantiochytrium; species Aurantiochytrium sp. KH105. The sequence goes on from BGKB01000040.1 coordinate 183,246, forward strand.
AACAAAACAAGCTTATCGTAGGGTCAAGTCTCTGGGCACCAGGCGGTCGGTCGGGCAAAGGGGTTGAACTGCAAAGCTCCTGCAGCAGTGCAGCAAGCTCACCGCATCTTCTCCAATTGATCTCCATGAGATGGACTGACGCCTCCAAAGTTGAACGAGCAGCATCGTCGGGACATAGTTTACTTGAGAAGCATGCTTAGCCTCCTTTTCTTGGCGCGATCTTGATCAAGTCGATTCGGCGAAACGCAAGGCTACTGCCACTTCCAAGGAGACTTGCAAGTTCCAACCGCGAAAACGTCTGACAAGATTCTTGGCCGCTGCAGTGCAGCTAGCAAAGGTGGCTTCAAGTGGAGAAAGAAGGTCCAGAGGTTTATTTGTTCATTCCATCGTGGACGGTAAGTCAACTTTACAACGTCGGAGAGTTAGTTCTTTCTTAATCGCTTGCTATACATACTTTAAGCTTGACGCGCAGCGACTGAACCGCCAGTCTCGGCGCGTGCTCGCGCAAGCATTATAGGCCCCGGCGACGGCAAGTAGTGTCAAGCGAGCGAATGGCGAGTGAACGAGCGACGGCATATCCGGTGGGAGCACAGACCTATGCCGCCTCTGAGCTCCACTGCCTCCGCGCGCGCCCAGTAACAAGCCCTCTTTTCGCGCGGCACGCGCCCCCCGCAGCTTCCGGGAGAAGATTCGAGGCCAGCTCCAGCGGACGCTGGCAAAGCGGAGAAATACTGGCCGCGGATCATCCTGACGCTAGTGATTGCGGCTACGCATATCCGTGCTCCTCGCCTTGCTCGGGCTGCGGGGCCGCGCTATTGCTGCGGGCGGGGCCGGTCAATCGTATGCCAGGGGACAGACCGCATGCGTCGGAGAGCGAGAGAAGATGCGACGGCCCTGCGGCACTCGAGTGAGCCTTGGCGCGGGGTCGGGCGTCTCCTTAAAATAGAGGGGACGGGAAGCCTCAAGGCTCGCTGGAGTGTCTGAAAGCGCGCTGGACGATGCTACGATCGATTGAGACTCCGGCTCCGCGCCGCCGCAGCTTCACCCGAGGCGCCTTTCGATAGCCCTCAGTGCGCGCGGATGGAGAGAGGAGAAGATGCGACGGCCGGCATCAGCGCAAGAGCTCGTCGTTTTCGGCTCGACGAAGGTACATCGCATCGCATTCTCTCGCAGAGCCATATGACTGGGAAAGGGGGTCAGGAATCGAGTAAAAACGAGTGACCTAGCTCCTTCCATCTGTCCTCTCCGTCCCGTCCGCCGGACCCGTCGGAGCTTCTGGCCGCTGCCGTTTGTCTTGCTGCAGGCCGGTTCTCATCACCGGCCCGGCGGCCACGGCCGTGGACGCGCGCGAGCAGCACAGGCAGTGAGCAAGCCGCCTAGTTCGTTCGTGATGCATCATCAGGACGGCGGCCGGCACGGCTGGCTTAGGAAGTCCTCCAACTAGGCTTATTTACTGACAGTGACTGCAAGCGAAGTGATAAGCGAAAGGCGAAATGCGCAGTAGCCACAGCTGGCTGACCCCACAGCCATACAAGGTGCGGGGCCCCGAGGTTCACTAGCTGTAAGATTGGACGAGGAGGCCGAATTTGAAACGCGGCTGCCAGATGAAAAGAAGCAGACAGGTAGTAGTCAGACAGACCGATCGATGGCGACAAACAGACAGCCAACTCGCGCGGCAGCCGATCGGGTTCGAGCAGCGCAGCTTGGAACGGCGGAGAGAGCGCGGCAGTGCAGTACGCGGGAGCAGCGAGGAGGAGGGGCAGCGCGGCGCAGTGCCTGCCAGGCTCTCGGCGCCGTTTTGCAGGAAGGAGGAGGAGGAAGAAAGCCTCAAAAGGAAACTCCTCGAGGGGGAGAGAGGGCTTTGACTTGGGCCTGCCTGGCCCGGTTTGCATCGCGGCGTGCGTCCTAGAAGTACGTAGGCATTGCGTGCGCATCGCATCTCCGCAGCGCCTCAGGCCCTCGTCTCGCGCCGTTCTCGCGCGCTCCGGAACGGCGGGAAGCAGCAGCGGCCGCGAGCTTGAGACTGGCAAGGAGGTTTGAATTGTCGATCGTGGTTTCGGGACGGACCCGAAGTCAATCGGTCGATCAATCGATAACTGCGAAGAGCACGCACGGGCGAGTCAAAGCTAGCCGCTGAGTTGTGGTCGCATCTCCACTCGCACTCTCCCTCTCTGGCTGGTGTGCCTGGCTGACGATTGGGCTCTTGGCCTCTCGTTGCCGCCGGGCCGATCGAAACGAGAAGCAGCTGCGAATTCAAATCGCTTTTCAAATCCGCGACGGCTCGCAGCAACAGCAGCAGCAGCAGCAGCAGCAGCAGCAGCGGCAGCAGCAGCAGCGGCGGCGGCAACTTCGGCAGCGTGTCGAGCCTGGCCTGCGTCACGTCGTCCCGGCCCGCCAGGTCCGTCGGAGTGCCAGACCGTGTGGCTTCGCACCTTGCTCGGCTTCTGTCTGCAGGACTCCCTGGAAGGAGCCAAACTCGCTTCGACGCCGCCAGCTCGCGACCCGCGGACGGCGCAGCGCAGCAGAGCGTGGCGCAGCGCTGCGCGGCGCGGAAGGCCTACAGCGCAGCGGCGGCGGGCGGAGAAGAGCGCAGCGCAGCGAGGTGCAGCGAGGCGAAGCGGGTCGCAGCGCGCGTGAAGTGGGCAGAGGAAGCGGCCGAGCGGACAGTCGACAGCGGCACATCTACGCTCCTCCTACTCCGTTGCTTTCCCTCTCTCGTTGGTTGGCCGAAAGCCTGAAAGCGATCGAGCGAGCGAGCGAGCGAGCGAGCGACGCTCTTGGACAGGCCAAGAGGGAGACAAGAGGCGCACGCGTACGCGGTGCGGGCTGTCCTTCTCTTTTTCGTGTTGTTGCTGTTGGACGCCACGCCTCTCGCCCCCTCCTTGTGATTCGCGTGACGTTGGTCACCCAGTGGGCCTGTAAAGAGGGAGAGGAGTCCTTCAGTATATTACATAAGGGCAGGAGCCCGGCAGACTGGAAAACCCCGAGCCCAGTCGTGCGCCAAGCGAGTCGAGCCAAACAAAGCCAAAATGAAGTTTGGCAAGAAGATCGCTCATGCCGCGAACACGTCCACCGAGCTGTGCAAGCCCGAGTGCTGGCTCGACTACAAGCAGCTCAAAAAGCTGCTAAAGACCTTTGAGGCATCCTCCGCGGGCAAAGCCACCGCCATTGAACGATGCTCCAACGTGGCTGTCGCAGAGCTCATGAAGAACGCCGACGAAAAGAACTTCTTTCTGTTCCTGCGCAAAGAGCTGGGCAAGGTCTCCCACATCTTTGCAGAGCTCGAGCGACGCGCACTCACCCAGTTTCTTCAGCTCTTGCATGTCATCGAGGCCGCGCGCAGCGAGATGCGCGCTCATCCGGCCGAGGCCCTCAACCCCATCGTTGAGCGCCTCACCGTTGTGCACAGACATCTCGTTCTTCTCCGCAACTTTGCCGTTCTCAACTACTGCGGCTTCACCAAGATCCTGAAAAAGCACGACAAGCTCACCGGCTTTGAGACCAAAGATAAATACATGCTCAAGATTGTCAACGAGCAGGCCTTTGCGCAACACACCACACTGAAAAAGGCTCTTGAAATCATTGCAGAAGAGTACGAGGCCCTTAAGTCCGGAACAGTGCTCATCGCCTCGCGTCGCCACGCCGTAGACGACTTTACAAGCTCCATTCAAGACGCAAAACCCACGGGACATGTGCGGAAAAACTCGGATGCAGAGGTTAGCAAGGCCAACTCGAAGTCATCCATCAAAATGGCTGCGCCGCGCGCTCCCAAAAATGCCCCCGCACCCAAGGTCGATACCAAGCGCTACCGCGCTCAGCCTCTCAAACGCCAAACCGCAAACGATCAAAAGGAACAGTTTGCATGCGCAAATACAGACGCAGCCATCAACTGGGATGCAAAGACCCGTCCAAGAAAGCGCTCGCGACTCGGCGCCGAGATGGCTGAGCAGCTCCTTCCTTCCGATCCGCTCTTTTCCCTCATGCATGCCGTCGAAATGCATTCTCAAATAGAGACTTCCAAGCTCGAGTCCAAGTCTTCCGCATGATTTCTTCCTGTACATTGCAACCCCCGTGTCACGGCTTTGGGGCCTCTTTGCTCTCTTCCGACGTCTGTATTCTTCCTCAGCCCCTGTTAGTCCTCTTGCTGCAGGTTGGGCCGTCTTCGCAAGACTTTTTCTACTCTTCTTCTTCTTCTTCTTCTTCCTGGAAAGGTCCCATTAATCACCCGTCTCTTCTGATTCGTGAAATCGAGTCATACACCTCTTCATTTGTATTCGTTTGATCATAACAATGCCAGCATTCTGGCATTGACTCCTGACGAACACGCCACACACACGCACACACACCCCAAAACCCACGCGATCGAGCCCGAATTTCCGGGCCCTTCCACGTGAACCTGAGGAATGCAAGCCGCGCTCCTCACACCCGTAGTCTTTTTTTGTTTTAATCGCTCCCCCCTAGTAGTACGTACCACCATCATCACGAATGATTTATACCTGTCTCTGAAGCGCTGTAGAATACTTTTGGGTCGAACAAAGACTTGCGTGTCAAAAAGAAGTGAGTTTTTGCTTGATTGACTGCGAGGCATCTAGTGCCTCAGAAGGCGAACTTCAAGCCATCGTCACTAACTTTGTTCGTATTCGAAGCAATCAGGTGCAGAAAAATGCGGGGACTCAACGATCGACAATCTGGTGTAATGCATAAAATTCATGCGCACAAGCATGCATATATTGATCATATTTTCATAAATTGGACGTCGCTGGCTAAAAGGGTTCAAAAGGGGTGTGAACAAGTCCGGCCACCAGCAAAAATCGTATAGCTATATGCTGAGGCGCTCGCCTCGTGCGGACATTAACGCCTCAGATACTCGACTCTCGCCTCGTGCGGACATCAACGCTTCAGACACTCGTCATGCGTTTCACGCTAACGATTTGCCGAGGCCACAGCGTCGGCGCCCAACACAGTCGCGCTTTCGTCGATCTGCATGTATGGCGCAAGCATCCAATGATGGTTAAGACCCCAAAAGACTGCCTTGCTTGGTTTCTCACGCGTGCCAAGATTGACGGTCACGCTAAGAAAAGGACCTCGGTCCTGGAAAATAAAGGTATTCCTGTCCATAACAGCCGCCAGCAACACGGCGGACTGAAAATCCTTGGTCGAGCGCGCTAGCATGCCCATTGCCGAGTTGCCAATGCTTTGCAGAATGCGCCCTTGCTCCGCCTGTGCACGCGCCCGCATTCGCAGCTCCGCATCCATTTGCGCCGAGACCTTGGGGTAGAACTCCTTCTTGAACCATGTCTCAAAAAACGGCACAAAGGTGTCCGGCTCTGGTTTTTGCAGCGCCATGTACACCACGATGCTTGCCAAGAGCGCCACTGACTGCTTCGGAAAGGCCGCGAGCGCCCCGTACAGTACGAGCAGGCATGCGGCCGTGCCGACAGCGCGCTTCTGACCTGGGGTCAGCTCATCGACCTGCAAGTCCATGTTTCTTTGCCTCGTGCAAGCCAGTGTCTGCCGACGCTCGATCAGCGCGCCTCTCTGCGTGCCGCGACAACGGCCCCGCCTCCTTCGGCCGCTCCTCGCGCCGGTCGTGTACGGGTTTTACTTCGGACATCGGCGGCGGCAAAAGACGACAAAACTCTCCCAAACACATGAAGGTATTACTATAGGGTTTCTCGCATGCGTGGGCCTACGTGTACCGAGGAAAGGGCAAGTATTGGCGAGCATTGGGCAAGTACTATAGAGTAACAAGGATTGGATTCATCATAGGCTAGACAAGATGGAGAATTTGTTGAGCTCGCCGCCAGCAGAGAAGAAAAGCAAAGCAGCACAGCGTAGCATAGCACAGCACAGCATATCGATTTAGTCCATGAGGACGGCCAGGCGCCCCCTGCTAATCAACTTGATATCGTCCTCGATCTGCTGCAGCTCGCGCTCGTAACGCTCCTTGAGCTTCTTCTTGGTGTTGGAGTCCGCGCCGCCGCACGCCTTTTGGTAGTGAGAGTTGAGGACACCCCACTTGCGCTTGAGCTGCTTGATGAGCGCCTCGCGATCGGCTTCCGGCATACTTTCGGTCAGCGTGCCCTGCCGCGCAGAGAGATTCATCTCGTCCAGGAGCTCCTGGAGAACCTCCTTTTCCATCGCAATAGACTGCTTGACGTCGTCCAAATAGGCAGGCCGCTTGCCAAAGTCCGGCTTGTCCACGTACCTCTCAAATTCTTGGTTGGCGGACTTGGACCCAGCGCCCGACGACCGCCCCTTGCGGAACTTGTCGGCGCTGACAATCACCTCTACTGCATTCGCCACGACAAAGTTCTTGCTCGAAACTAGTCCATACTTGGGCTGTTCTTTGCGCGTCGGGAGTGCCGCTTTGCGTTGAGGCAAAGCCTCCTTTGGAATTCCCGTCGACACATTCTTGGTGAATGTAGAGTACGTCGGTTGTTTCTTGGGGCAGTGCTTTGACTTGTACATCTTTCTCTTGCGCGCCTGGTCCTGCTGCGCCTGTTGTTTGCCGCCATCCTGGTCGCGCTCGATGGCATCGAGCCAATGGCCGAGATGCTCCTGTTCAAAGGTCATCTTTGTTTCCACGGACGCGTCTGATACTCGTGCCCTGCGTTTTGCGCCTTGCGCCGGGCCCTTTTCCGCGACTGCCCGACCACGCACTCGTCAAGCGATGCCGCGCAATGCGTCCGCGCAGATTTATTTCCCAATCTGAAGAAGAAGAAGAAGAAGAAGAAGAAGAAGAAGAAGAAGACTTGTTTGCCTTTCGCAGCACGAAGCGAGCGACACAGTCGAACGAACTGCGCACCGCTCGAAAACACCTTGCGTTATGTCTGCCTTGCTTGCTCGTGCAACAAGTACAAGTCAGACCTTCAAAAGTCAGCAATTCGACGCAGCTCACAAAAGGTGCAAGTGACCATCTATAGTATAAATCATTCTGCGCCGCGGACTCGGCACGTCCAGCCGTCTAGTTCGGGCAAGAGTCCGCGCCACCACACCACAAACGAACCTATCTTGTCGCCAAAGTGTGTGCGCTCCCAAGAAAGAAAAATATAAAAGGTCTATCAATGGGACTAACGGATCTACCCGAGGCGGCTTGCTGGGCCACGCAACCGAGAAGGAGAACCGCCGCCCATTTTTCTCTGGTCTCCTTGCACGCCCACCAGTGACCGTTTGCGCTGCGCGAACTCCGAAGGGACAGAGTCAGGAGCACGGCGGCGGCAAGCGCGCCGACAATTTTGGCTGTGAAAAGTTTGCCTCAAGCCTGCGCAAACCAGAGCAAAATACCCTCCGGGCACCGAAGGTAAGTTTTATCGTAGTGTTTGCCAAAGCAAGCATTCCGGGGGGCGGGCGATAGCAAGGGGGTCAAACACTTGCAGACCAGCTTGCCATACAGCGGCGCCGCGGAGCTCGACACGAAGGCAAGAGTCGCAGCGCTTTGCCTCGCTCGCCTCGTGTGCGCGCACTTGCCTCGTTTGCCCCGCGTGTGCTCAAGTCTACGCGCTCTCAAGCTAACTTGTGCTGCATCAGAAAGACTGATACAGGTTTTGGCCTCTTTGCAATAGGACCAAGCAGTCCCGGAGAGCGAACCACCTTACGCCAAGCGTCTGGCCGCCACGCGTGGCGCACGCGGACGTGCCTTGTGTATGAGTGCAGGCGTGGCGCTTATCGTGCTCGACCTTGTGCTCCTCTTGGCCCTTGTGGCGTGGCTCCGAGAAGGACAATGGGCGACGAAAGAGGACCTCTGGGCCCTGGTGCCACGGTCATGGCGCCGACAAGCGTTGACCCGGCGCATCCGCCGCACAACATTTTGGACTCAGACGACCGATATTTTTGGATGACCACAGGGCTTTTCCCTCAAGAGGTTGTCATTAGTCTCGAAGGCGCCACCTCGCTCGATCGAATCTCTCTTCGCACGACAAATGTGCAAAAGGTTGCCTTTCTCGCATCGACCGAATCTTCCACGCCAACGGAATGGGAAACTATTGCCGAGGCCAGCCTTGCCGATGCCGATGGCCGCATTCAAATGGAGACTATTTCCGTGGAACGCGCACCGCATGAGACCCGCCACATCAAATTGCAGATCCTCAAAGGCTGGGATGACTTTTGCGCCGTGCATAGTCTTGAAATCAACTAATGTGTTTACCAAGTGCAAAGACCAGCTTTTTCTTTGCAAAGCCCCAACGCTTCGGGCGAGCTCTTGCCTTGCAGTCCCAAATAAGCATGTAAATCGTAATTCTTTCTTGAACGTGCTTATCCGTTGAATGATTTTTTTTTCGGGCCCAACAACGCTGGTTCCAGCCACAGTGACCCTGTCATAAGAGAAAGTGAGGAAGATATACACGGGAGAAAGACATGGGTGCTCAAGTCGAGGTCTTCACGGTGGCCGCAGCGGCAATTTTAGCATCGCGTTATTACAGACGTTGTTGAAGCTCAAGAAGTGCATGTTTAGCGTGCAAGTCTCGACCAGAGAGGCAACCTACCATGCGCAGGCGCGCAGAGAGGCGCCTTGTGGGCAAACACAACAAAGCAGCCTCGGTAATTGCAGCTCACGACGAGAGCGCGTCTACGAAGCCATCGCAGCAACCGCCAGCATTTCCGGACTATGGAGGCAAAATAGCCTTTAGCGCAGCGTTTGGCACACGGTGCCTTCAAGAGACGGTATCATCGAGGACGCGATCTCCTCAAGTAAAGCAAGACAACCTACGCATCCCAACGCTTGCACTGCACAAAGTTTCCAACGCTCGGCAAAAATCGCAAAACCAAGAGGAGGATGAAGCTAATGTCAACGAGGACGAACCGGCAATTCAAAGTGCGGCGCTATCCATGTCGCAACGACGTCGTCCACTCACGGCTCGGGAGCTAATGACCATCACGCCTTTACAATTAAACGCTGGCGCGGAAGGAAATAGTGGACCCCCCAAAGTGCGCGTGCAGAGCGCCCGTAGCCAGAGTGCGCGCTCGGCTCGGATTCTCGCGGGTCTCCGACACGCACAAGAGGCTGGCGACGCAGCTCGTATGCGGCAAATGACAATTGCACATCGTACCAAACCTATTGCATGGCTTCGCGCGGAGCACGAGAGCTGGGATTGCGCTGATGAAGATGAACGCTATGAAACAGCGCAGAACTGGGATTTGCAACGGGACAAGCAAACCCGGCCCAGCGCATACTTGTATTCGGCGCAACATGCCGCTCGTGTGCGAACGTGCAAATCACAAATTCAGCGCGTCGAAGCCTATGCGCAGGCAGTACGCACGCGTCTCGAGCGCAACGAGCAGGCTCGTCTAGCCTGCAAGATTGCACAGCGGCAAGCTTACAACAAGAGCGCCCAAGGGAGTGGGAAAGCCACGTCGACGGGAAAGCAAAAGTGAAAGTGAAAAAAAAACGATATTTTTGGGGGGTAGGCCTGCATGAAAATGAAAAGAAAATGGGTGAAATGGAGGGATACGACTTGGCCTACGCTGAAGACCTCGACGGTTCAACCGTAGATTTATGGTCCTTGCCCTTTGCAGCGCTTCGGCGCCAGAAAATTGCAAATACAGTTCCAATGACGCCCAGACAGAAGATGACGATGAAAAGAATCTTGAGAGGACCCGATGGGCCAGGGGCAAAGTAAATTTCGAGCTGATCAAGACCAAGGATCACATTGAATAGGGCGAGAGGCACCAAAATCCGGCCAAGAATGTGGTGCATCCACTCCCACGAGCCGCGGCGTCGCTCGCCCTTGGCTGGGCGCAAGGTGGCCAGAGCTGTGTGCACGAGAACGAGAATGACAATTGTGAGACCAATCTTACCATGCGTCGTACCAAAGTTGTCGCCCCATTTATACGGGACGATCAGAAAGAAAGCCACGAGCGTAAAGACGATGCCGAGACCCATCATGGACTTATGGGCAAGGAACCACTTGTTGCCTTCTTTGTGCTTAAAGAGCAACGGCGGCACGGTTCCACCGGGGATGAGGAAGATCCATGCGAGGACCATCAAGATGCCGTGAATGCCGAGCTGCTTTGGCGCAGAGATCATCCACGAGCCAAAGCCATATGCAGTATCGGCAGTCGACCCACAGCTGACAGTTGCGTCGTATTGAAGATAGAGCGGAGCAGTGCTCGACTTTACATCGTGGACGAGAGCACGCAGTTCCGTGTCCGCTGCAGGATAGTACATGAAGAGCCCAATGCACATTTCGTCTTCCGTGGCGTCTCCACCCTCGGTCGTTGAGGTGCGCGAGGTGGAGTTGTAGACGCAGTGCACAGTCATTCGGTCGCCAGCATTGAGATTAATCTGGTCCTCGATGGACTTGGCCTCTTGCAAGTCAAAGTCATAATTTGGATTGCAAGAGGACAAAAAGCTCTCGGAGGCCTTGTCGCCAGGCGTGACCGTGGTCCATATTTTGGTCGCAATCTTATGGCCATGCTCAAAGACGGCAAAGATGTTGATGCCACCATCGGGGAGAACATCCGGAAGCACACCTGTCGCAGACAACTCATAGTACGATTTGCCTGCTGGGATCGAAATTTCGGAAAAGGCGGCGCCGATCCAAGCCCAAGCCGCAGGCTGAAAAGTCTCGGTGTCAACTTCACTCTCGTCGACGTAAAAAAGCTGTAAACCAGAGGAGTCTGAGAGCCCCGTCAAGCCCGTAGGATTGTCGTAGTGAACCTCAATAACCAGCACTCGGCCTGCCGAGCTTAACTTGAAGCCAACATTTTCTGGCAAGCAGAATGCCTCGCCACCCACTGCCCAAGCGTACACAAGATCGCGGCAGCCGGCCATGGTACCGGCCTCGCTGGGTGTCTCAAAGGCCTCGCGTACTTCGGTGCTATCATCGCACTCGTACAGGAGCATGTGGTGCACAACTTGCTCTTGCTCGACAATGGGCGCGATTCGCGTCACGTACGAGGTCCCGGAGGGAATGCTGTCAAAGAGGTATTTGGCGTACGTGGTGTCTTTGGCAGGGACAGTGTAGCCTGGCATGGTCACGTTAAAGCTTTCGGTACCCGCGATCTCAGTGTAGTTATCGCAGTACGAGAAGGAGGATCTTGTCGTGCTCGCCACACCAGGGTGCGAGATGCCGGCATCGAAGCGGGGAGCGTCGCCCTCTTTCCATTCGCAATCTGGATCACCCAGCTCGACGCCATTGCTCAGACCATCCCCGTCGCTGTCCTTGTTGCAGAGCGCGACGGTCCACTCGTGGCCCGCGTCAGCAAAGTCAAGACCAAACTGATTTCGCGCGCCGCCCCCGGAGGTCCGCGCATGGCCTACGCCGCCGACGCTGTCTCCGTTATCGTCCACGACCTTGTCGCCGTTCGGGATGCTCTGTTGGTACGACTTGTGCGCCGAGGTCGTCGCCGTCAGCGTCGCCGCCAGCGCCGCCAGCGCCGCCGCCGCCGACTCGAGCCGCATCTTGGTTTCCGCTTTGCTGCGCTATCTCCTCGCGCCGGGCGCGCAGGCGGACAGCCGGCCACGCCGAGCTTGCCAACGGACGTGAGCCGCTCGCGTGCCGGGCCCTGCGCGCGCGATGCGAGTCTGTCCCGCCTTGCACAGCTCGCTCGCTCGCTCGCTCGCACGCACGTGCAGGCCGCCTGGTACCTTGCGAAGAGGAAGTGGAACTTGAGCTCGTACTTTGCTCTTAATTATCAACCTTTGCGTCGAACTCGCTCCAAGCTGGTTTTACAAAGTGCGTGTGTGCGAATCCCGCTTTCCCGCAGCAAGACTTGGGACCGGCGGCCCGGAAAAGACGCGGCGCCGGAGGCGAGAAGACTGGTCGATGGTGCAGCCTGGCAGTGAGAAGAGGAAATGAGGAAAGATCAGCTAGGCAGACGGACTGCGTGGCCTGTGGCTCTCTCTGTCTTTGTTGTCTGCACGTCTACAAGTCCTTTCACATCCACCATAAGACACTATAAGCTGACAACGAGGCCGCGGCCGCTGCCGCGTTGGATGGAATGAGGGAAGTTCTATTGTTATTTTACAAGCGATTGTCGTCGTGTCTTCATCTCGTTTTTCGCTCTTTGTTAGTCCTGCAAGCGCGAATTCATGATGCAGATGCTATCGCCTCGCGGACAAGCTCGAACACCAGAGCAACTGCTTCGTGGATAGAACGACGGACAAAGTTCAGATGGAGTCTTCGACCCTGTCCAGCGTCTGTGGGAAGCACGAGCATGGTCCGCGGTACGGTCAAGTGGCCCAGGCCAGCAGGCTCTTGAATTGAGGCCACTCTTTCAGCTCCAAAGGTTGCGGAAAACCACGAGCCCGCAACCCACGAATTTACAAGGTAGCCGTCATCGTTGAAAATATCTGCAAAACCGCGGCTCATATTCGCGCGATGGGCCTCGCCCCGAGCGCGCAGAATGGCGTCCAGTCGATATTCGGCTTCAATGCGGCCCGGTTCGTTCAGAATCTGCCGCAGCTCGCGGTGCACATGGCGCACAGCCTCGCCAATCCAATCAGAAGGAGTACGTCCCTCACGAGAGCGCAAACGTACGTGAATCTTTTCTCGAACGAGGGGGTTTCCAGCTGCAAAACGGTCTGGAAACCACGAGGAGCGACCGCGGATGTTGACAACCTGTACAAAGGACACTTGACTGTCATGATGGGGCGACGGTGACTTTGCGTCGGCTTGACCTCGAAGCACAATCGCTGTGAGAATCTCGTGCGTCGTCGCCCACTCGTTTGACTCAAGGCAGTGTCGATGCACAAAGTCTTTAAGAGCGCGCAGCTCTGCAGGGGAAATATCCATCACCTGGTGAGATAGAGTAAGTTCTTGGGCTGCAAGGGACATGGCCTCTGCGATTTCTAGGTCGTATTGTGCGATCGATTCGGCATCGCATGGATGAATCTGCAATTGCAAGAGCTTGATCAGTCTACGTTCTTCGGCTTCGTCTATGGGCTCAACCTCGTGAACAGATTCTGATTTGTGCAATGGCCAGCGCTGCGCGACGGCTTGGACCTCTTTTAAAGTTTTGGCTTGCGTGCAGTCCGACCAGAGGTTCAGAAAGTGGCTCATGCTCATTGCGTCGAAAAGGTAATGACAAGCTGCGATAACGAATCGGGCGCGCGCACTTTTGTGCTTCCCATCGTCACTGGATATCGTCTGCACCTGTACTGCAGCCGAGAGTACGCGTGAGCCAAAGACGCTCGAGTCTAGGCGAACTGACACGGGAAGTCGAGGGTTTTCAAAGGCTTGTTCTGGTGCAAAGATGCGTAATTCGGCGGCACATTCGCTGCCTGGACCTGCCTCGAGCTTCCACGTGCGCTCATCGGAGACCTGGGGAGCCATCAGACGTGCGCCAGCAAGTGGAAAGCATGACAACGCTCGCGCGAGTCCCAGACGGAGTCTTGCGGCTCCTTTTTCACCCAGAAGCGCATCCGCGCCATCGAGGACAAGTTCCACCACGTTTGCAAACTGGCCGTTGATGAGATCAGCGCCATCCAAGCTTGCCTTCACGATGCGACCAGGAGCGAGCGGGGGATCGGCCTCGACCTCACCGTGCCAGAACGCGGCGGTTGCCATCTTCTTTCGACCCACGCGCCAAACAACGTCGAGACTTTTCGACCTGTGCAGGGCATGAACGCTCAAAGTCGGCCCGTCAGCCTGGCTGCCTGGCTGTCTGGCTGTCTAGTTGAGGATCCCAGCCTGGCTTGGGCAAGATACGTACACGTTCGGGACCAGCAGCCAGCAGCACCGGGAAGAGGCCAAAATCCTCCTTGCAGATTGAGGATTTATGCGTCCCCCGCAAGCGAGGGTCTAGCGCTTTTGAGACCTCTAGAACGTCTGGGAGGCGCTGGAAAACCCCACGTGCGGCGGCACGCGCCGTCGCTGCTACGTACCCGGAGCACCACGTAAACAAACACAAGCTGACAGAGCGCGTGAAAGAGGGAAGTCCCTTGCGCAGAGCTCGAGGACAGGCGGCGAGGCAGGACGGCGGAAACCGCGTGATTGGCAAGCGAACGAGCAAGCAAGCGAGCTAGCTAGCGAGCAGGATGGAGGTGGCCAGCCTGGGCCCGGAGATGGCGGGGCCCGAAGAAGAGGCCGCCTTGGAAGCGCTCAAGGACGAGCTCGCCAAGACGCCAGAGGACCTGCCCGGGCGAAACTGGCTCGTGAACGTGGCTGACGACCTGACGTATCTCCGCTTCCTGCGTGGCCACCAACTCAAGGTGAAAAAGTCGCTCAAGCTGCTCAAGCATTGTGCAAAGTGGCGCGTCGAGTTTGGCACGGATGAGATCCTCGAGACGTGGCCTCAGAACAAATCCTTTGGTGCCCAGCTCGTGCGCAAGCACTGGCCCATGGCCGTCACGGGCAAAGACTTTGCTCAGCGCCCGATTCACTATTTTCACATTTCTCTGGTAGATTTTCCCGCCCTCATCAAGAACGCAGGTATGGCCAATCTTGTGCGACACAATGTCTTTCTCATGGAAACGGCACTGCGCGCTAATCCCCGTGGCGAAGCAATTATGATTGTGGATCTGGGCTCGGATCAAGGTCGCACGGCATTCTCCATTGCAAGTGCAACTCGGTGGCTGCAAAGCGTCGTGCTCTTTGTCAAGGCCATGGCAAAGATTGCGGATCCTTTCTATCCCGAGTCCTATCACCGAATCTACTTTACCCGAGTTCATGCCATCTTTGAAAGAATGTACAAGTCCATGAGTGGTAATCTGAACGAGGCGACTTTGAGCAAAGTCCAGGTTCTGCAAAAGACTGACATTCTCGCGACGCTCATGGAGGACATGCCAAAGGAGAGTATTCCACCCACTCTCGGCGGCGACTCGCAGGCGTCAATCGCCAAGGGAGGCTATATCACTGACGAGGACATTGCCGAGGCACGCGCGTTGGCAGATGAGAGTGGGCAGGGCGACCAAGAGGAGGACGTTCCTGTCCGCGTCGAGCTTGACGCAGAACTCGACGCAGAGGAGGACTGTTTTGACGGTGACTCCGATGCATCAAATCGAATGTCCTTGCGGAAATCACTTTCGCGCCGTCTCAGCCGCCTTTCGTCCCGTAATTCGGGCAAGACAAAGTAAGAACCGAGAGGACGCGGCGTTCGTTGTGTATCTTCCCCGAAAAATATGTTTGCCGCAAGGCCAAAGTTTGTCAGTACATTTGTTTACAGGTCCAAAGAATCTACCGCCTGGTCATGCATGAAGTTCTACGAGGACGTTTTCCTCAAGACCAACCTTGACCGTATCAAGGTCCGGGACCTGGCCGCCGAATCGATCCATGAGACGATGACCAAGGCTACGTGTCTGTCCATTCTCGTTTTCTGCATCGAGGCTCTTGTAGTCATGTCTTGATTTGCGCATGGCATCGCGTGCAAACCGCGCGTGCTCGTCCCTGACCCATGCAAGATGGTCCTCGTCGGCTGCAGCGGCATGAGCCGCTTGTAGAAAGCACGCACTTTCATTCTCGTACAAAGCGCAGACGTGCTGATGTTCTTCAGACAGTGCACTTTGCCCTTGACGACGAACTTGCAGAAAGGTGCGCACCGACGCACGGTGATGCGACTGATCCTTGACAAGCACCGCGTGGGACCAGCCGCTGACAAGTGCTGCGTCGCGCATTCCCTTGGCGGCATCCTCATTTGCAGGGTAAAATTGCGCCACAGCCTGGGCCTCTGTGCCCTTGGAGCAATCTGCAAGCGCGCGGAAGAATCGACGTCGGGTATCGGTTTCGCGAAGAAAGTGAATTGCCGAAACGCTGAGAGACCAATCAAAACTGGCGTCGCGAAATGGCAGCCCCTGCGACATGTCGGCCTGAATCGTGTCTGCATAGTCGTCTGGAACCAGAGCAAGCATGGCCGGCGCACTGTCAAAGCCAATAACAAACGCTTGTGGTCTGGCCTTGCGCACAGCCGCAACGCAAATACCCGACCCACAGGCAATATCGAGCACGACCTCTGCTCGTGGGTTTTCCGTCTTTTCGATGAGGTCCAAACATCGAGAGGTGAGTCGTTGCTGTGGTACGGCATTGTGCTCTGTATACTTTGCAGCACGAGCTGTATCGTAATGCTTGCTGGCGGAGAATTCGCGTTGTGCCTCGGCGTACCACCCTTGCAGCGCTGCGAGGACCTCGTCGAAGGACGCGTACGGGCAGGCATCTGAGGCGCGCAGCGCTTGTTCCGCGGCACGAGCGCGCTCAAGCGAAATTCGTGGCCGCTTGATGGGGAATTCCGTACCTCGCGGATCCTCAAGCGCCTCGAGCACGCTCATCTTGGCTGTCGTCTCGCGCTCGCTCTCATCGTGGCTTGTGCAGTCGCGGCGCTTACGCTTGGCAGTGGCCCGGTTGCCGCGCTTGCGATCGTTCACAGCGCGGAGCATCCACTGCACGATGGCGAGCGCATCGCCCAGATACGCGCCCTCGACCTCACCGAGGGCGCGCTGCGCGCCAAAGGCACGTACGCGGAGCTCTTTCCTGGCCATGCTTCTCGACCCTCGAAGCAGCTCTGCGCTCCGCTTTGATCGACTCGGTGCGATGATCACTTGAGTGGAGGTGTCAGGCGGCAGTGCTAGGGGTCATTCGTCACCATTCATGACGCGTTGTAACAGATAAGCTGCCTTTGATAAATCTTTTCGCGCGTCCTCTTGTCGAATACGGATGACCAATTTGCTATGAAGAGGAAAGCAAGCTCGGCGAAGTTATATTGTTGTTGACGCAATTCAGATCCGCGAACAAGCTGTTACGGTAGTTGTGAAAGTTCAGGGACGATCGAGAATAGAGCTCTCTGGGATGATTCCGTGCGGGCACTCTGAAGAGCAAGAAAACCTTAAAATGGAGTACATTCCGAATTTAAGAAAGACGCGAACAAAACAATTTTTATTGCATTTTAGCTATTGAATTTGACACCCACTTGCTCCATCGGCTCCTTTCTCCTCGGCGGTGGTGACGTGGTTGGGCTCGCTTTGTTCTGTTGACATTTTCAGCTGAGATCCCAGACTTTGGGGTTCGATAGCTTTGTCATCTTTCTTCTTGAAGATTACTTGCTCGTCTTCCAGTTCTTTAATTTCGCCCGAAGCCTCGAATTCTTCCTGAGCAAGGAGCTCGATGGCCCCCGCTTCGACTTTCGCTTCGGCTTCCATCTGTTTGCTCTGTTGATGATACTCGTCTTCGTTGAGAAGACTACCTTGAACGCTTTGTTGTACCCTTTCAGCTGAGATCCCAGACTTTGGGGTTCGATAGCTTTGTCATATTTCTTCTCGAAGAATACTTGCTCGTTTTCCGATTCTTTATTTTCGCCCGAAGCCTCGGATTCCTCCTGAGCAAGGAGCTCGAAGGCCTCCGCTTCGACTTTCGCTTCGGCTTCCATCTGTTTGCTCTGTTGATAATACTCGACTTCGTTGAGAGTACCACCTAGAAAAAGAATGTTGGCCTTCTCCGCGATGGCAAGAGCAATCGTGTTGCGATGCGCGTTGATCTTGCAAGACGCGAGGTAGTCGTAAAAAGCTTCGAAATGCTCGACCATATTTTAGATTCGACCCCAACGCCACGGGCGTAGGGCTTGACACAGTAGAAAATTATGTCGCTGCTCACACGAGCTTTGACCTCAGTTCGGTGCCCGGCGTTGGGCCGAAGAACAAGGACTTATTGAAAGAAGTCGGTGTCGAAAATACATTTCAGCTCATCGCCGTCTTCATGCGTCTCAAGACAAACAGCGTGAATATGGTCGAGCACTCTGAAGACTTTTTCGACTACCTTGAGTCTTGCAAGATCAATGGCCATCTCAACTTGATCGTCCTTGCCATTGCGGAGAAGGTTGACAACCTCTTTCAAGGTGGTATTTTCAACACGGAAGAGTATTATCAACAAAAATCACAGATGAAAGCCGAAGCGGAGGCCGAAGAGGAGGCTATCGAGCTCCTTGCTCAGGAAGACTCCGAGGCTTCCGACGAAAATAAAGAATCGGAAGACGAGGTGCAGCAGGACTAGGTTTCCTCGCATCCCTCGCTTCTCGCCAAGATATCAAGTCAGCAATTATAAACCAGGAAATTCATGTCAACCTTACGACCAGCTATTCTCGCGACAACCTTCGATGCTCTCGCCGCCTCTGCGCGCTCGCGCCTCGCCCCGCCTTAATTTAACCTCTCAGTGGCCCCTTTTTTTCTTTTCTTATTCGGGTCCGACTGTTCTGCTCTGCTTGTTCTGTTCCCTTTCCCCTCGTTCTGTTCTCCTCTGTTCTCCCGCGCGGCGGGGGCTGCCAGCGCGGATGGATGGCTGGCTGGCTGGATGGGCCCTTTTCTTTCCTCGGCGCAGCAAGTGCGCGCGGCGCATTCTGCACAGTTTGCGGCGCGCATTCTGCACTTGCGCGGCGCCAAGGTCCACTTGCCGCGGCGCCGCAGCTGCGTGATCTTTCCCGCCCTCGCCTCTCCCTGCCTGCCTGCCTGCTGCTCGCTTGGCTTCTCCGCGAGAGGCGCCAGCCAGACAGAGGCAGGCAGACAGACGCCATTCCATTCCATTCCATCCCGCGCCGGCCGCAGCGCGCAGCGACGAGAGGCGAGACCGCACGCGAGGCGAGGCGAGCAGCCCGCGCGCGCAGGGAGACCCCGGTCCCCGCGCAGGAGGAGACCCGGCGCGCGCAGGTCGCGAGGGAGCGAGGCGGCATCACCAGAAGCTTCGCGAGCGAGTCGTCGCGCGAGCGAGGTGCCGCGCAGCTTCACAGGCAGGCAGCAAGGCGGCCGCAGGCAGAAGAAGATGATGCGCGAGGATAACAACGGCGCCATGCGCTGGAACCTGCTCAAGGGCCTCATGCCGACCGCGGAGTGCGCGTCGGCGGCGGGCATGACCCCCGTGGGCGAGCTGCAAGCCGGCTCCAGCGACAAGGCCGCCACGGAGGCCGCGCAGGCCGCCGCGCAGGCCCGCCAGGCCCGCGACAAGGGCGAGGCGATCGGCACTGCCAGCAACGTGTCCGCCTCGGACCAGCTCGCCGCCGAACAGGCCCGCCAGGCCGGCCTCGGCGCCGTGCCCGCTGCCGCCAGCAAGCGCGAGAACCCGGGCGCCTTTGACAAGGCCGATGCCGAGATCAAGCGCGTGCTCAACCCGGATCTCTGGGACGGCTGCCGTGTGATCGTGAACAAGCCGCTGAGCCAGCGCTTCCAGTCGTCGCACGAGTTCTGGCTCGGCAGCAACATGCTCAAGAGCGGCAACTCGTACCACTTTGGCGTGCACTGCTCGCCGTCTGACGCCACCATGCTCATGGCGCGCGTCGACCCGGCGGGCCAGGTCGACGCCCAGTGGCACCAGAATATCAACCCCATGGTCACCACGCGTCTTATTGCGTCCCTGGGCACGGACCCCTCGCGCGGCGTTGTACAGGCAGAATGCGAGGTCAAGGGCGCCGACTTCACCGGAACCATCAAGACCTCGCAGGGCCCGTACCTGGGCTTTTCCTACTTTCAGGCAGTTACCAAGAACCTTGCCATGGGTGGAGAGGGCTTTTACCACCACTCCCAGGGCATGTCGCACGTGCTCGCCCGCGCCAAGTACCAGGACGAGAACCAGGCCGCCACCGCCACGCTCACTACCCTCAACACTGTCTCGGCCAACTACTTGCGAAAGGTCAACCAGCGTGTCAACCTGGCAGCTGAGATCGAGGTCAACCTCGCCAACCGCGACTCCATCGCCAACGTCGGCTGGGAGTTTGCCCTCCGTCAGTCTCGCGTCAGTGGTACCTTTGCCCTTGACGGCTCCATCGTCGCCGCCCAGGTCTTGCAAATGATCGACCCCACCGTCTCCCTCTTCTTCAACGCCATCCTCGATCACAGCAAGGACACCCACCGCTTCGGCTACGGCATCCAGATCGGATAAATTATAGGTATAAACATTCGAGAAGATCACCTTAGGCTACCACATGCTCTCCTCCCCCGCCCTTTCCCTCAACCTTTTTCCTTTGCGACCTTTGCGTGGTTTCAATGTTTTGCACTAGAGAAAAAAAGCCCGCCAATGTCTATTGGAAAATGAAAATGGAGATGACCGTCAGTCACCACAGTGACGAGATCCAGAGCATGGCTTGTATTAGATGAGTAAGTTGTCTCGATCGCGATCTTGGGCGTCTCGAGCAGAAACAGTAAGAAACGCAGGCCTTTGCGTTGTTCTCGTCTTGCGTTCACAGGTCGCCAAAGGCTTGCTCCTCGGACGTCATCCCTTGCCAGATGGCAAGAACCCAAGCTGATTAGGCCTATATTCTCCTTCTTTCGCGGGTATACCGCAATGGAGAGAGAAGTTGAATCACCGTCACTGCAAGTTGCTCGCCAGTACATCCGTCTGTCGACCTTGTTTATGCGATCTCGAACCCTTTATTTCCGACTCGACCCAAAAAAAAGTGTTCGTCGGGGTCAGATTCCGTAAATTGCGTTGCGCAAACGAGACTCTTGGTCTACCTTAAAGCCATAGCTTCACACGTACCGAAAGAGTACTCGGTTTAAGGTGCGTTTGGTGGCTGCTCTCGCTGACGCCATGAGCGTACGTCAGCAGACAGGTGCGCTCGAGCTCCACAAATCGACGGGATGCAATCGACAACTGCCAAGTCGGCAATCGTCGAGGCTGCTGGAAGGGCCGGGGGGACGTACGCAGGGCGAAGAGCGACGGCCTGGTAAAGAACCGCCCTGCCTCGGAAGGAAGACGAGGATGGCAAACTCCAAACGCAACGCAAGCCGGGTCCGGGCCTACTATCATCTCTGTGTGTGTGTGTGTGTGTCACCCAGCTTAGGTTTTGAGTGCTGGCTGCAGCGTGAGTTGAAGAAAAGGACTCGGAGGCCTCCGAGACCCGAGCACAATGGACGTGGCCATGGAGCAATGGAAGCGGTTCGTGGAGACGGTGGACAAGGGGATTGTAGACTTTATGGAAGGCGAAAAGGCCAATGAGATGAATGCCGGCAAGCCGCTCATCTCCACCGAGGAGATGATGGCCCTCATTGTGGGCTACCTCGCCTTTGTTGTTTTTGGCTCGGGATTCATGAAGGCCTTTGTGGAGAAGCCTTTTGAGCTCAAGTACCTCAAGCTGGCCCACAACATTTTCCTTACTGGGCTTTCTATGTACATGGCCACCGAGTGCGCGCGCCAGGCGTACCTTGGCGGCTACAAGCTCTTTGGCAACCCCATGGAAAAGGGCAACGAGGCGCACGCACCGGGTATGGCCAACATCATCTACATTTTCTACGTGAGCAAGTTTCTCGAGTTCCTCGACACTGTGTTCATGATCCTCGGCAAGAAGTGGAAGCAGCTCAGCTTTTTGCACGTGTACCATCACGCGAGCATTAGCTTCATTTGGGGCATCATCGCTCGTTTCGCTCCTGGCGGAGACGCATACTTTTCCACGATCTTGAACAGCTGCGTCCATGTCATGCTCTATGGCTACTACGCGTCTACCACGCTTGGCTACGGCTTCATGCGCCCTCTTCGTCCGTACATTACCACGATTCAGCTCACGCAGTTTATGGCCATGGTCGTCCAGTCCGTCTATGACTTTTACAACCCTTGCGACTACCCGCAGCCTCTTGTCAAGCTTCTCTTTTGGTACATGCTCACCATGCTCGGCCTCTTTGGCAACTTCTTTGTGCAGCAGTACCTCAAGCCCAAGCCGGCCACCAAGAAGCAAAAGACCATCTAAATTGATCATAATTTGTTGCAGACTTGCACGTGTCGCCATCTCCTTTTCTTTGCTTGAAATCTCTCTCTCTCTCTCTCTCTTTATCAGCTTGCTCAACCAGCTTGCTTGCAAGTCGAAAACCATTTTACGTTGAATTCCAGATTTGGCTTTGTGGTCATCACGTCCACTTCGACGCTTTTCGGTCGTCGGCGGGACAGCTCGCTTGGTCCTGACCCAGACCATGGCTGCAAGGAAAGCCTTTGGAAGGAAGTCGCACGCGCGAAGATGCTTGTTTGTTGTCATCGCAATCCCTGAAAGTAGAGACCAATCACACGAAAAGTCGTGATGACAGCAAGAAGTACACACCTTCGTTTGGCTACAACTTTGTTTTGTTTTCCCAATCGGAGCAGGCACAAGTGCAAACCTTTGTCCGCGGCAACGCGCACGGGCCAAGCCTCATGGCGGGCACCGCTGCCGGTCCCTCGGCCCTGCTACAAAGGCTTCAGACATTAACACAGCTTGCCGAGGCGCAACAGGCCGAGTTAGAACTGCAAACTAAAGTCTTGCCTGATGGCGCCAAGTACGTTGGTGACTTTCGCGAGGGCCCAGGGCGCGTGCCGCACGGGCAAGGCGAGCTCTGGAGACCTGGCGGCGTCCTTCAATATGATGGGGAGTGGCACGATGGTCTCATGCATGGCAAAGGCACCTATCACTTTGAGGACGGATCACAATGGCATGGCCAATTTTGCCGCAACGAGTTGCATGGCTTTGGCGAGTGGCGCCCGCCCTCGCAGGACGACAACGAGCTCTTTGGTAGCACAGCAATCATGTCACCTGTTGAAGAACCTGAGTCGCAGCAGACACGAATGGATGCGCGCCGCAAGCTCCGCGAGATCGCCAAGCGCAGACGAGCGGCTGCAAACGGAGACAAGGTAAAAACCAAGCTTGCAACCACATCACAGACAGATCAAACCCTCGTTTTCAAATCGCCAACATCTACTCGATCAAAAAACGAGCCACCTCCAAGCCGCTATTCTGGACCAACCGAGCCCTGTGAGGTTTTCTTTCGGCATGGACAACGTATTTGTTCGCTGCAGGATCTCGAGAATGCTCGAATTGAAGTGCGAATTGCCAAGCAGATATACCACGGGACCATTGTGGACATGCGTAGGCGAAGAGGACCAAAATCGCGTCCGCAGCATCGCGTGCGCCTGGATCATCAGCCGGAAAAGTGCATGTGGATTGATCTCGCATTGTATCACTTTCGTGTCCTTCGGGCTCAGGGAAAACACTTTCATCTTTTCGATGCCCAAGAGTAGGACATAAGAAAGAGTGAACAGTGCACTGCCACTTCTCGCGGCCCTCTTTTTCAGCAAAACAGATGATCCATTTGCGCGCGCCAGAGCTTTCAAACGTGTTCTATTTTATTTTCTTCTAGCAAAGGGGTCAAAGAAGTACGTACAACCTTGCAAGGCTGCTGCTGCTGCTGCTGCTGCTGCTGCTGCTGCTGCTGCTGCTGCTGCTGCTGCTGCTGCTGCTGCTGCTGCTGCTGCTTTGCTTCTTCTTTCCTCCTCTTTAATTTTAACATCATCATGGTCGTAATGTTGCAAATGTCCAAAGTACCAACGTCGTTCAAAAATCTGCATTAAATTAATGTGCGGCCTTTGTCTCAGCGTCGTCGTCGACTTTAAACTCGCCTCGACGACTTGTCATGCGCATGGCAGTGGCCGTTGCTAGACCGGGCGCCGAGCGAATTTCCAAGCTGCTCATGACCGATTCAAGCCCCTTGTGGTTAAGCGAGTTCAGGAACTCGCGAAAAAGGCCCTTCTCCATGTCACGAAAAACGTGACGTTGCGCCTCGACAAAAATACTATCCACAATCTGATTGTCCTCTGTCTCGTAAAAGATGCGCTTGCGCAGACCGTCGAGCATGTCGCTCGGCACGCAAACCTCTGTAGGAGCATTTTCATCGAGATACTCTGTGAAAATGTGCTTGGCATGCAAGCGCATATCTGCCGCCGACGACCCAGTGATACCCAGCAGCCGATTGGGTTTCCAGTTCATGTTCTGGAAGGACTCGACAGCGTTCCAAAAGAGAATACCCTCGTTGACAAGTCGCACCGTTGCAAACGCGTAGAATAGCATCGTGGCACGTTCATTTTGAAGAATGCGCTCCAGAGAAATTGCAGTGTTCATTTCACCTTTGGAAGAGGCATCGCGGACTGCGTGGCCAATGTGCGTCCCTGTGACGCGGGACGTCTCAATCTTGGTCTTAATCTTGCCAAAGTTTGCGACGGTATCGGTGCCCTTCTTCGTGCCAGAGTCGTTCTTGCCACCAAAGTTCTCGTCATAGAGCTCTTGGATCTCCTCTCGGGTGAGCTGATCGCGCAGCTGCTGTCGCGCCGCAAAACCGGCCTCCAGCTTGCTCACGCGCCTGTTCATGGTTCTCTCGCTGGTGCTCCCTCGTACTCGCGATCTCACGCCGCGCCCGCGCTTGCGATCGCCGCGACAGGTTTCTGCACTCTCCCTACCGACCGAGACTAGGCCGAACAAGACGAGGCCAGGTCTCGCGCAGCGCGACAATGCGGAAGCTCGACCGATACAACAACAAACTGACAGTAAGAAAGACAGACTGACAGCCTGAGCTTATCAGACATTCAGTCCACTTTGTGTGAAAAGATGGATTCCAAAGCTACCACCTGCGAACCCGCATGGTACAGATAAGGAGCCGAGGCTTTCTTCAGGAAGCAAGGTCTGTTCACTTGATCCATTCATTGCTGGCTTCGAGGCTTTGTTAGTGCTGTGGTAATTGCTTAGGCTCAACGCTCTGACGCGTTAGGCTATTCAAAGTGCACTTCACTCACTGACACGGACGCGAATCAGTCTGGAGTCCGAGAGAGACTTCGGTGATTCACGGAACGGACATATTTCAACGGCTACATTTAGTTAGTCGAGCTCCGTGCGCGAGCGACACGACTCCATTCCACAGCTCGGACTCATGAGTCGAGCCGAGAACGGAAGACCAGGTGGGAATCATGAACGCTGCCTATGAGAAGCTTCTGAATGAGCTCTTTGACGAGCTCGACGCCGACCGCAGCGAGTTCCTCGACGTGCGAGCATTTGCGCTCCTCGGCGAAGCCAGTACGTTCACAACAATGTAAAAAGCACGGCGTGAATATTCAAAGGGTACTGACACGCAGTAGTCAATGGCGTAAAGGTTCCCATGAATGAAGCCCAGGCACAGCTGGAAAGGGCTGACAAAGATGGGGACGGCATGGTTTCCCGTAGCGAGTGGATCGATTTTTCTGTCATTCTTGGACGCCTTGACGAGCATACCTTTACAAAGGTTATTGGAGGGTATCTGCAAACCGTCCGTAAGATCCAGGCAAAGCGACGCGCTCGCGCTGCAGCAGCCACCTTGGAAAGTAAATGACGCTTGCAAATCGGAACGTGGAGGAAGCCAAATGTCGCATGGGACCAAAAGGAAATGCGGAAAAACCCTTTAAAGAATTGGAAATTAAAATTAAGGCGTGCATGGCAGGTCGTCAAGTAAGAGCTTGATGGATTAGATTCCTTTGCAAGATTCCGAGAGCGCAAGCGCGAGATTTCGCTTGAAAAAGGACAATACAAAGCACACAAGGATAAATGGTTATCTCTTCTTCGTTTCTCTCCTTCTCCATTATTCTTTCTTCTTTCGAATTTTAAAGCTTCGCCTCCTTCTTGCCGTCGACATAGCGGTATGCAGGGCTACGCATGGTCACGAGCTCCTCGGCGGAGCTGGGATGAAGGCCCACGGTAGAATCAAAGTCCTTCTTGGTGGCACCCATCTTCATGGCAATGGCGACGCTCTGGATCATCTCCGCTGCGTGCTCGCCGCAAATGTGCACGCCAACGACACGATCGGACTCCGAGGCGACAATGATCTTCATGAGCATCTTGGTGTCAACGCCAGTGAGCGTGTGGAGCATAGGCTTAAAGGTCGACTTGAAGACAGTCACGTCCTTGTATTCCTCGACAGCCTGCTCCTCGGTCTGACCGCAGGACCCAATCTCGTTCTTGCCGGCAAAGACAGCCGACGGGACGTACTCGTGGTCAGGCTTGCGGT
Organism: Aurantiochytrium sp. KH105; assembly: GCA_003116975.1. Taxonomy (NCBI): domain Eukaryota; class Bigyra; order Thraustochytrida; family Thraustochytriidae; genus Aurantiochytrium; species Aurantiochytrium sp. KH105. The sequence continues at coordinate 208,921 of BGKB01000040.1, forward strand.
CCATGCCGCCGTACACAGTATCCGCAAAGCAGTGGCCCTCCATGAGCGCCACGGGCGTGAGCTGAATGCGGTCAGTGACGTCACCAATGGCGAAAATGGTGTCCACGTTCGTCTTAGAGTACTCGTCGACAGGGATGGATCCATCCTTGCGCACCTCAACGCCCGCAAGGTCGAGACCGAGGTCCTCCGTCTTCGGGGTACGGCCGGTAGCCATGAGGACGCAGTCGGCCTCGACCTCGTCGCCAGCCTCAGTCGTGATCTTGAGAGTTCCGTCCGGGTTCTTCTCAATCTTGGCCGGGTTCGTGTTGAACTGAAGATCAATGTTGTCGAGCTTGGACATCTCGTCGGCAAGATGCTGGCGAACGTCGTCGTCGAATCCGCGCAAAAAGAGGTCGCGCCTGTACATGAGGGTGACCTTGGATCCAAAGCCTGCCATGATCATGGCAAACTCGACAGCAATGTAGCCGCCGCCGACGACCACGAGGCGATCCGGGCGCTCCTTGAGATAGAAGATTTCGTTCGAGGTAATGGCCAGGTCCGCGCCCTCGATGCTCGGCTTGAAAGGCCAGCCACCAACAGAGATGAGCACACGCTCCGTCGTGAGGACCTCTTCCTTGCCGTCGGGGCCTGTAAGAACAACCTCGTGAGCGGACTTGAGGCGGCCGATGCCCTCAAAGGTCTCCACTCCGGCATTGCCCAGAATGCGGCCGTAGATGCCATTCAAGCGACTAATTTCCTTGTCCTTTTTCTCCATGAACGTGGACCAGTCGTGCGTCGGGTTCGAGATGCCGGACCAGCCGTATTGTTGGGCGGCGTGGAGATCGTGCGAAAAGAGCGAGCCGTAGACCATGAGCTTTTTCGGCACGCACTGCAAAAAGCCAAAAGGGAAAGAAAAAATGTCACGAGCAATGATAAACCCAGCGGCGTCAATTATCATGTGCGCAACTAAAAAGTGACACAAAACTACCCGGTTGAACTTACGCCAACGTTTACGCAGGTGCCACCAATGGCAGCGTAGTGAGGCGGGCCATGGTGCATGGACGCTTCGATGAGGGCAACCTTGGCGCCATGGGTGGCAGCTGTTGTATTGTTTCCTCGTCAACGTTAGCTTTCTCCAATCCAACTTGATTTACTTTGCATTGCTCAGGTTTGCTTCACGAGAGCGCGCGCGCAAGTTTGTTTAAAAACGTACCGATGCGGGAGCCACGCACGCCGCCCGAGCCGCCGCCAATGACGATCAGGTCGTACATGTACTTGCCCTTGTTGGAGCCGCGCAGCATGGCCGACATGGTGCAGGGGGGCTTTCTCAGAAGGATACTACGTCAACGCACAGCGACACAAACAGCGCTACGGCGAGTCGGCGGCGGACGAGCTTGGGCCTTGCACGGTCTGCTGCGCAAGGGCGAGACGCGGGCACAAGCGAGGGCGCGAGCGCGAGCGAGCGAGCGAGCGAGCGGGCGAGGTTCTTGGCGTTGAAGCTTTGCAGGCGGCGCTGATGAGCCTGGTGCCGCCGCGACGCCTGGGTTTTAGCGTTTGGCTACCTGTATCACTAGGACCGGAACACTCGGTAAAATTGAGCGGATGCGAGGCGACTTCGTCGCATGAAATATCAGCGAGATGGCCATCTCGATGCCGGCTTTCGTTGCCGCGCCGTGTTTCAACAGATTCCATCTCGGTGGGCGAGAACGACCGCAGGTGTCGCTGGCAAGAATCGTCATCGTCATCGTCGTCATCATTTGGGGCCAGCATCGGCAGCAGGAATGCCTTTGCCCGAGGTCAAAATGGTCTTTGCCCGAGGTCGAAAAAGCCGGCCAAATGTAACATCGAGATGATCATGGTGATGACGATAGCTAGGAGGCAGGCTGGTTGGCTTGTTGGTGAAGAGAATGGTCATGGTGGATGACGAATGATGAATGATAATGATGATGATGGTCAAAGTTCCAATTGGAGCGAGAAGCAAGTAGCAAGAAGCAAAGTAAACGCCAAAACATCACATTTTGCATCCCTTCGAGATGTGCGTATATTTGCTTGAAGTAGGTGCACATTTATTTCTCTGACCTTGAAGGGGATTTACAGGTCGAAAATGTACACCTTGACTCCATCAAGCTTGACCGATGCATCACAGAGGTAGTCGATGGCCTGGGCCAGGAGCTGGTCGGTGGCGCAAAAAGGCTTTCCTCCGCGGCAACGTCGTTCGCATTCTTTGGCGTGCGCGTGGTCCGGGTCGAAGATTGCATCGTGATTGCCGGCAACGAGAACTCTATGTCGATGCGGCTGCGATGCCATCCCGTCGACGAATCCCTTCGCCTCCTCGATGTCGCTCGCACCTTACTCCGTTCTGTTGTTGCTGCTGCGGCTGTTGATGATGATGATATGTTTTTTCTTCTTCTTTTCATAAGGCCCAACTTTTGCTTGCCATGGCGCTCGTCTTCATGATGCGGCAATGGCAAAACAAAGTCAAACGAAGAATCTTGCAAAGAATGGTAAGAAGGGGGGTATACCCAAGTTTTGTTGGTTTGTTATAATTTGACAGGCCTAACCTATTTGGTCTCGTAGTGCATCTTACGGATGAGCTCGGAAATCTCGGGTGCGACGGAAATAATCTCGAGCTTGTCGCCAAGCGCGGCCCGATCAGACTCACGCACAGGCACCGTGTTGAGCACAACGATCTTTTCGATACCAGCCTTGGCGAGACGGGCCGCGGCCTCGCCGTTGAAAAGTGCGTGGCTGCAGTACACAGAAACGCTCTTGGCGCCAGCTGAATGAAGCGCGTCAATGGCAGCGCAGGTGGTTGATCCGGACTCCATAATGTCCTCAACGATAATGACGGACTTGCCTTTGACATTGCCAACGAGGTCGACGCTACGCGGCGTCGGCGTGCCATCCGGCGAAGGTGGTGGCGGAGTGCGAATGATGGTGGCAAGGTCGATGGGCGTGTCGAGCGCCTCCGAGAGCGCAACCTTGAAATTCTTCGCTTTTGTGAGGCAAGACGCGTGGGGCGAGACAACGGCGAGACCCTCGCTCTCCTCGGCCAAGTTTTTGATAATATTGGCCAACTCTCGCGGTACGAAATCGGCGGCGCGAAGCGTCTCGATGGGCGTCCGCTCGAAAAAGCCTTCGGCCATGCCTTGGCCCGGAGGATGAATGTCAACGGCAATGACGCTCTGCGCACCGGCAACCTCCATCATGCGCGCCACATCAGCAGCAGCAAGGTTGGAGCGCGCATAGTTCCAGTCCGTGCGGCTCTTGGTCGGCGCCGAGTGTGCGAGCGAGCGCATGTATCCAAAGTAAGGAACCACAACGGTGACGCGCTTGGCGCTTGCATGCCGAGCGGCGCTCACCATGAGGAGAAGCTCCATGAGATTCTCGTTCACGGGCGGCGACGTAGGCTGCACGATGTAGACGTCCTTGCCTCGGACCGACTCGTCAAGCTTGACACTCACCTCGCCGTCCGCGAAGCGCTTCACGTTGGACCGTCCCACAGAGACGCCGAGGTGCTGCGCAACCTCCTCGGCCAACGCAAGGTTGCTGTTTCCTGCAAACACCTTGAGCTCGCCGCAGCCGGGCGTAAAGTCATTGTTCAAAGAGCACAGGTGCGGTTTCTTGGCCGAGGACACGGGCTTGGTGCGCGACTGCGTCCGCATTGAGATCTGCGGCGTGCGCGGCTTCTCGTCCTCTGGGGTCGTCGTCTCCGCCTTGGCCTCGCAGCGGGCGCCAAGGTCCTGCTCGCCCGTCTCGCGGCTGGCGGGCCAGCTGTTTGCGAGCGCCACGGCGGTCGCCGCGCCGAGCGCCGAGGCTGCGGCGGCAGCCCCGCGTCGCGAGAACACCGCCCTCCGCATTGCCTCTACGCAAGGAGGTCCTCTTGCCCACGCGCGCGCGCGGTATCCGCTCGCCGTTCGCCTGCTCAGGCTGCCGGCCGGTAGTGGTTTGCAAGCTTCTCCTCTTGCACTCACATCAGAGACAGAAATTGACAGAAATAGGATGGCCTACTACCATGGCTACAGGACAGGGACAGAGAAATAGGAAAAATAGACAACCGTGGTTGCTTTTATCATCCGCAACCAGAGAGGGTGCAAGAATGAATCGCTGCCTGGCTGCAAGAGTTTTTCCTCACAAGATGCCGAGCGCACAAGCTCAAGGTCGAGCTTGGATACTCAAGCGCAGCAAAGTGTATGAAATAGACAAAGCTTTACTTTAGCCTTCTGCCCAAGAAAAGTTCTCGCGGTCGCGTCGGTTCTTTTGGTGAAAACAAATATACCAACAATTCCGGATGTCTACGCCTAGCCACGAGCAGTGTACGATATGATGGTGGAAATATCACCTTGTTGCACGCGCCGCCAATCAAATTGCAGTGCCAAGCACACAATTTTCTACTCGAATCCACTAAGGTCCAGACAGACAGACAGACAGACAGACAGACAGACAGACAGGCTACTTCGCTTTTTTCCACGACCACCACTGACCTACCGCCGCGCGTCGCTGCGTCCTCTGTCTTATCAGCTCCGTCCTCTGCCCCCTTGAACATACATGTCAACTCAAGAAGAATGAAGAAAGAAGAGTGTGTGATGATGATGATGTAGTATCGTCAATGAGCACACACCCATTGAGCCGGTCCCGCCTTAATCTTATCCAGTATCAAGCATGAGCAGAAAGGCCAAATCCGTCCAAATGAACCGAGGGCACCCGCCTTAAGCGCCGATGAGTGGCTGAAGGAGGTCGCTCGCCCTCGGACGAGGAGGACCACGGGAGGGAACTGGGCGCGGGCGCAGACCTTGAGCGAGACGCGGGGCGTGCGAGAAAGCTCTCGCGAGGAGAAGCGCGCGGCGAAGGAAGAGCAGCATGCAGCGCGGCGGTTTTCGCGGCGGCCGCGGCGGCGGCCGTGGCGGCGGTCGCGGCGGCGGTCGCGGCGGTGGTCGCGGCGGCTTTGGACGCAGGAACTTCGAGGAGGGCCCTCCCGACCGCGTCATGGAGGCCGGCAAGTTCATCCACCCGGCGGAGAACGAGCTCCTCTTTGACTGCATCATGCCGGACCTGCTCCCGCATTTCAACGCGGCAGCATACCTGGAGAACAAGAGCAAGATTGGCAAAATCGATGAGGTCTTCGGCCCCATCAACAAGATCATGTTCACGGTCAAGCTGGACGAGGGCTTTCAGGCGTCCTCTTTCAAGGCCGAGGACAAGGTGTATATTAGCCCAGAAAAGGTCCTGCCCGTCTCGCGCTTCACCGACCCCAAGTCTGGCGGCGGTGGCCGCGGCGGCGGTCGCGGTGGCCGTGGCGGTGGCCGTGGCGGTGGCCGCGGTGGCGCTCGTGGCGGTCGGGGAGGCTTTCGCGGCGGCCGTGGCGGTGGACCCGGCTTTCGCGGTGGTCGTGGCGGCGGCAGTGGCGGCCGTGGTGGTGGCTTTGGTGGCCGTGGCCGTGGTGCCCCGCGTGGTGGTCGTGGCCGATGGTAATTCGGCACGCCCGCCGCTCGCGGCTTTTTCTCAGCTCGTTAGTTTGCTTACCAACCTCTTCGTGGCCAGCCAACCTCTTGTCGCTTGGCATGTGGACGTCGCTCGATCTTCAAAAGACATACAAAGACCTCGGTTCAATGAGTCTCATTTTTTTCTTTTGTAGGGCGTGCGGCATTTTTTCTGACTGCCCCAAGCCTGGCAGATTGGCAGGCTAGCTGGCTTACTGGCTAACTGACTGGTAGGCCTTTGCACGCCTCTTTTCTCCTCTATCCTGCGCCGCACGTGCGCGACGTCTTCTTGCGTCGATGCTCACGCACGAGGGCTGCGTTATTGCACGCAAATAGACCCGCTGCGCGGCGAACACACAAGACCCGCATGTGCTGTTTCTTCACACAACACTTTGTAGTTGTGATATTGCTGCAGCATATTGCGGACCCCAGACAACCCTTGACGCTCCTCTTCCTCGCTTCTGATGTTTGACGTCGACGATGTGGTTGAAGAACAATTGCAGCGTTTTTAACCTTTGGAATGCACTTTACCTCCGTGGCATCGTGCTCTTTCGGCCTTTAGTTGCAGCTCTTTTTTTTTATCACCGGAATCGCAGACCTCACTATCGAACGATGTTTTTATCCCTCCTTTCTTCTTCTTCCCTCCTTGGTTATGGCGCCTGTGGCAAACTCTGGCGACTCTTTCGCGACCACAAAGTGCAAGATTTCACCACCTTACTGCAATCGAGGCTGGACAATATAATTCTTGTCTTCCTTGCTTGCTGACCATCAAGCCTCGTACAGTAGCAGCAGCAGCAGCAGCCGTCATGAGGAAATGCATCTCGCGATTTTCAAAGAACTTGGAGTTCAAGGCAACAACTTGACAGTGAATGCGAGATGCGCGACCACTTTTTTTTTTTCCCATTGTGGCTTGTCATGCCTTCTTCTTCTTCTCCTTCAAACTAAACCGTCAGGGTCCGAGACCACGAGCGTGCGTGCCATGGGAGGCGCGGAGCGCGCGCGTGGGAGCGGCGTTCGCGCGGCGTCGAGGTCACTGCAGTTTGCAGAAGAGCAAGTTGCACCTCGGAAGCAGCAGCAGCAGCAGCAGCAGCAGCAGCAGCAGCAGCAGCAGCAGCAGCAGCAGAAGGAAAAACCCATGCAGCGCGGCCGGACGCGACGAAGCGGCGTTGGTGAGCAGACGCGTACAGGAACGGGCAAGACGCATACCAAGAAGGCGCAGCGCAAGAAAACAAACACACAGACGGCCTCATCTAAATCACAAATTGTCTCTCGCTCAAGGGGAACCGCATCAAAACGTGCCACAGAAACTCAGGTGGTTAACCGCGAAGAGCCCGACAGTGACGATGGGAAACGCTCCAGGAGTATGGTGGGAGACCAACGCAGGGCCAAGATGGTCACATCGACCTCCTCTTTATCCGTATCATCATCGTCGTCGTCATCATCATCATCATCATCGACATCGTCATCATCTCCATCATTAGGTTCAGATCGACTGCCCCTCCACGCAAATCAGACTACAATGAGTGCGCGGCAAGAGACCTCGATGAGCACAGGTCTTCTCGCACGCGCGAGTCGGAGACAACACGCCCCAGGACACGCCGTGGAGAGAGTGTCGAGCGAACTAGAAGAAGTACAACGATCTGTGGCTCGCCTGCGAGAACAGCGACTCATCGTCGAGCGCATCAAGCACGAGGCCGAAACCAAGGACCGCCGCATCAATGAACTCGAGATGCTTGTGCAAAAATTGAGATCGCAGCACTCGCAAGCGTCACTCCAGGCACTTGAGCGCGAGCGCGCTCTTCGCTCCAAACTTTTGTCTGTCGAACAGCACGTTTCGCACAAACGAGACAGCGACGTGACCGTAGCACTCGAGTTAAAGAACTTGCTGCAAGAGGCGCAGCAGACTGAAAATGGACTTCGTTGCGAACTTGCGCGCACCCAGGCCGAGCTCCAGGAACGGCTGACGCACGGCGAGTCCGAATCGAAAGAGCTTCGCGATTCCAACGCGCGCCTTCTCACAGACAAAGAAACCCTCGAAGACAGGATAGCTCAATTGCAGCGAGATCTAGAAGATAAGACGCGCGACCTGGAGCGTGCACGGTCTCGACAGAGCACGGCAACTACCGCTGCCGAAAAACGGTGCGAAGAGGCAGAGCGACTCTCGGCAGCTCGCAAGGCCCAGCTTGCCGAGTGGAAAGATAAGGCTGATGCTCTTTCACTAGTAAGCAGCAAACAGCGCGAGCAGCTCGAGGCTCGAACGACGGCGCTAGAAGAGGCAGAACGCCGCGAGACACTCTTGCAGGGCACGATCAACGAGCTAGAGGAAAATCTCGAAGTCCTGCGCGAACAAGTTGAGGTTTCCGAGAGTGGCGACCTTGAGCTGCGTCGCCAGCTCAAACGTGCAAACCAGCGCCTCGAAGAAGCCGACAACGTCGTCGAGCAGCTTCGCAATGAACTCGTCCAGGCGAAAATGGACTCACGCATCACCGAAGACCAGTCGAAGCGACAAAAGTCCAACTTTTCAGAGTACGAGGCAAGCCTACAGCGCGCAAGCGCGCATCGCCAGCGTATGGAACTTCAGCTCAAAAACCTTGCTTCAAAGGTTCAGGAGCTTCAGTCGCAGCTCGTGCAAGAAATGCAAACGAACGCCTCGCTTACGCGACAGCTCGAGGAGGAACGCAACTCGCGTTCGCGCGTATCCCGTGAGCGACTTCGAATCCTCGAGGAGTTTTATGACGAGGAAAACAAGCTCAAGGAAACCCTTGAGCATCCCTTTTTCGACAAGGCGCGCGCACGTGCGCTCCACAACACCAGCAGCGTTCACGCAGGCAAGACCGAGCAATTTTCTTCTTATTCACATAGCGAGCTCGGAAGCACCACAGAAGCTGCGTCTTTGCTTAGAGATCCGGCTGAACTAACCGTGGAGTCCTCTGGGTCTCGACTTTTGCGATCCATGGCAGAAAAGGAGAGCCGAGACGACTATGACGTCGAAGTCACAGAAGATGCCAGACTCGTGCCGACAAACAATCATGAGGCCTACTTTTGACTTTTGAGAGACAAATCAGTGCATTCGTAACCATTGGACTGCAGCAGGAGGCGAACAATAGTTGATCTGCAGCGGAAACAACGAAAAGTGTGGCACGCCATTGCTTCATGACGAATCGCCTCCCGACGGTGGCGCTGCCTTGGGCTCTGCTGCGTCGTCAAACTGGCCTGGCTCAACAAGCAGAGAGTCCCAATGTGCAAGTTTTGCCTGTAAAGCCTCGGCCTCCCCGGCACTGAGGCCCGCGGTGTTCTCAAAGGTGATCCACTCTCCTCCCCCGTCCGCGCCCAGGGCTTCACCGTTCATGATTTGTATGCCATCCTCGACGAAATTTCCCGTTTCGTCGCTCTCTCCCCATTCCCTTGCCTCAGTGTCCCCCTCCTGCTCCTCCTCTTCCACTTCCTCCAGGTCTTCATCGTCGGGGAAAAGTGCAGCGCCGCGCGAGAAGGCCTGAAATAGCTGCGAGACTGTGAATAAAATTAAAAGTCAGCATGATGTCGACGTGTAACAAAACATGCGCTGTTTGCCTCAAGATCGACAACTTACGCGAGTCTTCGTTTCCAGGGACAAATCTGACCTCAACCATGTCTTGATCCTCTTCTTCGCCGTCGTCAACATCTGCACAAGAATCCTCCGATGGCGAGGCCATGAGCTGACAGTACATGCAAGGTTGCTGGACGACGCTGTCTTCTTTGCAGACAGCGTGCATGTTGAGCGTGCGGTAGTCAATCTGCACGCCGTGAGCATCGGCGTTAGCATCGGCATGATCAGTATTAGCAGCACTAGCAGCATCGTTAACCCAGGCTACTCTTGCACTGGTGACGAAGAGAGTGCCGCGTGGACGCGAGCCTTGTGCAGCAGCGTCCTCGTCCTCGTCTTCGGTTCCGTCGTTCACGACGAGCAAAGTGCTTGGCTCTCGCGCAAAGACTACTTCGTCGCCAAGGACCGCCAGGGTCTCAGCCGCAGTTGCGTCTATGAGCGCTGCAGCCTTGAACAGGGCGTCGTCGGGCGACAGCGCTACGAGCAGTGCGTCGCGGGCCACCATGTCGCTGCGTTCGTCTCGTTCCTTGCGGGCGACGGGCAGGTCTCGGTACCCGCTGCACAAGTACAGACGAAGTCCGAAGCAACGAGGGTTCGCTTGGTCGCGCTCTAGGCCAAACCTTCTTCTGTGAGATAAGCCAATTTTTACCCGTTCACCGAGAGATGAGCCAGGTAAAAGTCTCTGAAGGCCAACTTGGCCGAGCCAAACCAAGCCAAGCCAAGCGAAGCGAGCTCAGGAAGCGACGAGGCGGTCAGGGACGGTGGCTTTTGCGCGTCTGAGCTCTGTTTTTGAAAAGAGGAGGCAGCATGCCCTCGTGCGCCAGGACAGCTCTTGGACTCGTTGCTCTCGTAGTAGGTCTCCTTCTTGGTTCTCTGCTGTACGAGCCTCAACTTGACACAGACGCGTTGCGTGGGCTCCGCGTGGCAGTCACCGGTGCCACGTCAGGCATCGGTTTCGAGATCAGCAAGCTTTATGCTCGTCACGGCGCAAACATTGTCCTGGTCGCCAGAAACGAGCGCAAGCTGCGTGATGCTTCGGAAACTTTCTCGGCGCTAGGCGCCTCAAAAGTAGATTTTGTCGTTGCGGACCTCAGCACAGATGATGACAGCGTGTACGCCAAGGTCATCGCCGATGCGGTCGAGAAACTCGGCGGTGGCATAGACACCTTGGTCCTCAATCACGTTGGTACGAGTCACAATCTCGTGGTACAAGGCTGGCAAGCCGTTCGTGACATGACTGTGATGCGGAATCTTTTCGAGACCAACACGTTTTCTCATATGTCGCTCACGCACCATGCGCTCGACCCTCTCGCTGCTTCAAGTGGCAATATTGTCTTTGTCTCTTCGTTGACGGGCCGCATTGGCGTTCCCAAGGGAGCTGCCTATGCCGCAACCAAGCATGCCATGCAAGGTTTCCTCGAAAGTCTCCGACTCGACCTGCTTCTCCGAAGCGTTCCCGTAGACATTACCACGTGCACGATTGGCAACATCGACACGGCGAGCAATCGAGATGCAGTCGCAGGAACCAAGCTGACTGAGATTCCTCGAGAAAAACCCGAGGATGCCGCGCGTGCCATTGTGGTTGCTGGTCAGCGTCGCGTCCGCGAGACAGTTTTCCCTGTGGCTGCCGTCACATCGATGATCTGGTTGAATCAAATTGCTCCATCGATTGCCGAAAAGGCTCTCTTATACGTATATCGGGAGTAGGCATTGAAGTTCTTGGCCAAGGCCAAAGCTGAGGCTACGCCTGGGCCTTTTTAAAGGAGTTATCGAGATGTCGTCACATTGGAACCGTGGCAGAGAAGGAAGGACCGATGACGCGCCAGCCAGCGCGCATTAGTATTGCTCATTTTCGCTTTGGGCCACAACAGGATAAATGAATTACATTTTTCATCTTGCTCCTGCCTTTCCCTTCTCAAGCCCAGAAAAAGGAACGTGTACGACAGTCAAATTTCAATGTTTTCTTTTTATATCTTTGTTGAATTTCCCAAATTACTCCTTTCATGATCCGATTGAGTTTGCAAACGCACTTTACTGATGCTGCGCGGCCCGCGCAGCCTCCAAATGATCTCGGACGGCCTGCGAGAGCGAGGTCACTGTGTACAGCTCGTGGCGACGGCGCTTCTGCTCAGCCTGGACAGCCTCCATCGTCTCAACCATGAGACTCTTCTTCCATCCATTAAAGGCCTCGAGCGATGTGAGTCGTGCAGCCGCAAAAGGTCGAGGGTACGAAACACCGACCTCAAAGGTTGCAACAATACCTTCCGGCAAAGTAACAATTACCTCCGTGTCCGCAACGCTAACAGGCCAAAGTTTACGGAGAGCAGCAATTTCGCGGTCCAACGCACGACCGCAGCGCGCGCTTTCTCGGAGCTCCCGCACGAGAAAGCGAATGTCGTTTCGGCGCACCGCTTCAGCCAAAATCCGTCCCTGAAGATCCTTGCGGCGCGCATACAAGGCCTTGGGCACATCGCTATTATCGCCGGAAAGCAGTGAGACCTTGGCATCCTTTAAAAGCGACGTTTCTGGATCAAAGTCAAGTTGAAGACGCAAGTTTTCTCCATTTGCCTCCACAGCGAAAGAAGACTCCTGAAAATCGCAAACCCGCATTCCACTCATACTATCAAGGACGCTGCTGATCTCCCGGACCCAGGCGAGCTTCTCCTCAACCTCTGATGTGTGATCGTCCACGCCTTGCTCCTCTGCTGCCTGAAGTGTTGTTTCCGTCTTTTGCGTTTTCTCTGCCAAAACAGTAGACTCGACCTCGAGCTCTTTCACGCGAGCCTCTGTTGTTGCGCACGCGTCTTGCAAGGTCTTGCGACGCTCGTTAAGTCGCTGCATCTCAGCCACTTCGTCTTCAATGAGCTTGTCGCAAGCATCGGGACTTAGGTTTTCCAGATCCTCGTGCTGTGGCAATGCTTCTGTTGAGGCTACGGCGCGGCGCAAGTCGCCGAGGGAGCCCACGAGCGTGTGTCGCTTCTCCTCGTACTTGCCGATAAGCTGCGTCAAGGTCTGCGCTGCATTTTTTACTTCTGCACACAAGGTGTCAAAGTTTTTGCGCGCCTCGCTGGCCTTTTGCGAGGCGGCCCGCTCGCCTTGCTGGAGCACTTCGAGCACGCCTTCTTGCACGTGGCCTTGGGCCTGAAATTCAAAGAGTTTTTCAACCAGGAGTTGCTGCGCCTCGAGTTCCACCATCACCTTGCGCATGTCCTCGCGTCTCGTGGCCACGCGTCTCTCCTCGCCTTCGTCGCCGCTCTCCCAGCTATCGCGCGCAAGTCTGAAGGAGCTCACCACGTCCGTGCATTGTACAGACCGCTTGCTGAAGGGGGTCTCGAGCGGCGCGAGGTCGCTCCCCAGCTGCCGCAGTGCCGCGCTGCTCGCCATCGTGACCTCCGCGCCAGCACCGGCTCGTCTCCTCTCTTGTCTTCTCGTCTCCTCTTGCCTCGCGCTGACTCGCGATACCTCGCCTCGCGCGCGAGCAAGCAAGCAAGCGGGCAACAGCTCGTCCGGTTCTGCCTCGCTCCAAAGCTTTCTTTGCAAAAGAGCAAAAAGAAAGCGGCGGCGGTTATGCCTGCCCACCAACAACAACCGCCGCGGGGTCCTCGCGCACACACGGGGTCCCCGCAAATGTACCGAAACGAAAGTGAAGGCTGGCTTGGTGAAAGCATAAAAAAATAGAAGAGTTGGGCTTCACACGAAGGAGAGCGCGTGAGCGTGACAAGTGACATCACAATCAGTTCGTGGAGGAACGCTTAACGCAGTAGGTGCCTGCGACGATCCGTCTCGGCATCGCGAGCTCCAGCCTCGGTGTCTCCCTCGATGAAGCTGTTATCGTTGTCGTCGGTGTTGTTGATGTTGCTGTTATCGTCGTCGTCGTGGGACGAATCGCGCTGCAATGTAGAAGCCAGCAGAGTTTTCTTGGACGGCCAAATGTAAAGGACGAGCAAATTCGCGAGCAGGGTCAGCAGCGACAGGAAGAGACACCCCAGCACAGTCGCTGGGGCAACGCGGACGTGCTCTGGCTCGGCAGGTCGCTTGCCAAGGGTGAAACCCACGTAAATTGGTCCGAGTGCTCCGCCAAGTGATGCGAAAACGCTCACGCTAGAATTGAGGAGGCCTTGAAGTTGCGAATCCTCAATGAGTCGAGAGAAAATTGTTCGGTTCGAGGGAATCGCCAGCGAAATCGGGAAGCCCCAAAGAACCGTACCAATCCAAAATTGCCAGGTCGCCATGTCGTAGAAGTAGAGTTGACGAACGGCGATGGAGCCTGAAACGGCAAGGATTCCCGAGAGCAAGAGAAAAAAGCGCTCCTCAACCTTGCCGCTGGTAGCAATTACAACTGAGGAGTTAACCAAAACAGTTACGGTAATGACGAGAAAAACGTAAGAGTTCTGCAGCGCGGACCACTTGAATGCAATTGATGCGGTCGGTACGGCAAAACTTTCGAGGCACCCAATCTCAAAGTTGTAAAAGAAAATGTTGAAGAAGCACAGCAGGACGGGAACAGAGAGGTAACGATGGATGCGCCAGATCGACGTCACGTCTGCAAGCTCTGAATCTGAGCGCCCCGCAATTGTACTGTATGCGGGCGGTTCGCGGAGAAAGGCACAGAGTAATCCAATGAGAACGACCAGGACACCCGCCGTGAAGAGACCGGGCGCGTTGCGCTCATCTACACTCAATGAGCCTATTGAGAACACCATGAGACTCGTCAGCGCATTGAGCGCCGGTCCAAACAGGAAACCAATAATCTTTCCCATGGAAAGCAGAGTCATGTAGCGCGTGCGAATCGAGGACGGCGCAGTCCGGGCAATGTAGGCAAAGATTAACGAGGTATTACCGCAGCCCACGCCCGCGAGCGCACGCGCCGCCAGCAGGTACGCAAAGGCGTGTGCGCGATCATTGGTTTGTTCGACGATGAACTCGGTGAGAAAGTAAAGCAGATTTCCAACAATTGCTACCAACGTAGACCACACCAAGGTTTCTAGGTACGGCCGTTTGTCCACGAGATAGCCCAGGACTGGCTTGGACAAGAGTGAAGCAAAGCTGAACACTGAAAGGATGACGCCGTACTGGTAGTTGATTGTGGCATCCGCGTGCGTCCCGCCATCGATGCGAATCAAGTAGCTAAAGAGGGACGGCATGACCACGCCATACTCGATGGCGTCCACAAATCCGAGAAGGGCAAGGACCATATACGATCGTTTGAATTCCTCCCAAAACTTGGCGTGTACGAGCCCCTCGGCGTCTTCGTCGCCGCTCTCGTCGTTATTGAGGGTCGTGTAGTACCCGTCGTGCGCTTGAAGTGCCGCCTCTGAGGCCGCTGCTGCCGCTTGGCTCGGGCTCGGCGGCCAGTCTGCCCCCGAAGGCGAGACCCTCGTGCGCTGAAAGCTGTCCTCCTCCGTGTCGCCGCCCTCGCTCGCCGTCGCGAGCAGCGGCCTCGCACGTCCCGCCTCATTGTTCGCCATGGCCGCCAGCTCGAAACCCGAAGCCCCGAGCTGAGACCTCCCCGCGACCTCGCGCGCCGAGAGGCTCGGAGAGCGTGCGGAGCGCGCGGAGGGCCTGCTCCTCCGTCCCGGCCCGGGCCGCGCGGCCTCCAGGCGGGTCTGGCTTCGGACGGTCCGGCGCGAGAGGGCGCGCTCGACGAGCCGCGCTGTGAACGGGCAAGGGAAGCGCCTTTGCATCTCGCCTTTTTCAAACTTTCGGTCGCTTTCGGCAGGCACGCATGCATGCATGCATGCATGCAAGCAGAACAGCTTTGCGAAGAAGGAGCCTTGCAAAGAGGGAGCTATAGCTCGACCCTTTTCGGGTCTCCAAGTTGGCGCCCGCGCGCCCGAGGCCCTCGCGCGCAGCCGCGCCATGGCCGCCGCCGAGGGACCGCCGCCGCCGCCGCCGCCGCCGGCGGCCCGGGAAGACGCCGCGCGGCAGGCCGGGATGGGCGCGGACTTGGGCGGAATGCCGACCATGTAAGTTGAGACCGCCGCGCCACGTGCGCGCTTGGGGCGACGGCGCGCTCAGGTGCCACGTGCAAGGGCCGCGGGGACGAGGAGGCGCGGGGAGGAGAGCGAGGGGGAGAGAGAGGCGCAGAGCGGCGTGCGACTGACGGAAAGACGGAATCTTGAGTGGATTCTCGAATTTTCATCATGACAGGGCGACAAGAGATGATGTCGGGCCAGGTTGGTATCCAGAATGCGGAGGGCTCTCGTTCGCTTTGGACAGAGCCTCTGAGCAGGAACGGGCAGACCACGAGGCACGTAGCACGGCAATCTACGCCAACGCAGATGCCGAGCTAGCCGATGAATCGATTGGGCTGTGGACGCAGCTTGTTCGCTTTCTGCTTGGATCAAATGATGCAGACCAGCCTCAAGAGCCACTCCGATGGCGCCTTGCAGCCGCCGCCAATGGCGTCTGCGCAGTGGCCAAACGCGGAAGCTCGGGCGTCAGCGTCTGCTTCGCGGCTGCCGGCGGGCACGCGCGTGTCATCGACGTTCAAGTCGACGCGCTCTCATCTGTGGACGAATGTGTCTGGAATCGCGAAGGCGATCTTCTCGCCTGCTGCTGCCATCGGTCCGCAAGTCTTGTCGTGCTCCGTGTGGATGTCGCGACACAGTCCGTGCCCTCTGCCGGGCAACTCGTCGATCTTGGGCCAGATCGAGGACTTGTCGCAACTGTGCACTTTCGTTCAAGTGCCGAGCTCGTTGTCGTGTCAACGACGGCATGTATTTTGCGCGTTGCAGTGAGCGGCGAACCCGACGTCCGCCCACCTCCCCCGGCATACTTTGTAAGCAAGCCCGGGGAGGCTGCTTCGCTGTCCAGGACGCTGCGTATCGCTGGAGGTGCAGTGCAGCGGTCTGCGCTCTGGCGCCATGCGCCCGCCGCAGAGTTTTTTTGGTCTAAAGGAGGCGACGTCTTGACGCTTGCCAGCGACGATCGTCTCTACATGATTGGTCTTCTCAATCATGAACCCTACTTTGAGCGCATTCGTGATTTGCCTGTGCGTGCACCTGGTGAGGCGCCGCCTGCCATGGCCGTGGGTTTTTTGACACCTTTAGGGACCTCGCGGCTCGTTCGAAGGGATCGAGTTGTTCATATGGCGCTTTCCCCAAATGGACGATACCTGGCGACCCTGACGCGGGGTGGACATTTGCTCGTCCGCTATTCTGGCTTGGAGTTCAACCCTCATGCACCTACCGATTTGGGCAATGCCGTGGTGGCGCGCACAGCGCCCGAAGATGATGCTGTCCTCGACGCTGTGTGGTGGGACAACGATCACTTGCTTATTACTCGTAAAGATGCATCACAGGCAAGCCGTGCCAAGCTTGCGCTAGTGCCGCTGGAGGATCCGCTGTCGGGTGACTCCATGCTCGTATCGTCCGTTGACAGCGCACTCAGCAGGCCTCTTAGTTTGGCGTCAAGCAGCAGTAGCGATCGTGCCTCGGCATTGGCCTTTGCTCTATCTTGCGACAAACAGTGGCTCTGCAAGGACGACCAGCGACCTCCGAATGCCACCATTGCCGTCGACGGGCACTTTTTGCTTCGACACTATCGCCTGTCAGCACTAGTGTCACGAAGCCCCCAGGAACTCTACGAACATCATCTTGCTCGCAAAGACTTTGCACAAGCCGAAGAGCTAGCGACGACGTTTGCGCTCGATCTCGACCTACTTGCAAAAGCACGCTGGGAGCATGCGCCAGTTCGATCAGTTGAGGCGATTCACGAACTGCTGGGCGCAGTTCGTGACCTTGATTGGGTATTGGACTGCTGCGTAAACCAGCTCCCGCACACGGAAGCGGCGACTCGCGCGCTTCTCGCGCACGGACTTGAGCGCTGCGCGAATACGGATCTGTCCGCCTCACAAAAGGACATGGAAAATGAGCTCGGCGCCTTGCAAAAACGACTCGACGTCTTCATGTCGATCCGAGGCGACGAGGGTTTTGATGCCGTAGAGTTTTCCATCTTTCGTACTCGAGATCTCTCGCGCCAGGCACATGAAGCAGCGGAAGATGGCGAAGCCATGGCAGTGAATCTCCTCGTCAAGGCGTACCCAGAAGTCCTTGGCCCAGTCTTGCTTTCAGTGCTGTCGTGTTTCCCGGAAACGACGAGTCCAATGCTTTACGCCGATCTTCTTCCCGCATGTGTAGACACATCGGGAGGTCGCGAGATCAATGAGCCAGCTTACTACGTGCTTTTGTCGGGCGAGTCGGTGCCGCTCTATTCTGGAGAAGGGGCGCCTGATCTGCCTGCTGTCCTTGCTTGGTATCAACACCGTATCGTGGAGATCGACCAGGCAAGCGGCATGCTCGATCTTGCCCTGGAGCTTGGCCAGTGCGCTCTTGTGCGTTTGGATTCATGCGCTTCAGATCCAGCTGCGCAAGAGCTCTTCTCCCTTATTGACGCTGCAAGAGAGCTCAATCGGCTTGTGTACCAGGCAGGTCTGCGTGACTCGATTGCTCTTGAGGCGTGGGTTCGCATGGACGACTATGATAGACTTTGCGTTGCATTGGATGGCTCGAGGTCTGCAACGATTGTCAAAGCCATGTCTGTGCGCGTCCTTCCGTGGTACAGAGATCTCGAACCTCCCTCTCTGATTGTCTGGCTTGGCCATATTCGTCGCTACCTCCGCGCGCGCGCACGAGGTCTTGACGAGCCGCGTGAAATGCCCGCCGCAGGCAGCGCGTCTCTCGAGGGTCTGGTCTATGACATGAACGAGGCGCGAGATGGAATTGAACTTTGTGCAGAGGTCATACACCAATCGCGTCCTCTTGCCGTGTCAGAAGGAGGCGTTGACCGACGAGAGCGTCTCATCCCTCTGCCCACGGCGCTCATTGAAACTGCTCTTGCGTGCTGCTATGCATGCCCGGCGCCAGATGCGCAGTCAAGCTTTGACAAGATCTTCCAGTCTTTGCCAGCGAGACAACGCGAGATGGAAACCCGAGTACCTGCTTTGGCCGCGCTTCAAGATCGGGTCGAAATGCTTGATACTTTCCTCGATGTGAACGCCCAACTCGCTCCTTTTCATGCAGCCGTACCTCTGCAAGTCTTTGCGGACTCTTATCAAGCAAACGAGACGCAAGAGGCTGAACATCTGCTCGAATCTGGTTTGGTGCAGCGAGAAGAGGCCCTCTTGGAGCACCTCATGACGGGGTCCAGCACGCATTGGTTCGAAAGTGATGCTCGAAGTGAGTTTGTCGCCAGTCCTGATCCGACCGATTTGGCATCTGTCGCGACTGGCGAGGGTGCGAGTGCCCGGGCAGAACGACCTGTTGTCGATCCCGGATATCGCATTGCTTTGCGTGTTTTGCGGCGCGCTGCCGCGACTCCGGATGCTGGGCGGGAACACTGGGATCGAGCGCTCGCGGCAGTCTGGAGTCTGCGTCGCGCGCTCCCATATCTCTCGCGAAGATTCCTCGCGCGGGGCTGTCTACTCACCTTGCTTCGCGCAGGCCAGTTTGATGTGGCGCATGAACTCATTGTGGACATGGATGAGGCTGCTGGGGAGAATGCCATCTTGCTCCGCGACGAGATGGAAGACCTCGTCATTGAGGTTTCGCAAGAGTTCTTCAACAGCTCTGCAGACTTTGGCAGCGACGAGATGAAAAAGGCGCAAAACGTGCTCAAGACGCTGCCATTTGCGGCATCTCAGCGCGTGCAGACAGAGGCGAATTTGGTGCAGATTTTAGATCTTTTGAGCAATCAGCTCGGTACGCCAATGGTTCCGCTGCAAGTTCGCATGTTCATCAACTCTGACGCCCCAGAAGAGATTGTTGACAGGGTGCTGAATGCGAATCCACTGCTGTATAAGAACGACTCCAAGCTTCTCCGCCTCGCGTACCTCATGGGTCTCGAAGGTCCTGACCAGTCTGCGGCAATTCGCTTGCGCGTGGTGCAAGCTGCACTCGCGCATGACGACATTGAAACGGCGCGTCGACTGGTTGACGCCATGGTCGAAAAGGCAGAGGTTTTGCTCGATAGTGCCGCCGCGACTGCGACCTTTTCCACCGAAACGTCACCAACGCTCTCATCACAAGTCGCACGGACAGCC
Source organism: Aurantiochytrium sp. KH105 (assembly GCA_003116975.1). Taxonomy (NCBI): domain Eukaryota; class Bigyra; order Thraustochytrida; family Thraustochytriidae; genus Aurantiochytrium; species Aurantiochytrium sp. KH105. The sequence continues at coordinate 228,005 of BGKB01000040.1, forward strand.
GAGGTGTCGGCACATGCATGTCTGGCGCTTGCCGAGAGTTTGATCGCAAGTACACCTCTCGAGGGACGCAAAGAAGCCTTGCGCGCGCTTGAGCTCGCATCAAACGGCGAAACATCGGTGCAGGCGCTACGCTTGGTTTCGCGGGCAGATGGCCATGTTGATGATACTTCTGATCAAGAAAATCTGCCGTGGAAGAGCGTCTGGCAGGAAAAGGGAATGCGCACCTTTCGCCAGATGCGTAGGTCTTGTCCCGTGGAATGGGCAGTGGCCGAGCTCGCTCACGACCCTCTGACGGCCAGTATGGCACTTGGAGAGCTTTTACGAGAGGACGCAAGTCGTGCAGCCCAAGTTGAATCGTGTCTCGATTCGCTTCAAGAGGCGATGGGCGAAACTCTGGAGGCGTCGTCGTCAAAGCAATCGCAGGTAGTTTATGGCGCGCTCCGAGGCTTGGCTGTACGTTCTGCAAGCGCCAGTGAGGTCTCTGCAACGCTGTGTGCCGCGCCGTCACGCCTCGTGCAGCTCGTGCAAGCAGGTGTTGCAGACTGCGATGTTGGGTTGCAAGGTCTTGCGATGCGATTGTGTGAGGACTGCAAGGCGCTTGCCGACAGTCACTCCTTGCTGCGTCTCCTTCCGAACGTAAATGTTTCGCTCTTCCAAAAGGACCCAGCTTACCGAAAACGAGCCTTGATGGACGCTGCTCGCGCCTTTGGTCATGAATCTGTCCCGTATGATGGCGAAGAATGGCAAGCGCTGAGCGTGCTGGCTGAGAGCAGCGGTGGTGCGACCGCGTGGGATCTCGATGCCGCGCGCGTCACCGGTGTCGTGTTGAGTGGGTCGTCCATCAAGGACATCGAGACCCAGCTCCGCAAAGACACAGGTGTGACGCGCATGCTGGCCGAGCCCTTGGCGGCTCGAAAGGTCTTGCGTAGTCTGTGGCACGGGATTCCGGGCAAGCAGATGGATCAACTAGCCTTGGTCGAGAATCTCATGTTACGATCGTTCGATGAAGCGGATCATGAAGGTGGCAATGACGAGATTGCCACTTGCAAGCAGCGACTCAAGGATCGAAGAAACTTTTACAAACGCCTGGAAAAGCTAAGCTCGACCCAGCTTGACGTGAAGCGTCTGGTTGGTGCGCCATTGGACGCAACGGGTACTGTTGACCGTGATTCTGCGCTGGACGAGATTACCATAATTATGAACAAGAAGAACGTCAAGCGCGTCGCCAAGCTCATGAATACGAGCGTGGAATGCGAACCACCTCTTCGACCCAGCGAGATTGTTCTTCACTATTGTAGTCATCTCCTCGGCCTTTTGAAAAAAGAGGAAGGTGATGATGTTCGGGACAGCGGCGGCATTCTTACCGAGGTTTCGGCGCCGGCGGCACGAGCTGGACGGCAAACGTACAAGTCGTCGTGCGCGGATCTGGTCAAGATCTTGGTTCCCGGTGATGCTGCGGTGCTTGCGCGCTTGTGCGCATCACGTGGTGGCCGGCGTGATCTCCTGGACCTTGATTTACGCGAGAAAATCGTGAATGACTGCGCTGCGTCGATGGAAGAGAGCTTTGAACGCAAGGGGCCAAGCGATGACGCCGAAGAGATTCGGGCCGCTCTTGGGGAAGCCCGCGGTTTTCTGAGCATGCTGCGGTTTCTTACAGAGACACTCGACCTCGATCGTCAGCCGTCAGTGACATTTGTGAACGACTTGGAACAGAGCGACTTGCTCGATGCATACATCTTGACAGCTTTTCAGAACGCTGTACTTTCTGTCGCTTGTTCATCGGACATTCTTGTTCGCGCATGCGGACATCTGGGCAAGAGTCCGGTCTCTATGTTTGAGGAGATTACCTCTCGGGTGTTAGATGGGAGCAGCGAGCATGACGCGATGGATGGCATCTCTGCTTTGGTGTCGTCCACAGATTATCTGCTTGCATTTGAGGAAGAGGCCTCCACGTTTGGCGAGCGCGCAACTGGCGACGCGATGCTGTCCTTGCTTCGCAACTTTGCAGCGACCGCCAAGTCGGAGGAGATTCGCATTAATCTGCTCAAGCTCTTGAGCATCGCAGGTCTCGATCAGGCTGGAGATCAGGCGCTTTTGCAGAACCTCAAGGCTTTGCGCGCTGTACAAGAGATCTGGCCTGAACACGACATTAGCATCGAGCAGGTGAAGGGTACAGAGCAGCGTCTCGACCTGATTTCTTCTCTGGGGACCCCCGCGGGTCTTTCTGAGCGGCGCCACCTCGAGCGCCTCCTTCTCGCGTGGGAAGAGCTCACTGATTGTGAATTGGTCCTTGCGGACGAAATCCGCTCTTGCGATTTGCATGCAAGGAATCTGGCTCATGGGCTCGTATCCTCTTATCTGGATTCCACAGACTTTGGCAAGTTGGATTGCGCTAATGAGGTGAGCCGTTATGCGCCAATCTGGGATGGTCTGGCTCATGCAGCTGCAAGAGAAGGCGACGACCCAGCGCTCTTGCACTCGGTGCGATACCATGCCGGAAGCGCTGCGCTCATGACGGAAGCGACGGAAATGTGTATTTTTGAGAAGACTCGAGATGTGAAGTTTGGTCTCTATTCTGCATACGCGAATGTGCGATCCGCAGCGAAAGCGATTCTCATGGAAGACGAGCGAGATTTTATTATTGAGCCCACGACTGCACTCCTCATTTTAGCGTCTTGTGCTTTGCCATCATTGAGCGACCCAATTTTGGACCCAGTGTTGCATCATGCCCTAGCAGCGGCTGCGTATGCCCAAGGCAAGTCCGCTCCACCATTTACATGGTCCCCAACGTACCTTGCACTGGCATTATGCTTTCGCGATGAGTACACACGCGCTGGCGATTTGGCGTTAGTTTTTGGTTGCGTGCCCAAGGTGTTACGTACCGGGTCAGCTTGGCACATGGCGGTGCGGCAAGTCATTATGCAGGCGTCGCTCTCTGACACGCAGGAAGGTGGATGGGAACTCGCTGCCGAGTTCGCGAGTGCCATTCAGGCTCGGTTCAACGAAACTTGCTGCGTCGACCGAAGCCAGGAAAGCAAATTTTCCGTCTCTGCATTTCGCGGGGCCAAGGTCACTGAAATTGGGCGTTCGAGTACAGGAGATCAAGTTGATGAGGATGACTGGAACAACTCTTGGGATGAGGAGAACGATGGTGCTGTCGATATGAGTCCGGCTGCGAACGACTCTGGTGGGAAAATGGACAACGTGGAGGATGAGTTCACCAGCGAGCGGCTTGCAACGGCGGCGCTTGAGCTACCTTCAGTCGCGCCGGGGGGCTGGTCTGATGAGGACATGGATATCGACGTTGATGCCGAGGCTGAGGAAACCGCGCCGGATTCGCGTCCCCACGTGAGTGATGTAACTCCCGATGTTGGCGAGGGCGTCGCATGGGAAGAAGATGACTCGCTGGAGGACGGTGATGGCGTTCAAGAAGGCCTGCAAGATTCTTCGATCGACCTTGATACAAAACGTCAATCAAGCGAGAATGGGTGGGAAGACATGGGCGCAGATGATCTCTCCCTTGACGACGAAGTCGCTGGCGATGTTTCCCAAGATAAAGACCGAGAAGTTGTCGAGGGCGCTGATGTTAGCCAGACTAATGAACAAGAAGAGGACCAGTGGTCTTCGGGCTGGCCGGAGGAAGAGCTTGAAGATGCTAATGCGCTTGAGGCAAACGATGCTGCGCAAGCCACGAAAGGTGTCGAGCCTGAATCTCAAGTCGTAGCAACCAATGGCGCCCGAGAGGCAAGCGGCGACGACTATGCTGCGACGCGATCCTCTTCTTGCGGCTTAGGTCCCGGAGAAGTTAAAGGCGAAGAAATGACTGCCGGTTGGCAAGAAGGTGTTCTAGACAGTCTCACAGACAGCTTGCAAGGGACACTCGATGCCGCAGCTGCAAAGCAGGATAGGGCATTGGGCAACGAAAGCTTTTCCGAGGATTCCAGGTCGGGCGGAGCAGCTTCTGGCTGGCAAGATGATGATGGCGAACTTGACGAGGCGCATATTGACGGAATGACGGCGGAAGACGTTGTCGACGTTCATGATGACGAAAAGACCAAAGAGGACGACACAGCTGCTGGTGTTTTTACAAGCAAAGGCGATGTTTGGGACACAAATAAGCAAAGTGGATGGGATGACGCTGATGACAGTCTTGGTGAAGCGCATAGTGAAGGAAACACATCTCAGAATGATGACATCGATAATGATGAAATGCAAGACGATCGCGAAGCTGCTAGCGTTTTAGCAGATCAAAACAATATCGGGAACGCGATCGACAAAGTCGAACAGTCTGGCTGGAATGATGACGACGATGGTTTCGATGATGCGCAGATCGACGGAACAACGGAAGAGGTTGTTGTGGATGAAGATAATGACGAAGAGGTCGACGAGGATGACGCAGCTGCTGATGATTTAGCTGACCAAGACGATCGTGAGGACGTAGTCGAGCAGTCTGGCTGGGATGACGGCGACGATGGTTTCGACGAGGCGCTCGACGAGGCGCATATCAACGGAACGACGTTGGATGACGTTATCGATGAAGAAAATGACGGAAAGATCGACGAGGATGACGCAGCTGCTGAAGCTTTGGCAGAACAAGAAGATCGTGAGGAGCAAACAGGCTGGGATGATGCTGATGAAGGTCTCGATGACGCGCAGATCGACGGAACAACGGCAGAGGTTGTTGTGGAGGAAGACAATGACGAAGAGATCTACGAGGATGACGCAGCTGCTGATGCTTTGGCAGAACACGAAGATTGCGAAGACGCAGTCAAACAACCAGGCTGGAATGACGGCGACGATGGTCTCGATGAGGCGCTCGACGAGGCGCATATCGACGGAACGACATTGAATGATGTTATCGATGAAGGCAATGACGAAAAGGTCGACGAGGATGACGCAGCTGCTGATGCTTTGGCAGAACAGGAAGATCGCGAAGACGCAGTCGAACAAACAGGCTGGAATGACGGCGACGATGGTCTCGATGAGGCGCTCGACGAGGCGCATATCGACGGAACGACATTGAATGATGTTGTCGATAAAGACAATGACGAAAAGGTCGACGAGGATGACGCAGCTGCTGATGCTTTGGCAGAGCAGGAAGATCGTGAGGAGCAAACAGGCTGGAATGATGATGATGAAGGTCTCGATGAGGCGCTCGACGAGGCGCATATCGACGGGACGACATTGGATGATGTTATCGATGAAGACAATGACGAAAAGGTCGACGAGGATGACGCAGCTGCTGTCGCTTTGGCAGAACAGGAAGATCGTGAGGAGCAAACAGGCTGGAATGATGCTGATGAAGGTCTCGGTGATACGCAGATCGACGGAACAACGGCAGAGGTTGTTGTGGATGAAGACAATGACGAAGAGATCTACGAGGATGACGCAGCTGCTGATGCTTTGGCAGAACAGGAAGATCGCGAAGACGCAGTCAAACAAACAGGCTGGAATGACGGCGACGATGGTCTCGATGAGGCGCTCGACGAGGCGCATATCGACGGAACGACATTGAATGATGTTATCGATGAAGACAATGACGAAAAGGTCGACGAGGATGACGCAGCTGCTGTCGCTTTGGCAGAACAGGAAGATCGTGAGGAGCAAACAGGCTGGAATGATGATGATGAAGGTCTCGATGAGGCGCTCGACGAGGCGCATATCGACGGAACGACATTGGATGATGTTATCGATGAAGAAACTGACGAAAAGGTCGACGAGGATGACGCAGCTGCTGGTGATTTAGCAAGCCAAGACGATCGTGAGGACGTAGTCGAACAAACAGGCTGGAATGACGGCGACGATGGTCTCGATGAGGCGCTCGACGAGGCGCATATTGACGGGACGACATTGGATGATGTTATCGACGAAGAAAACGATCAAGAGATTGACGAGAATGATGCAGCTGCTGATGATTTAGTAAACCAAGACGATCGCGAGGACGCAGTCGAACAAACGGGCTGGAATGACGCCGACGATGGCCTCGATGAGGCGCTTGACGAGGCGTCTATCAACGGAACGACAGTGGATGATGTTAACAACGAAGAAAACGATCAAGAGATTGACGAGAATGATGCAGCTACTAGCTCTTTGGCAAACCAAGATGATTGTGAGGACGCGGTCGAGCAGTCTGGCTGGAATGACGCCAATGACGGTCTCGATGAGGCGCTCGACGAGGCGCATATCGACGACACAGTCGAACGAACGGGCTGGAATGACGCCGACGATGGCCTCGATGAGGCGCTCGACGAGGCGTCTATCAACGGAACGACAGTGGATGATGTTTACAACGAAGATGATAGAGTCCAAGACACAACAAGCGGCTGGCAAGACGACGACGGGGACATTGGCGCTGCCGATCTCGAGGGCGAAGGAGATGGCGAGAGTGCGGCCGAGCACACCGCATGGCATGATGCCGACGGCGGACTCGACGATGCTCTAGAAAGCGAAGAACAGGATCAAGCAGCGTCTATCGAGGCCTCTGAAGGCAACAACATCACGACGGACAATGGACCCGACCACGGTGTGTTCGAGTCTACATTTAGCGAAAACAAAGAAAGCCATCAGCGCCGTGCGCCAAGTAGTGCGGAGGAAGCAACGGAACAAAGCACGCCCGGCTGGCAAACTGAGGATCTCGACATGGACGTACCTGAATTAAGTGGGCTGGCAAGCTCGTCTGGTGAAGGTGCGGCGCAAGACGAAGATGGAGCTTGCAGTGGACAAGTGCAAGAAGAGGGCGTCGATGCCAGAGAGGATGCCGCACGAGGTAGAGATGAGGAGAACGGCAGCGTCCAAAACTTTGGTCTCTCAAGCGTAGCAGAGGGAGGCCATGAAACGGCGGGCGCCCCTGGAGAAGACAGCGGATGGATGCAAGACGGCGAGATCGGGATGTCGGGGTGGGAAGACGAGCCGATCGAAGACGCAGCTGGCGCGAACACGACGGAGAGCGGGATACGCCAGGATGCCTCGAGCGAGACCAGTGCCGCAGCGCGAAGAAGCGCTGATACTAGCGGCGCAATGGCAGAGCATGCAAGACTACATAGCGACGAAGGAGGCGAGCACGTGGAGGCCTCGAATCGTATGCCTCCGAGCGAAGATGCTATCGAAGAGGAAGGGTTCAGTGGCGTATTTAGCGAAGCAACAAGCGGCGTTAGGATCCTGGCGCCGCTGGCATATGCCATGGATGGAGCGGAGTCGCACTTGACGGATGCGAGTGGAAGCACGATTGGGAACCTGGCGCGAGCCTTGGAGCACATGGACCTTGGCGCGGACAACCAGTCTGAAAGCTCGCCGAGAGCCTTTATCGGGGGTGATGCCGATGCAGCTGAGAGGGGCGCGAGTGCCCATGTTGAAGAGCTCGCTGGAGAGGAAACGGGGGGCGAGGCGCCGCCCGTCGTAGACGCAGAGTCGCAGAGCATGTCAGAGGCGGCGGAGGAAACTTCGGAACAACGCAGTTCACTTCCGCAGCCCGACACTGTGGAGGAGGGCGACGGGGAGCGTGTTCGCGAAGGCTCGGACTCGCGATCTCCAACGAATTCTACCGAAGACGAGACTTTAGCGTTGGACGCGTCCCAAAGCGCTGGCGTCGATGCTCTGGCGGAACCGCATACAACGCCAGCGGCGGGCGAGCGTGCGGACTCCGGATCTGGCAACCCGCCACGCAGCGCCTGGGGAACCCCGCGCTCCGGTGTTCCCGGGTCGCCGACGCCAGCTCCTCGCGCTGGCGGATCGACGGGCGAGGTGACTGCTACGGACGCTCCCTTTGATCGTGGGGCGGAGTCTGGCGCGGGCGAAACTTCTGCGGGTGGGTCAAGCCCAAAGCTCACCACGGTTCGCAGCAGTGGCAGCGACGCCTGGGGTCTTCAGGACGACCTGGATTTGGACCTGGACGAGGGACCCCTGGGTCCCGACGAGGGTGATCACCACAACAACGACGTCGGCATGGATATTGACAACAATGACGGTGACGCGGACGCGCCTTGGCCCGTGCCTCCCACCGAGGAAAACACAAATGCACAGGCTCTTCTCTCGCGCGCGCAGCGGACCCGGTCCGGGCAGGCTCCCTTCGACACTGCTCCCGCACGGACGGCTGCGACGCTCGACGCAGGTACCAGCGCAGCCGAAGCAGACCCCGGCGACGGCGCGGCTTCGGGTGCGGCCTCGGACGCCGCGGCCGCCCTAACGGGAGTGGAGCCCCCGGCGCAGAGTGCCGGGGACACAGCTCCCGGCGGCCTCGACTCGGGTTGGGACATTGACGACGACCTCGACCTCGATCTTTAGGGAGAGTTCCCATTTCCAAGATACACCAGGACCTCCTGACTCCGGGCCAACCCGGAGACGTTGTTCGAGCTTCGGCACGAGCACGATACGATGCTCGCCTCTCTGCTAGCTAGCCTAGTCGAAATTTGCCTGGTTGATGAAACGAAGAAAAGTTTTCCTCGCCCCGTTCACTTCCTTCCCTTCCCGCCATGCATTCATTCATTCATTCATTCATTCATTCATTCATTCATTCATGCCGGGATGCCCTTGCACTTCCTCCTCCGCGCACCGCCGCCTCCTCCTTCTTCTTCTCTCTCCATCCATCACGGCCCTCTACTCCCACGCCCCGTCCATCGCGGCGCGCCCCATGAACGCTCGCTGGCCTCGCCTCGCGCGCGGCATGGCACCGCATCCGGGCCTTCCTCGCTTCCCTTCCCTTCCGTGCCGGCCAGCCAGCCAGGGCGGGCACGCCGCGGCGCTCCGCGATGCGGTCGTCGCGCGTTCGGGGCGCGGGCAGCGGCCACCGGAGGCGCGGGAGGCGGAGGCGAGGGAGACGGAGGCGAGGGCGCATGGGGGATGGACGCGAGCGCGAGCGCGGCGAGGCGGGCCGCTGGAGCGAGAGCGGGTCGCGCGGCCGGCCGCGGGGCTGGCTTTCGCGAGGGCGCTGCGCTGCGCGGAGCGAGGAGGTGGACGAGATGAGGCGAGGTGAGGTGAGATGGACGAGATGAGTTGAGACGAGATGAGATGAGCTCGACGGACGAGAACGAGATGGGAGGCGACATGGAGAGACGCTGGCGAGCGGAGGCAGCAGACCCGAAAGAGGCGACGCTGCGCGGCGCGGAGCGGAGCGGAGCGGCACGGCGCGCGAGGGAGCGGGGAGCGAGGCAGGGAGCGAGAGCGCGCCTGCGCGGCGCTGCGGGCGGCGAGCGAGCGTTTCGGGGCAGGCGGGCAGGGCGGGGAGGAGAAGTCCGCGCCGGCTTGGAAGCGAGGAGGGGGCTCATTCGAAGCCCAAAGCTCGGCGCGCGCAGGCAGGGAGCCCCGCGCGAGCTCGCTGCTGCTGTTTGCCTGCGTGCTTGCTTGCGTGCGTGCTTGCTTGCTCGCTCGTCTGGCTCTGGGTCGCGGAGCAGCCGGCTGGGCCTGGGCGCCCGGCGACGCCGAACGAGCGAGCGCGCCTGGGCGGCTGGATCGTCGGCGAGGATTGCGGCTTCTTTCCTTGTCTCCCAGCAGGGAGGGGGCTTGCCATACGCATACAGGCGCACGTACCACACACGCAAGAAGCCAGAGAAAGCCAGGAGGTGGAGAACAAGCACGGCCCGAGCGAGCCCGGAAAGGCTACGCGGAGAGCCCGCGCGCGCCGAGGTGGAGCGCTTTGGGGATCGTGTGCTGCGCTGCGTGCAGACCGACCACTGGCCACGGGGTGGCTGGTGGAGCAGAGCAGAGCAGAGCAGAGCAGAGTGGGCTAGAGGGAGCGCAGCCAAGCGAGACCGTAACGCGCGACTCTGCGCCCCCCTTGGTCTTCCATCTTTGGAGCTAGCTGGCGCCATCCGCCGAGAAGACGTGCCCCGAGACCCACTTACTTGCCAAGCCCAAAGCGCAAGCAAGAGGAAGGAGAGAGACGCGAGAGCGACTAACAAGTGGCGATCGTTTCACTCGAGACAATCGATCACCCACCTGTAAGGCTGATGCGTCCGGGCACGGTCAGCAATACCGTGAAGCAAGGTCGCGAGGCCGCAGAGTTCGCGCGGAGCAGCAGGAGCGGCAGCAAGAGCGGCTATCAAAACATGCTTGTCAGCGCACAGCACGAGCGCCCCGGCGACCCGGGCACGCGCAGCATGCCCTGGGATTCTGTGGCGCTCTCACCGCCCGATGCCAGCCTGATGGCCCGGAAACAGTCGCAACAGCAGCAGCAGCAGCTCCACCAGGCGCCCTCGCGCAAGGCGCTCCGCCCGCCCGCCATTAGGACGCGCAAGCTGCACTTTTCGAACAGCTCCGAGTGGCCTCCCTTTGCCAGCAAGACGCAGTGTCTCTACGTGACCTTTGCATTCTTTTCGCTCCCTCTCCTGGTGGTCATCTGCTTCGCCATGATCTTTTACCTGGCAGACCCGGCCCGTCTTGATCCCGAGTACGTGGCCAACTGCACGGCCAACTACACGGCGACCCGCGAGTACCTGTGCGGTAGCTTTGCCGTCCTTGCCTTTCTCGGCACGGTGGGCTTGCTCGTTCTCTGGGTGCCCACCACCACCGCCCTCATCATTACCGTTTTCCACAAGCGCTTCTTCTCCGAGTTGCCGGGTATGTTTGTGGCTGCCATCATGAGTATTTGCGCAGCCGCACTCTTTTCGCTCGGCGTCATTCTCGTCGTTCGAAGCGACCATGTCTGGGCCTTTTACACCTATGCCTACTTTGCCATTGTTCTTGGTGGCGCTCTCGGGCTCATCCTCATTGCTGTCGGAGCCTTTTACCTCGGCTCTGTACTGGTCCTCACAACCTTTACGATTATGGGCTACCCGGAAGACGAGATCCGCCGCGAGTTCATGTACGGCGGCACTTCGCAGTCTCTCACCGTGCTGGCAACGGGTGTCAGCCACGGGTCTGACAGTATTGGCGATCTCGACGACGATGATGATGGCGAAGATGCACTTTATGGCCGCCGTCGCGGCAGCAGTGCCGCCCCTGATCTCGAGAATCAGGCCGCGATCAAGGACAAGTTGGCGCTCAAGGTGGCGGACGACGCCGACATGACGGATCTCCAGGCTGCTAAGCGCGCAATAAAGCGCGAAAAACACAAACTTGACGTCGAGCGCCGTCGCCTCGAAAAGCTTGACGAAAACATTCGCAAGCGCGAGCAGGCTGTGCGTGACCGCGAGGAAGACCTCGAGGAGCTCGAGAGTCGACTTCAGAAGCGGGAGGCTGACCTTGAAGAGGCCGAGGAGGAGATCGCGCGGCAACTCGCGATGCACGACCGAGAGCAAGTCTAAATGCATGCTGGCTGCTGCTGTCCCACATCTCCGGGTTTGCAACCATATCATCATCACTACCACCCACCCTTGGTCGGGGGGAAGAGGAAAAGAAAAGAAAGAAAAGAAGAACAACAAGCAAGAAAAACGAACCAAAATTAATGCCCGGAACAAGCACAGTCACAGTCTCTTTTTATCTACATCATTTTTTACTTACCGAACGATTTGCAACGATTCTTCCGAGTCTTTCACAGCCAGTTTGATTTTCTCTTCGTTTTTCTTCTTTTTTCGCAGCGCAAGGTTGCACTTTTCCTCTTTCTTTCTTTTCTTTGGGTGATCGACAAAACCACCGATCCATGACTGCGTCGAGACTACGAGCTCTTCAGACGTTCCACCACATGTGACTTTGGATAATTTTCTTTTTCTTGCAAAGTGCCGGTGCCACAGTGCCAGTGGACCCAAAATCTCAACGGATCTCCGTAGCTTCTTCTTGACAAGCTTCACTATCTGACTGATGAGTGAGTGATCCCGCGAGCGATTTCGCGGGCCCAAGCTCGCAACAAGCCTTACGGGGCAGTAGCAAGGATGGCGTCCTCCATGCAAAGGTCGTGGACGTCGCGACACTACGCAGTTGGCTCGTTTGCGAAACGATCGCCGCAGCTGATCACGCCGCCCGATAGAACAGAAACGGATGTACCCCCAGAGAACGCCCCGATCACGATATTGCAAACACTGCCATCGCCGCGATTGCAGCCTCGGCAGCATGCCGTGGTAGAGACCTCGAGATTTCCCCGCAAAGACCTGGCGAATCATTTGCCTGAAGACTCTCCCAAGCGACGCGTGAAAAAGCGCGTGCCAGCTCCAGCGGTCCGTAAAAAGTCTTTCGTGCGACCGTCACTCTCGAGTCAGCTTGCAAAAATTGGTGCTGAAGCAAGCGAAATCACCCAGCAGCTGACCAAAACATTTGGGCCCGTAGCTGGATCCTCTGCCGGGCAATCAAGCGGCCCAGACGCTACACTCCTCTTCCAAGCCCCTGCGCAGAGCTTCGTCGTTGGCAAGCTCGCAAGCAAATTTCCATCAATCGTGCAATTCTATACAAACCGATGCGAATATCAGTTCCACCATCCATATCAAGCTGCACAGATTCACATGATAATGTACTACCATGACATGGATGACGCGACCTTGGACAAATCACGATGGACTTTGCGCTTTCGCATTCCTCGACATCTCTTTCACTATGGCGATGACTACGATCATCGAAACGCCCGACATGCAGTCGAGGTGATATTGAGTTCCGAACACGATACCAGACGCGTTGCTGCAGAGCGAGCACGTTTTCCTGGTGGCCTTCGGATCTTGCGTAAGCGGGCGGGCTCGTCATCTTAATTTTAAAAAGAAAAGGTAGATACGCGCAAGGTTGGACTTTGCACGTCAGGAATCAGCTGTCCCAAAAGCGATCAAAACCAAACAAAAAATAAATTGTATAAAGAAACGGACGACGGTGCGCCGTGGGTGAATGATTACGTTTTCGCCACACGATCGAAAGATAGATTCGCTGACCCAAGCATACTTGAAGGCCTGGCCTAGTTGTCGCGATGGCGCGGCGTGGCAATCATGGGAAGACCCCCATTGACCGTCATGGTAATACCGGTAGCATAGGGTGGGTTCAGGGGCGGACGCTCCATTTTGAAAGAGAATCGACGTACGAGCTCCACAATGAGAACCTTGGCCTCGAAGACGGCAAGATCGGCACCAAGACACTTGCGCTTGCCTGGCTGAAAGACGGGGAACATCCACTCTGACACCTCGCGCTTCGAGCCATCGGGAAGAATCCAACGTTCCGGACGTGGCTCTTTGACGTCCGGGCCCCACAGCTTTTCAGAATGACCCATGGAGTAAATGTCAAAGTTGACAGTCGCCCCGGCGGGAACAAAGGTTCCGTCGGGCAAGACGTCGTCGCGGCAAGCCATCTTTCCATCCGAGGGGACGGGCGGGAAAAGACGAAGACTCTCGTTGACGAGTCCCGTGAGGTAGGGAAAGCCGCGCTTGAGCTGCTCGAGCTTTGGCGGTGTAAAGTCGGCCGGATCGCGTTCTGGAAGCTCGCGCTCAATCTCCTCGAGAAGCTTGGCCTCGATTTCAGGATGGGAGCCGAGAAGGAGAAAGGTAAAGGAGAGCAGGCAACCCGTCGTGTCCCGGCCTGCAATGAAAAAGCTCATGACGACATCGCGCAAGAAGGTGCGCGTAGTACTGCTGTTGCAATCAATTTTCTCATTGCGGAAGTGAGTGATAAAGTGAGAAAGAATGTCCTCCTTGTCGCTCATGTCGGGATCCGCGAGGCGCTCGTCGATGACCTCGAAGCTAAACCTGTCCATCTTGGCCAAGTGCAAGAACAGCTCGCGCTCCGACTCGTAAAACCATCCAAGCCACTCAAAAAAGGGTTTGGTGAAGCGCTGAAAGCTGAGCTTCTGGGCTTTGTCAAAGGACTCGGCAAACCACGCATTCTCCTCGTCGTCGAGAGTGTCGAGGTTGACGCCAAAGCCGACCGTGCCGATGGAGTCCATGGTAAACTTGAAAAAGACCTTTTGCATGTCGATCGCGCGGGTGCCATCAATCGTCTTGAGGCGGTCGGCAATCTTGAGGGCGTTGTCCGCAAACACTTTGTACATTTTCCCCTGGAACACGTTCCGGGTGAAGATCTTGGATGCCGTCTTGCGTTGCAAGGTCCACGCGGCGCCCTGATCCGCAGCGTGGGGCCCATGGTTCGTCACAAAGATACCTTTGCCCAGCAGCGAGGTGAGCAGACGTTCAAGGTTGTGGCTCTTGATGTAAATGTCGAACTCGGTCTTGAGGATGTGCTTGACGTTGTCCGGGTTCGCGGTGGAAATGAGGACATTTGGCGTCCAGACGGCCATCATTTGCGCGTATGTCTCGCCATACTTGTTCATGCGGTCCACTTTAAAGTCGTAGAGTCGCTCCCATTGCGGAAGAACTTCCGCAAGGGCGCCCAAGAGGCCGCCCGCCTTGATGGGCCTCGGGTCCAGGTGCGGGTTCTTGCGTACCATCAACCTGCGCAGCCTCCATTGTCGCAGCACAAGCCGCAGCGCCGCGGCCAGCGCGCCGGCCGCCAGCAGCCGCACCAGAAGCCACAGCTTGCGGCCCAGCGCCCGGACCTTGGTCTCCATGCTCGCTCGCGCTTTTCCCTTTTCCCGCCCCGCGCTCGCTCCCGAGCTCGGTGCCCAATACTTCCCGAGCTCGCGAGCTCCTCGCGCGCGCGCAGACACGGGCTTGGCCGCGCGGAGGGGTCCTGGCTCGCGTCGCGCCGCGCGCTCGTTGCGCGTCTGCGCCGCCGCGGAGACGAGCGAGCGAGCGTCCGCGAGCGCGCTGCGCAAGCAAGCTCCGCAAGCAAGCTCCGCAAGCGGCGCCGCCTTTTGCGCTCGCGGCGAACAGCGAGTCTTCGCCGGCTCGTCCCTGCGTGGCGTCTGCTCCGCTCCGCTCCGCTCTCGGGACGCGCGAATGACGTGGTCAGGGACACGGAAAGATAGATCAGATAGATCGCGCAGGGCTCTCCCGGCCGCGCAACAGGCAGGCTCCGTTCGACACGTCGCGCGGCCGCTGTGAAATGCGCGCGCGCAGAGGTGCAACTTGCAGCGGCAAAGGACCGGTGACCTGAAGATTGGCGGAGGCAGGGAGGGACAAGCGTCGGGCACGTTTGCCGGGGCTTCCGGGGGACGCGGAGGCTGAATTCGTGGAAAGCCTGAGTGACTCGTACGGAGATTGGCCAGGGCAGAGCAGGCCGCAATGTGTGGATCGAGGTCATAAGTCAAGTCGGTCTGTTGCCGGGGGAGGGGGGGGGGGGGTGAAGGGTGACGTGTCAGTCGAAGATGCGAGGGATCGTAGCCCTCCTTGCCCAAAATCAAGAGCACCAAAAGTTGCAAATAAGACCGACACCGCAGTATTCTTTGAGATTACGCCATGGACCACGGGCCTTGGAAAGCAAGTCCAAGCAGGGCAAGGCGACCTCGCATTGGTCCAAAAAGCAAAGGAGTACGCATGCTCATGAAAAACTTGACTCACTGTCAGACACTTTTTTTTTGTTTTTTGTGGGGAGTGATAGAGGGGGGGTCATGAAGGGTGGAACGTGGGATCAATTGCGGTACCGTGCGATCGCGCGCGACGCAACATTGTGCCATAAGGAGAACGCGACGCACGGTGAAGGTATTATGACATGCCAAGATTGGCGCAGCGCACATGATAGAGAAATGCCTCCGAAGGCTGAATCACACGGACATGTGGGAGATCTCTCTCGTTGTAAACGTGTGTGAGAATGTCGATCCAGTGCACCTTAATCGACGTGTATGGCACGTTGGGTCTTACAAACAACTTTGTAAGACCTGTTTTGGCTTTCCCACCCACGACAACCTTTTCCTCAGGTGGCGCGTTGCAAAATCGGGTGTCCTCACGGCCTTCGTCGTCGACCGGAGCAAGCATAAATAGCTGCATGATGTTGATATCTGGCCTCACTGACTGAAAAATGTTCGCGGTCAAGTACTCGTCGAGGTCAAGAAAGCCTACCCAGCTGGGCTGCAGAGGCGATACGCGGTCGAGGCAGTCCTTGCGAGTGAAAGACTGCAGGAAAGCCTTGGTGTTCCAAACTATCCAGCGCGACCAAATGCCGTAATGGTCCTGAAAAACATCGCGAAGATCTACAATTACGAGACTGCCCTCTCGCTTGTAGGTCTCAAGAACAGCCCGGTCCTTGATCCGCGATGTGCCTACTTCATACATGATAGTGGTTGCGATGCCGTGCTGGACATTGTTCTCCACAAAGTATGCAATGCTCTTGCCATACACTTGGTCGAAGAGCACACGACCGCACACGACGGGCTTGTCCTTGATCATATCAGCCCCGCGATCCGGAACATGTCCCACGCGTAGGGTCTGCGGCGAGCGTCCGTCAAAGCCGTAATCATGGCGAAGCTCGTAGTGCTCAAAAGGGAGCACGCGTTTGATGGGCGATGCAAAGATGCAACGCAAGTGGACAGTGCGGAGAGGGTACCGCTCGTAGATGAGGTCTGACTTGAAGGCCTCCTTGAAGGCTTTAAAGTGGGACCAGGTACCCCGGTCCTCGTTCATGGGCACATTCTCCTCTGGCGCCATGGTCACCGCAACGGTGCCTACATAGCACTCGTCCGTGCCGTAGCGGCAAACTCTGCACGTGCGGTCGTTGCCGGCCGACACGTCGCACCATCTGTTATCCGAACACATTTCCAGCTCGTACTCGAGTGAGCTGAGTCTCGCCACGACATTGGCACGAACCTCGTCGAGTTCTGGAGACCACCACGCAAGCACGGACTGCGCGAGGGCCTCTGCGCTCGTGCGGGTCGACCGCGGCATGCGAGAGGCCTCGTCCGGGTGAATGCGCAACTTGTACCCTGGCAGTTTAGCCATGGCGGGCAGCGTCTCTTGGTGTCTTGCCGTAATGGCGCGGTAGTCAAACTCGAGCATGCGCCCGACCTGCACTCCTACGAGCAGCATCATGAGCAGCATGAGCACCTCGCGGCACCTCGAGGTTGTGCACGTGGATGTTTTCCTCATTTTCTTGACAAGCCGCGCGCTACTCCCGAGCGGCGTCCGGGGCGACCTCGGGGGCATCATCCCCGCCAGGACGGCGACGCCGCCGCGGCCCTCCGGCCTCCCGCGCGCCCCGCGCTCCCTCGCGCGCTCGCGCGCCAAGGGGTCCAGGTTCGAGGTCAGCGCAGCGCTTCCCTCCCTCGCACCGCGTGGGCCCGCCCACCCGGCAGACCCGGTCGCCGGGAGCGAAGCCCGCCGCCGCGATGCGATGCGCTGCGCCGCGCCGCCCGCCGCCCGCCGCGAGCAGCGCTGCCGGCCCGGCCTCGCGCGCCCGCGCGGCGCCGTGGCACCGACGAAGTTGTTCTGCGCCGCCGCCGCCTCGCTCCTGTTTCGCCTCGCGCCTCGTTGCGCTCGCTCACCCGCGAGACGCATTCTGCACTTGCGCCGCCGCATTTCGCACTTGCGCGCCGCGCCTTTCCCCACTTGCGCGCCGCGCCATTCTCCACTTGCGCGCCGCCCCCTTCTTGCCCCTGCACAGCGAGCTAAGCTGCCTCGCTCCAGCCCACGGCGGCCCGCTCGCGCCCGCGGCGCACGCGGCCGCGCACGATAAAGCCTGCCGCTGCCGCGCACGAGCACGCCGCGCACGAGCGAGACGCGCGGCTCGAAGCCCGCTCCGCGCGGACCGCCCGCGGGGCCATGCCGCGCTGGGATGGCCAGCGCGTGCACGGCGCGCACACCGTCGCAGCGCGTCGGCGAGCGCGCCATGCCGGCAGCAGCGACACGGCCGCCGCCCCGGGCCGCGCGCGGGGCCGCGGGCACGCCGGCGCGCGCGGGGCTCCGGGCTGCGCGCGGGCTCGCCGCGAGGCCGGCGCCCAAGGGCCGACGCGCGGAGACGCCGCCGGCCGCTGGCTCGCGCGTGTCCTCGGCGCACACGTGCACACCGGAGCTGGGCCGCTCTTGCAAAGACAGGCAGAGTCGCGGACTCGGAGCTGGCAGTGGCGGGTGGTAGTAACGGCCTCGAGATCCCCAGGCCGTCTTGGAGTGGTGTGGAAGGCAACTCGGAGTTGGAAGAGCCCGACCGCGACGGGAGCGACGAGAGTGGCAGCTTGAACGGACGAGAAGAGACCCCAGAAGAGGGCCCATTCACGGACCTGGAGGAGAGAAGACTTTGGGATGGCTAGTATGAAGGACTGTGTAGGGTTGTGGGCCTGGCCGCGATCGTATACATCATTTCCAGATATGAAGTCATCAACACTCCCGCAAAATTGGACATGAAAAGGCTATTTTAGCTCCTTGGAGCTAGTCACCAATGCTGACTAGGCCCAGTCTCAAGCCTTCAAAAGAGGGCTATGCGAAGGCCATGAGCAAAAATACTCTAAAGTATCTCACACAGAACGACACAGAAAATTTGATGATAAAAGCAAATGTGGAAAAAGGTATAAACTGGGTCGCTTGCGTCACGGTCACGCTGCTGCATGCATCGAATTGGTACTCTCCGATTGGGTATGCATTTCGGTATTCATGCCGACCGCATCTGAAGCAGCGCCGCGGTGGTTGCCTTGCCCGTGTCGGCGCCGTCGAAAGATGAGAGAGGCTGCAGCAACGACCACAACAACGCCCGCAGTCCCACCAAGCCCAACGCCAAGCATCGAAGAGTCGGCGTCGCTGCCATCATCATCCTCGCTCTCGACGTAGGACGAGGCGACGGCCGCATCGCTTGGAAGAACCCGAGCATAGGCGACTGCCACCGCAGCGCGCCGCTCCGAATCCGTTTGCGTGCCCCACTGGGCCAATGTCGCCGTGTCCTCGCCGTGCTCTGGCAGAGTAGGCACCACAAAAGTCCTGCTCACGCTGCCATCAGCGAGCGCACGACGACGGCCTCCTGCGGTGATCACCTCTGCGATATTTCCGTGCAAGTCGTGCACGCCTCGAAGCTCCATCGTGACGGTCGTGTTGCTCCACAGCGCCACCGCAGCCGCGTCGGCAGTCTCCATCACGACCGTGAGGTCATATAGTCGCGAAGCACACGAAATGCTTGTTGTCGCGCTGAGCTCTCCCGAAGCGTCCGTGATGATCGCCTCGAGATCCGCATGACCGCAATCCACGGGCTCGTCGAAGCGAAAGTTCGCCACTGGAAAAGAGGATGTCGCCACACGCACCTTGCTCGCGGGCGCCCAGGCCATGAGAACAGGCCCGATGGTGTCCAAAACGCCAAGCCGCTGACTCGACCGCGTCGAGCCCACGCTGCGGCCCTCGACCGCGCACGAAGCACGGAGCTCGAACAAGAACCTGCCCTCCGACGAGGTCTTCGCCTGCAGCTCGGCAGCAGTCAGATCCATCGCCGTGCTCCCCGCCGCAAAGCTCGTAACTTCGAACCAGTCCCCAAACGTCGCAGACCCATCGTACCGAGCCGCCCACAGCGACACCGTCGAGATCACCGACGAGTCTGAAGCTGATCCGCGCGAGAATGCAATCGGAGTCGTCGGCAAATCCGACGTCAGCGCCCATGTGGCGGTGGCATCAGAGAGCGTTCCCGCCCAGCTGATCGTCGGACACGTTGAGGCCCAGTTGAGATCAAACGGTAACGTACGCGATACATCGTCGTCGCAGACCGAAGTGACTTCGATATTGACGGTCGTGGAGCGGATGCGCTCATCGAGACGCTCGTAAAAGACGGTTACTGGATGCTGGCGGCGAGCCTGCACATCAATTTCGACGATCTGATTCAGACTTGTGCCAGCGACGCTGTACACGATGCCGCCCGTTGCGCTGCGCGCGTCCACTGAGATCGCAAGAGTGATGTAGTCGCTGCTCACGGGCATCGAGGACGTGTCGATATAGAACGAGAAGCTGCCCGTGTTCTCGGTCAGCTCAATGGCCGGTTTCTCGTTGTACGTCAGCGCAATGACCTCACGGGCGTCGGTGCCAGGAATGTTGGGGCACGAGGTGAGCCCGCCGCACACGCGGTAGACGTGCGTACCGCTAAAAGGAGACCGGAAGAGCTCGACACAAATCGAGTTGCCGTCGCCGGCCAGCGCGAGATGCGTCGAAATCGACGTCGACATGGCCTCCCCTTCGGTTGTCACTCTCTCCACTGAGGTGGTCTGCACAACGGAAGTCTCGTACGACACGTTAGTTGTAGCCTTCAGCGACACAAACCAAAAGTGGACAGAAGCACTTGCGGAGACGCTCAGAGACACGTCGCGACTACTTGAGCTGGAGAACGACTCGTAGTCGACAACGGAGTCGACTTGGCCAGACACGCTGTCGACAATGTCAATGTCAGCGTCGCTGATCTGGATGCGATTGACCGCAGTCGTCGTCCCTTGGAATAGATTCTGGCCAGCAAGATCAATCGGATTCTTGAGCGCCGCCAAGTAATCGTTTT
The DNA here is from genome assembly GCA_003116975.1 of Aurantiochytrium sp. KH105. Taxonomy (NCBI): domain Eukaryota; class Bigyra; order Thraustochytrida; family Thraustochytriidae; genus Aurantiochytrium; species Aurantiochytrium sp. KH105. The sequence continues at coordinate 248,183 of BGKB01000040.1, forward strand.
CCCAATGCTTGAGCAGAGACAGCCAGCGCTCGCGCTCGAGTCTAGCCTGCGCGACCAGATCCGCCGACTCTGCATTGTCGCCTTCAACCTCGATGGTTCGTTCAATCAGGTCCAAAGAGTCCTCGCACGCGCGTCGCGTTTGGACCACCATCGACGCAACCTGATTGCCCCAGGCGATCGAGTCTGCAGAGGTCACCATGCACGTCTCTTCGTCAAACGACAGGTGCACTGCCTCCGAGAATTGCGCCACGCTGCCGATGAACATGACCTGGTCCACCGCACTGCCCGTCTCAGCGCTCGACGTGGTGAGCGTGAAAGAGCGAGATGTGGTGCTCACTTCAACCTGATCGTCGTAGGACTGGACTCGTGCGTCGAGTTGACCGGATGCGAGACCAGTAAAGGTTTCCACAGAAGCGAAAGCAGAATCTACTCTGGTTGATACATTAACCTCAGTGTGCATTCCCGATTCTGTCTCCACAATCGCCTGCGCCGAAGTCTGCACAGCAAACGAGCCCTCAAAGCTCATGCTCGCATACGATCCATCGCCTCCAGGAGGAGCGTAGAGGTAGTGCAGCGGAATAGAGTCCTCGCTGGAGAACACAATGGTTGAGCTCTCGCGAATGCTTTTGTCGCCGAGGATAAGAGCGTCGAGGGTCGCTTCAAGGCCAGCGGTCGCATTGTTCCAGACCCTGGGGTTCCGCATGCTAAAGTCCACCGAGCGGATGAACTCGGCAACCTCATGAGAAGCGCCGTCTCCAAGCGGTCGCTGCGGCTCCCCACACACAACGCTCGCGGTCGTGACGGATCGGCTCTCGTAGTTGACCTCGGCCGCTGCAAACGCGAACTCGCAGGGAGCATTCGGATCGCAATCCACATCGATCTCGGGCGCCAGATTGCTGACCACCTTCACGACTGTTCCGCCAGGAAGAGTTCCGCACGTTTCGCTCTTGTACGTCTGCGTCGATGTGATGCGAATCGGGATCGTGCGGCCTCCCTCGATGATGGTGTCAAAGGGCACTTCAGTGCACGATGCCGTATCGAAGAAAAGATTCCCGGCACGCACAGACAAGTCGATCACAGGGATGGGCTGATGAAGCATCTCCATGAGGCCATCCTCCATATCCAGACTCACGTATCGTGCGTCACTCGTAGGGAACTGGTATTCGAAGCTCGTCTGCACGTCTTCGTCATCCGGAAAGTCAAGACTCAATGTATAGTTGGCAGCAGGCAAGGTCCAATCGTTGATGACATCCGAAGTGGTCCGAGCGAGCTCCACGCCAGGACATGCGTGTACTTGTATGGCAACATCTACGGTGCCCACGCCGAAATCGCACTCGGTTGCGCCAGCTCGAAGGCGGAGAACACGCTGCGTCGTGTCGCTGATCTCGAGGTTGACAAAGTTCTCATTGACTTGTCGCCCCGAGCCGCTTAGCAAGGCAGTCGTGACGGCGTCGCCGGAGTCGGCGGCATCAAAAGTATGATCGCCGTAGGTGAGGACAAGTTGCGTCTGCGTGTTGATGGGCACATTGAGCGCAAAGCTACCATTGGTCAGGGACGAGGTCGTATAAGCAATGACTTGATCCGTCGCGACGTTAATTGCTTCCACGAGAACGCCTCCAACGTGGCAAGAGCCGGCACTTTCAAAAGTCTGCGTAATCGTTCCTTCAAGCGTGCGGCTGAGAATATCGACGAGGCGGAGCTGGCGTGTCTTCAAATGCGTGAGGTAGAATGTTGCAGGAAGGTTTCGTACGTTGTCCACGGTACACTCGACATTGTCATCGTCCGGGCAGAGCTTGATGTCGGTCCCAATGCCCGTCTTGGACGCGCTCACAAAGGTGATGCTTGAGTCAACACCATGGAACGCCACGTTGTCGTCAAAGATCTCGAGCGTGACCTCACCAGTTGCATCGGTAACAGCCTGAAACGTGTCTTCGCTCGTGCCGATCTTGTATTCCAGAACTACGTCTTGGGACCCGGAGGCGGCATTGATATCGTTCACAAGAACGTTCCCACGGGCAACGAGACTAATCGTTTGCTTCACGCAGGACCGTGTAGACTCTTTGGGATCATCTGGGTGCGTCTCGGATAGATCGGCCCAAGTCAAGGGCTTGTTCAGCTCGCGCCAGGTGAGCTCCAAACAGGCCGTGAACTCGTCACCTACGCGCAAGCTCGGATCAAGAGCGAGTCGAGGAGCGTTGTCTTCAGGCAAGCTGCAGTCAATAAGATTGTTTGTCCAGCTTGTCGCAGTCGAGTCTCCCACGCTGCTGTTGACGGCGAGTCTGTACTCTTCGACAATCGAGGTTCTAATCATCTCGGTGAAGGCCGATTTGACATGAACAGAGTCCTGGGCTGCGGAGCTCGTGGGCGGTACAGAAAGGACCAGTTCCCAGCCACCTGCATGCTCTGCGTTCGTGGGAATCACGTACGTGGAGAAATCGAAGTCTGCAGGCTCCTTGAAAGCCAGGGCACTGAGCTTTTCGCCAAGAGCGGAGTCCCGGCATACGTGGTGTTCGCATCCAGATCCACTGTAATCAGCGTCGCAGCGATTCTCACTGCTTGGATCCAAGGGCGTGGATAGACCTTCGACGCCGCAGAACTCTCCAGACTCGCATGCAGTCTTTTCACCTTCGTAGCAATAGTAGCCCTTGGGACAAATGTAGCAGCTGTCAATGCCATCGGCTGGACTGGTGTCACTTATGTAGTATCCAGGAAGGCAGGTGTGGCAATCTTTCATTCCTGCGTACATATCTTCGTCGGGCGTTTCAAGTTCGTTTTTGTAGGCATCGGCAGTTTTGAGCCAGCACTGGTTGTTTTCAGCGTTAAAGACGAAAATCACACAATCTGAATTCTGTTGGCACTCGCGACGGCAGTCGTGGGGGTTAGAAGGTGTCGTTAAAGGCATACCATTCAGATCGGCATTTGGCCAACTGTAGTGACGTTTCATGCATCCAGGTTCTTGGTAAAGGTTGGCCACATCCCGGGTTACATTTTCCATGTTGGAATCGTTTTCACAATACATGTAACCAGTAACGCGGGCATTGCTTTGCGAAGAGTTCATGTTTGTGAAGATTCCGTCGGGCAGTGGTCTCTTATGATGTAAAATACATACATCTTCATTCGAATTGTACTCCCAGGCTATGCAAGGGTAGTGATTTCCAGTCGCTGCCCATCCCTGATTGTCCTTGGACCAGCTGCAAATGTATGGCGAATCCTTGATTTGAACGTTGAGCTTGTCCGGGGAATTGCTATTTTTCTCGTGGAGGTACTGCGACTGGATGTAATATTTGTACTCAAACCTTGCTTTGACGGGAAGAGGATCCCTTGCGGCGTCGCCTTGGTGCACGGTGCCTTTGTAGCACGGCCATGCTTTCCAACTTTCCGTCCAGTCATGTTCGAACTGGTTTAAGTCGCCGGTCCTTCTTTTTGCGCAAGACTCTCCTCGGTCTCCAAATCTAAAGTCTTCCAGGTAGCAGCCTTCGTGGCGAAAGGCAGCACTCCAGCCATCGTTGTTCCAGAGCTCTATACCTCGACGCTTTGATGCTTTCCATCCCTCCATGCACTTGTCACGACATTGTCCTGCGCTCGATGCTTCAGTATTGTTCATGACGGTATTCTCAGCCCAGCTCGGCGTTCCTAGTATAGCACATCCAGGAAACGTGTCAATGGTAGCCTGACGGTTGGCAACTGTCTGGATCTTGAGTCCTTGTGTGCTGACGACGCCATAGAGGCTGGCGACGACGGCACACAGCACGAGCGCAGGTGTCTGTCTCATTGTCTTTTCAGTTGTTGGTTTTCGATGGCGATTGCGATCTGCTGCTGCCGGCAGGCTGTTGAAGCGATTAATCTTTTGTCGTTGACAACAAGGAAGAACCGCAAGGATACAGGCCTTGGCTACTGGCGTTCATATGAAATTTTCGATTTTCATTTCTGTAAAATGGGGGATGAACACTGCTTTCGAATGTCCATGCATCCGTTTCATTGACAGCAGCAGAGTCAGTACAGTGCAGCTCCGCGCCGAGCGAAGATTGATTCGAGCGCGGCTCGCGCCAATAGTACTTGCGGAGATTCGAGGCGCGCGTCATAGATATGCGCAGAGATTCAGGGTCCGCGCCACAGGTCTTCGTTGAAAAGCAGCGTCTGCGCCCGATATGTCCGATCAACAAATCACCCATGACTGATTACCAATGGATCAGTCATGACTGACCCAGACAAGATTTCGGTTGTGGCTGATCAAAATAATGAGGCTAACGATGAAGCCAGAAGGTTCGCAAAACCCACAGCGAAGTTCTCCAAGTAGCAACGAGAGAAATCCGTTGCGCTATCGCCGGGGCGGCCGCGACGTCGGCGGGGAGGACGTCGCGGCGGGGAGGGGGGGGGGGGTGGCGGCGCCAGGCCGAGCCGGGCCGGCCCAAGAACAATGTGGCAGAATTCTACGTTTGGAACAACAACAACTCACCATCAAATTAGGTCATGATTATGAGCTCAGGATCATCCATGAGCAAGATTAATCTTTGCCCTGGATAAATTTCGTCCCGTTTCTCGGGACGAAATAGTCGGCGAAATAGTTTTGCCGAAACAGTGCGTAGTCTCGGCCCGAAAAACCAGAATAGTCATTGAAAGAAATACCCCAGGTCATTTTTTTTTATCTCGCGCGTTGGTACGGTAATTCCCACTATACCCCTCCGTCACCATGCAAGTTTTCGGGGAGATTCACCCGGTGGACATGATCAAGCTTGATCTGCAAAGTGGGTAAAGGCCTACTTGTTGGCATTCTTGAGGGAGCCTAACCACCGCTCTTCGTTGATAGCTGCGACGGCTGTATAGTCTCACCTTGGCGTCGCGTTGCGTCGAGCAACGACGACACCACCCAGCAGACGTGCCGCAGCTGTTCTCGCACCATGTTCCTTCGCGCTGTGGTGGGCAGCGCAAGTTCGTCCACGCCATGACGCATGCCTTTGAGGATGGTCACGTGCGAGTGACGCAACAATAAATTCTCCGAGCGCAACGTAGATTTTGAATTTACCATACGAAACTCCAGTAAGAGGTTCTCAGTCTCCTACTGTTGATTTCGTCTCGTTTTTCGGGACGACACCTATTCTGATAAAATAGACCTCTTCATACTCGCAGCCGCCAACTCAGTCATTCATCTAAATCTCAACCAAAAACATTTTTTCGAATCTCAGACCAGGCTTATAGTAATTTAGACACGGAAAACTTAAAAACTGAGCTCGACTTCATAACACGCGGTGTCGATCTGATCGTGCCCAGACGGACAACGTGAGAAGAGATTTCGTCCCAATTTCATCCCGTTTTACGTGGCCAGCCAGGGTTAGGATCATACAATGGATGAAAAAAGAGAGAGAAGAAGACTCGGCCTCAACTCCGACTCAGGCTTCGGGCTCGACGCGCGGGGTCGCCGCTGGCTCGCGCGTGTCGTCGGCGCACACGTGCACACCGGAGCTGGGCCGCTCTTGCAAAGACAGGCAGAGACGCGGACTCGGAGCTGGCGGGTGGTAGTAACGGCTTCGAGATCCCCAGGCCGTCTTGGAAGGCAACTCGGAGTTGGAAGAGCCCGACCGCGACGGGAGCGACGAGAGCGGCTGCGGCTTGGACGGCAACCCGACGAGACGAGACCCCAGAAGAGGGCCCACTCACGGACCTGGAGGAGAGAAGACTTTGGGATGGTTAGTATGAAGGACTGTGTAGGGTTGTGGGCGCGGCCGCGATCGTATACATCATTTCCAGATATGAAGTCATCAACAATCCCACAAAATGGACATGAAAAGGCTATTTCAGCTCCTTGGAGCGTAATTGATGCTGACTGGGCCCAGTCTCAAGCCTTCAAAAGGGGGCTATGCAAAGGTCGCGAGCAAAAATACTTCAAAGTATCTCACACAGAACGATACAGAAAAATTGATGATAAAAGCAAATGTGGAAAAAGGTATAAACTGGGTCGCTTGCGTCACGATTACGCTGCTGCATGCATCGGGTTGCTACTCTCGACCTTGGCATGCATGTCGGTGTTCGCGCTGACCGCATCCGAGGCAGTGCTGCGGCGCTTGCCTTGCTCGCGTCGGCGCCGTCGAATGATGAGAAAAGCTGCAGCGACGACCGCAACAACGCCCGCAGTCACGCCAAGTCCAACGCCAAGCATCGAAGAGTCGGCGCCACTACCATCCACCCCTTCGTCATCCTCACTCTCCACATAAGACGAGGCGACGGCCGCATCGCTTGGAAGAACCCGAGCATAGGCGACTGCCACCGCAGCGCGCCGCTCCGAATCCGTTTGCGTGCCCCACTGGGCCAATGTCGCCGTGTCCTCGCCGTGCTCTGGCAGAGTAGGCACCACAAAAGTCCTGCTCACGCTGCCATCAGCGAGCGCACGACGACGGCCTCCTGCGGTGATCACCTCTGCGATATTTCCGTGCAAGTCGTGCACGCCTCGAAGCTCCATCGTGACGGTCGTGTTGCTCCACAGCGCCACCGCAGCCGCGTCGGCAGTCTCCATCACGACCGTGAGGTCATACAGTCGCGAAGCACACGAAATGCTTGTTGTCGCGCTGAGCTCTCCCGAAGCGTCCGTGATGATCGCCTCGAGATCCGCGTGACCGCAATCCACGGGCTCATCGAAGCGAAAGTTCGCCACTGGAAAAGAGGATGTCGCCACACGCACCTTGCTCGCGGGCGCCCAGGCCATGAGAACAGGCCCGATGGTGTCCAAAACGCCAAGCCGCTGACTCGACCGCGTCGAGCCCACGCTGCGGCCCTCGACCGCGCACGAAGCACGGAGCTCGAACAAGAACCTGCCCTCCGACGAGGTCTTCGCCTGCAGCTCGGCAGCAGTCAGATCCATCGCCGTGCTCCCCGCCGCAAAGCTCGTAACTTCGAACCAGTCCCCAAACGTTGCAGACCCATCGTAACGAGCAGCCCACAGCGACACCGTCGAGGTCACCGACGAGTCTGAAGCTGATCCGCGCGAGAATGCAATCGGAGTCGTCGGCAAATCCGACGTCAGCGCCCATGTGGCGGTGGCATCAGAGAGCGTCCCCGCCCAGCTGATCGTCGGACACGTCGAGGCCCAGTTGAGGTCAAACGGCAACGTACGCGATACATCGTCGTCGCAGACCGAAGTGACTTCGATATTGACAGTCGTGGAGCGGATGCGCTCATCGAGACGCTCGTAAAAGACGGTTACTGGATGCTGGCGGCGAGCCCGCACATCAATCTCGACGATCTGATTCAAACTTGTGCCAGCGACGCTGTACACGATGCCGCCCGTTGCGCTCTGCGCGTCCACCGAGATCGCAAGAGTGACGTAGTCGCTGCTCACAGGCATCGAGGACGTGTCAATATAGAACGAGAAGCTGCCCGTGTTCTCGGTCAGCTCAATGGCCGGTTTCTCGTTGTACGTCAGCGCAATGACCTCACGGGCGTCGGTGCCAGGAATGTTGGGGCACGAGGTGAGCCCGCCGCACACGCGGTAGACGTGCGTACCGCTAAAAGGAGACCGGAAGAGCTCGACACAAATCGAGTTGCCGTCGCCGGCCAGCGCGAGATGCGTCGAAATCGACGTCGACATGGCCTCCCCTTCGGTTGTCACTCTCTCCACTGAGGTAGTCTGCACAACGGATGTCTCGTGCGACACCTCGGTCGTAGCCTCCATCGACACAAACCAGAGATCAGCAGAAACACTCGCGGAGACGCCCAAAGACACGTCGAAACTACTTGAGCTGGAGAACGACTCGTAGTCGACAACGGAGTCGACTTGGCCGGATACGCTGTCGACAATGTCAATGTCAGCGTCGCTGATCTGGATGCGATTGACCGCAGTCGTCGTCCCTTGGAATAGATTCTGGCCAGCAAGATCAATCGGATTCTTGAGCGCCGCCAAGTAATCGTTTTCCCAGTGCTGGAGCAGAGACAGCCAGCGCTCGCGCTCAAGTCTCGCCTGCGCGACCAGATCCGCCGACTCTGCATTGTCGCCCTCGACCTCAATGGTCCGTTCAATCAGGTCCAAAGAGTCCTCGCACGCGCGTCGCGTTTGGACCACCATCGACGCAACCTGATTGCCCCAGGCGATCGAGTCTGCAGAGGTCACCATGCACGTCTCTTCGTCAAACGACAGGTGCACTGCCTCCGAGAATCGCGCCACGCTGCCGATGAACATGACCTGGTCCACCGCACTGCCCGTCTCAGCGCTCGACGTGGTGAGCGTGAAAGAGCGAGATGTGGTGCTCACTTCAACCTGATCGTCGTACGACTCGACTTGGGCGTCGACTTCGCCGAAGCCAAGGCCAGCAGAGGTTTCCACAGAAGCGAATGACGAGCCTACGCTAGCGGAGACCGTGACCCCGGTGTGCATTCCCGATTCTGTCTCCACAATCGCCTGCGCCGAGGTCTGCACAGCAAACGAGCCCTCAAAGCTCATGCTTGCATACGATCCATCGCCTCCAGGAGGAGCGTAGAGGTAGTGCAGCGGAATAGAGTCCTCGCTGGAGAACACAATGGTCGAGCTCTCGCGAATGCTCTTGTCGCCGAGAATGAGAGCGTCGAGGGTCGCTTCAAGGCCAGCGGTCGCATTGTTCCAGACCCTGGGGTTCCGCATGCTAAAGTCCACCGAGCGGATGAACTCGGCAACCTCATGAGAAGCGCCGTCTCCAAGCGGTCGCTGCGGCTCCCCACACACAACGCTCGCGGTCGTGACGGATCGGCTCTCGTAGTTGACCTCGGCCGCTGCAAACGCGAACTCGCAGGGAGCATTCGGATCGCAATCCACATCGATCTCGGGCGCCAGATTGCTGACCACCTTCACGACTGTTCCGCCAGGAAGAGTTCCGCACGTTTCGCTCTTGTACGTCTGCGTCGATGTGATGCGAATCGGGATCGTGCGGCCTCCCTCGATGATGGTGTCAAAGGGCACTTCAGTGCACGATGCCGTATCGAAGAAAAGATTCCCAGCACGCACAGACAAGTCGATCACAGGGATGGGCTGATGAAGCATCTCCATGAGGCCATCCTCCATATCCAGACTCACGTATCGTGCGTCACTCGTGGGGAACTGGTATTCGAAGCTCGTCTGCACGTCATCATCATCCGGAAAGTCAAGACTCAAAGTATAGTTGGCAGCAGGCAATGGCCAATCGTTGATGACTTCCGAAGTGGTCCGAGCGAGCACGATGCCAGGACATGCGTGTACTTGTATGGCAACATCTACGGTGCCCACGCCGAAATCGCACTCGGTTGCGCCAGCTCGAAGGCGGAGAACACGCTGCGTCGTGTCGCTGACCTCGAGGTTGGCAAGGTTGTCGCTAACCTGTCGCCCCGAGTCGCTCAGCAAGGCAGTCGTGACGGCGTCGCCGGAGTTGGCGGCATCAAAAGTATGATCGCCGTAGGTGAGGACAAGTTGCGTCTGCGTGTTGATGGGCACATTGAGCGCAAAGCTGCCATCGACTGAGGACGAGGTCGTATAAGCAACGACTTGATCCGTTGCGATGTTGATTGCTTCCACGAGAACGCCTCCAACGTGGCAAGAGCCGGCACTTTCAAAAGTCTGCGTAATCGTTCCTTCAAGCGTGCGGCTGAGAATGTCGACGAGGCGGAGCTGGCGTGTCTCCAGGTGCGTGAGGGAGAATGTTGCAGGAAGGCTTCGTACGTTGTCCACGGTACACTCGACATCATCATCGTCCGGGCAGAGCTTGATGTCGGTCTCAATGCCCGTCTTGGACGCGCTCACAAAGGTGATGCTTGAGTCAGCGCCATGGAACGCCACGTTGTCGTCGAAGATCTCGAGCGTGACCTCACCAGTTGCATCGGTAACAGCCTGAAACGTGTCTTCGCTCGTGCCGATCTTGTATTCCAGAACTACGTCTTGGGACCCGGAGGCGGCATTGATATCGTTCACAAGAACGTTACCACGAGCAACGAGACTGATCATTTGCGTCACGCAGGACCGTGCAGACTCTTTGGGCTCATCTGGTTGCGTGTCGGATAGATCGGCCCAAGTCAAGGGCTTGTTCAGCTCGCGCCAGGTGAGCTCCAAACAGGCCGTGAACTCGTCACCTACACGCAAGTTTGGATCAAGAGCGAGTCGAGGAGCGTTGTCTCCAGCCGAGCTGCAATCGGCGAGATAGTTTGTCCAGCTTATCGCAGTCGAGTCTCCCACGCTGCTGGTGACGACGAGTCTATACTCTTCGACAATCGACTTTCGAATCATCTCGGTGAAGGCCGATTTGACATGAACAGAGTCCTGGGCTGCGGAGCTCGTGGGCGGTACAGAAAGGACCAGTCCCCAGCCACCTGCATGCTCCGCGTTCGTAGGAATTGCATACGCAGAGAAATCGAAGTCGGTAGGCTCCTCAAAAGCCAGGGCACTGAGCTTTTCGCCAAGAGCGGAGTCCCGGCACACGTGGTGTTCGCAACCAGTGCCGCTATAATCAGCGTCGCAGCGATTCTCACTGCTTGGATCCAGGGGCGTGGAAAGGCCTTCGACGCCGCAGAACTTCCCAGCCTCGCATGCAGTCTTTTCACCCTCGTAACAATAGTAGCCCTTGGGACAGATGTAGCAGCTGTCAATGCCGTTGGATGGATTGGTGTCGCTGATGTAGTATCCGGGAAAGCAGGTGTGGCAATCTTTCATTCCTGCGTAGATGTCTTCGTTGGGCGATTCATATTCATTCTTGTAGGCGTCTGCAGTTTTGAGCCAGCATCGGTTGCGATTCCGGGCATAGACCCACACCACACAATCGGACTCCTCTTGGCACCAGCGACGGCACTCGTGGGGATCAGAGAAACCTGTGTCAGTTTTCAGATCAGCACCTGGCCAGTTGTAATGGTGTTTCATGCATCCAGGAGCTTGGTAAAGGTTGGCCACATCCCGGGCTACGTTTTCCTTGTTGAAATCTTTGTCGCAGTACATGTTACCTGTGACTCTTGTATTGCCCTGTGAAGGGTTCACATTTGTGAAGCTCCCACTGGTACCTGGTCTCTTCTGATGCACTGTGCATACGTTGTCTTTTGAATTGTACTCATAGGCGATGCAAGGGTAGTGATTTCCATTCGCTCCCCATCCTTGATTGGCCCTTGACCAGCTGCAAATGTAAGGCGAGCTCTTAACTTGAACGTTGAGCTTGTCCGGGGAGTTGCCATTCTTCTCGTGAAGGTACTGCGACTGGATGTAATCTTTGTACTCAAATCTCGCTTTGACGGGAAGGTAATTGGAACTAGCGTCTCCCTGGTGCACAGTGCCTTTGTAGCACGGCCATGCTTTCCAACTTTCTGTATTGTCATGTATGAACGAGTTATAGTCGCCGGTCCTTCTCGCAGTACAGGACTCTCCTGGGTCTGCGAACTGTGCAACTTGCAGGTAGCAGCCTTCGTGGCGAAAGGCAGCATCCCAACCATCGTTGTTCCAGAGCTCTATGCCTCGACGCTTTGATGCTTTCCACCAGTTCATGCACTTGTCGCGACATTGACCTGCGCTTGATGCTCCAACATTCTTCATGACACTATTGCTAGGCCAGCTCGGCGTCCCTAAAATAGCACATCCAGGAAACTTGTTGATCATGGCTTGACGATTGGCGACTTTCTGGATCTTGAGCCCATGCGTGCTGACGGCGCCAAGAAGACTGACGACGAAAGCCCATAGCGCGAATGCAAGCATCTCTCTCATTGTGTCCTCTATTCCTGGTCCTCGGTGGTGATTGCGATTTGCAGCAGCCGGCTGACACCTCTTTTAACATCTTCTGCTCACTACTTCGAGCTGCTTTTGAGCTACGCATTGTTTGGCGCGAAATCGGGCGCATGCCCGTTTCCTTTCCTTTCTCGTTATCAAGTGATCCAGTCTCATCTGTCGCAGCACGCGCAGAGATCCAAGCTGGGCGCACGCGCAGTTCCTTTCCTTTCTCGGCTCGTACCCGTCAGATCGGAGGTGCACACCGCGGTCATTGCATTGCAATAGGCGACGGCATTTGCGTAGCTCAGTCTATTTATTACATAGACTAGCCTAGGGGCCTGGCGTATACACCCTTAAAGCTGTTAGTTTTCAAAACAATTGGGTAGCCGTACTTTCCAAATCTGGTTTCCTCTGAGGCGAGAGTGCGCTGGAAATGTTTCTCCGAGGATCGCCGCGCGTGTCGCGAAAAAGAAAACTCGGGCGAGGGATTTGCTCAGGGGAAGCTGGATTGCAACTCAGCCATTGCGGGACACACGAGCTGATGAGCCGCGTAAGCCAACCCCGCAGCCTTGGCTCGTACCCGTCAGATCGGAGGTGCACACCGCGGTCATTAGCATAGGCGACGGAATTTGCGTAGCTCAGTCTTTTTTCTTTCATTTTTCAAAATTCCATAGTCTAGCTTAGGGGCCTCGTTGTTTACTTGCAAGCCAATTGGGTAGCCGAAGTTTCAAATTACGAGTATACTCGGCTGAGATGTGGTTTCTCTCTAGAAAGATTCTTCTGGCTTTCTTACGCGGCTCATCAGCTCGTTGTGTCCCGCTTTTGAGTTGCAATCCACCTTCCCTCGCTCGTCCAGTTATTGGAAGAGGAAAAAATAAAAAGAGCACGCGCCGGCCTACAAGGTTGACCTTCGGCTTTTTCTTGCGGATCACGGCTTGCTCACTTATTTCCCCCGCTCGTCGAGCGCCTGAGCGCACGAGCCAGCGCCGACCCATCGAGACGAGGCGCGTGCCGGAAGTTCTCTCGAACTCCGGAGGAGATGAGATCCGGAGAAGGTGCGCACTCTGTCAGTGGTCGCTCGAGAGCATCACACGCTCAAGCTCGAGCGGCCTCGAGAAGGTATGGCTGTTTCCGAGCTGGCGAAGGCCCAGCAAAGAGGACGGCGTGGTCAGTTCGACGAGATGACTATTCGATACTTCAGGCTCAAGTTGGAAAGCTCCAGGCGGAAAGGCACCAAGAAGTTCAAGTTTATTGATATATGTGCTGTTGTCGAGAGGGAAGATTGCTGCCCGCGCCGCACGGGCCGTCCGCGGCTTGCACGTGTGCGAATGTTGGCATCGCAAACCGGCGATCGCCTTGCAAGTGCTTCTTTGACTCGTCAAGTCTCACATGTCAGTCTCATTTTACGACTACTCGTCACCAGTAGAATAGGCCTAGTAGGTCTTTGTAACCGTCACTTTGCTTGCTTTGGCGCGAGTCCTCCTGGGGCTTGGTCGATGAAGGTCGATGCGCGTACAGAAAGCTCACAAGAGCGCGGGCGCTTCTGCGCGCGGCCAGAGCGGCGCGACGTCGCGTCGCGCAGGCCCCGAGGGCCGACTTGCCCGCGAGGAAATAGCCTTGCGTTGGAGAGCAAAGACGACCATGGCGGATGAGGACGAAGTGAGGGAGATCTTGCAGGACATTGACGCACTGAGCACAGGCGCTCGACGACTCTCGATAGGGTCTGCGTCGGCGAGCTCGCTGGCATGGACGCTACCCACGGAGAGTGAGCTCACCCGACTCGAGTACGAGAACAGCTTTTTGCAGTCGGCGGAAACGCTCCTCGAGAGCAAGTGTGCCGCTTTGGACTCACGACTCGAGGAGACGGAAAGCTTGCTTCGCGTGCGCGATAAACTCGTGCAAAAGCAAAGGCAGGAGCTCGCAGCCAAAGATGCCGAGCTCCGACAGGCCTGCAAGCGCGTGTCTGGCCTCGAAGACGCTGCGCGGACACACAATAATCAGCTAGCCGAGCTTCGTGCAGCTGCTCACAACACTGCACGCGATGAAGACGCAGCACTAGAAATGCAAATTCGCGCGACGACGCAAGCTTGTGAAGAAAACCAAGTCCTCTGCGCAGAGGTAGACCGTCTTCGCGGCGAGCTGCGCCAGGCCCATGCGGATGCGGAGCGCGTGAACGCGAGCAATCTGGCACAGGGGGAGCTACAGATTGCTCTTGAAAGAGCACAGGCTCGCGTCAGCGCGCTGGAAAGCCAACTGGAAGCCGAAAAGACCACCAATGCGCATTCAATGCAGAAAATCGAGCAAGAAATTGAAAAGCACAAGATAGAGTGCAGTCTTTTGCGCGAGCAGCTCAGCGCAGTGTCAACACGCGAAGGCGATCTTGGAGCACGTTTGCATGAACAGCTCACAAAGTCTGTGGAAAACGCAAGTCACGCGCTCCGGCGCGCCGATCGGGCAGATGCGCAGGGGCGTCAGCTGGAACGTGAACGTGACGCCGCGCAAAGCGAGCTGGAGGCAGAGCGCGGGCGTCGGCAACGAGCAGACACCGAGGCAACCATGGCGGCTCAAGAGTGCGCACGTCTGCAAAGCAGCCTGAGACTCGAAAAAGAGGAGCGCGCTCGTGACGCTGCGCAGGCCAAGCATGATGCAGAAGACACACGCCGCCGCCTCTGCGAAGTGGAGGCAGACCTCGAGGCAGAACGCGAGAGCAACCGTGCATTACGGCAAAAGCTCGCCGAGGTGTCGCGTAAATTCGAAGCAGCATTGACGCAGACTCGCAAGACGGCGGGGGCGGCGACCCAAGAGTCCCGGGCGCTGCGCGAAATGTTGCGCGAATGCGAGTCTCTACTCTTGGAGCGCGCTTCCCGACCCAGGGTGACTCGATCGAGCCCACAGACACCATCCCGCAACCGCTTGAGTCAGAGGGACAGCGAAGCGTCGCGCCTCATTGCGCAGAGCGCAGAGTCTCTACGGATGCGAAAGTTACGCATGGGCACGGCGCTATCACCGCGGTCGATGGCGTCGCCCTCCTCGCGCGCGGCCAGAACTTCACTTCGACACAACACATTTCATGAACTGCATCCGCTCCGGCGTTCGGCGCTCAGTGGTCATGGCCAGGATCTTTCCGAAATGTTTGCCTCCCTTGCTACGTGATCATTACTTGAAAACCACACATGCATACTTGCATACATGCATACCTGGGTGCCGGACATTGAGCGCGGAGCGTGACCGCGTCTTCACCTGAATCACAAAATGACAAAAGCGAGCGAGTAGTAGCTTGTGATACGTGCCATCAGCGGTCAACCTTGTGCAAGGGGTTTAGCAGGAATGTAGTCAACCTCGACATCCCACACAAAACGACCTTCGTGCAAAGCCTTGGTCTCGAACTTTGTTTGCGGGCGCCACGTTGGTCGCGTACCCATGCGAAGACCAAGGTCCTGCGCGACTGCGGCCATGCGCGCAGCAGCAGCAAGCTCGTCGTCGCGGGCAGTTCGCTGATGGCGCACAGCAGCAGCGGCCTCCGGTGAAAACTCCGAATTATCCGGTCCTCCGCTTTGGCCGATGCGGCAAACGCGCCAAAATGCAGAATTAGGCTCAGCACGCAAGTGGTCTAGAACGTCGAGCACATAAAATCCAACATCTGAGGCAATGTGAAGCACGCCGCCTGGAGCGAGTTTTGGCGCAAGCATCGCAAAGAAATTTGCACTCATCAGTCTGCAGTTCATGTCCGTCTCGCTGCCAGGAAAGGGGTCGGGAAAGTAAATTTGAACGCGATCAAAACTTCCGTCACCGCAGTATCGTTGCAGAAATTTCGTTGCTTCACCGCCAAAGAGACGCACGTTCCGCAGGCCTTGCTGATCACACGCCTCCGCAACGAGGGCATGACCCGCGCGATAAATTTCTGCACCAAGGAAACGTTCCTTTGGCCTTGCGGCTGCGAGTTGTAGAATTGAATCGCCCGCGCCGAAACCTATATCGAGGACAAGACCTTCTGTCGCCTCGGCGCAGTCGTGGAAGAGCGTGTCCCAGTCAATCGGTTCTCCGAATTTCAGACTTTTGTAATCACGACCATACTTTGGCCAAACATCTTGCAAAATTGTGCGTTGTCGCTTGCTCAAGTTTTGTCGTCGGGCCTGGTACCATCTCGGCATTTGAAGCTTGTCGAGCTCTTTTCGTGGCGTCGGCCTGGGTTCTTGGTGACCATCTGTGAGGTTCTCCTGCTCCTTTCCAACATCGCCATCTTTTGCAAGACCATGGTCACAAACTTCTAGCTGCGGTAGAGCATTGATTAAGTCGTCCACAAGGTCCGGCTCTGTAATATCCATAGTTCCCTTCTTCAACCCGTTTCTCTGAAAGCCTTGGTGACGAGGAAGTCCTGCACCTCGAGGAGATCAAATCAAGACTAACCTGCTGCACTACAACAGTAAGACGAAGAGCCGTCTCCGTCCAGCTTGCGGTCGCCAAGCCCTTGGCGCTTGGCTAGTTTGCTTGCTTGCTTGCTTGCTTGCTTGCTTGCTTGCTTGCTTGCTTGCTTGCTTGCTTGCTTGCTTGCTTGCTTGCTTGCTTGCTTGCTTGCTTGCTTGCTTGCTTGCTTGCTTGCTTGCTTGCTTGCTTTTGCTTGCTCTCTGTCTGGCTGTCTTGCGGACTCGCTCGCGGGCTGATGGCCTGACTGGCTGGCTTGGCTTGCTGGGCTGTCTGGCAGAGAAAAGCGACTCGTTGCAAGACTGAATGACTAACTAGTTCAAGCACTATCAAACCAGCACCTTGCTCCAGGTCACCTCACTGTCAGCGGGGCAGTCATGGCGGCAAAAACGTATCCTCGTCGCTCGCCGTGCTCGAGCACGAAGGAGAAAGGGTCGCGCACGCACGCGCGCACGTATCGGGGGCGACGGCAACCCGGCACGAGCGCAGAAAGCCCACAGACGGCCGAGGGCACTGTTTTGTGAACAGAGCAGCGGCTCTGCTCCTTCGGGCCAGAGCAACCGCCTCCTCTGCGCCCTCTCTCCCCGGCCAAGACCCCAGCAAAAGAGAGCAAGGAAAGCGACGCCGAGAAAGACGATGCTGCCTACGCACACGAAGAACCGCAATGGCGGCGGCATGGGCGGACCGCCAACGACAATGAAGCTCCAGTCTGCTTTTGATAAGGGCATGAACATGGCGGGCATCAAGAGCACCAAGTCTGGGTCCGGGGACAAGGAGCGTGCATACATCATCCGACAGAACTGGGCGTTGAAAACTGTACTGCTCTTGCTGGCAATTTTTGGCGCCGGCATGGTGATCCTCTTCAACACGGTTCTCCAAGTGAACGTGTCGCGCCGAGAAGCAATGCGGTCAGAAAAGGTCCATCATCAGCTCGAGCATCAGGCTCAGGTGAGGTTAATGAAGGCCCATTTGGAACTGCAAAAAGCGCTCGAGACTGAGATTCACGAAACAAGTCGATTCGAAGAGTTTAGATCGATTGCGGAACACGCCCTAGGGGACTATTCTGCGTCGGTGGTCAAGGTCCTGCACGAGAACAACGTGGACAAGGATGTTGTGGCGTCGGTAGAATCCTCCACTGACAACTTGCGCAAGAGTCTGGACAACTCGTTTGACAACTTTTTGCACCACTTCAAGGGCGTTGCCGAGTCGGCACGCCACAGTCTGAAACGCGTAGCGCATGCCATTGTGAGCGACGTGGAGCTTGATAAAAAGGAAGAAGACCGCTACCGGGAAAAGATGAAGAAAAAGTTTGGCGTCAAGGTTGACGATGTGGACCCCAACGTGGCCGATGATGAAGCGCATAAGTACGACCAGTACGGAGTTTTGGACGAGAGTGATGAAGGCGATGACGAGGACGAGGAAGAGATTCGCGAGTCCGTCGAGTTCTTCTTTTCCAAGCTCAAGGCCCACGATTATCCGCTGCTCAAGGCCGAAGTGATTGAGGAGTGGGAGAACGACATGGCCGATATCTCTAGCACGCTGGCAGACGAAGAAAAGGAGGTCGACCTGAATACGATTCGGGACCGAGTGAACGCCAAAGTTGCCATGTATGCGCCGAAGGCGGACAAGTTCGACCCGTCCCGGCACAATTCCATTGTGGACTACTACGAAATGCAGATTGAACTGGCCAAGATATCCTTCCATAAGCAAAGTCTCATGGATCTCTATGACGGCTGGAAGTCCGACGGCAAGCTCAATGTGTACACGATCCTCTCTGGTCTTGAGCACATTGCAGAAGAGAACAACATGTACTTATTGTACGAGTGGCTCGACGGCGTTGAAGGCGATGAGGACGAGGTTGAGACCCCAGGTGGCGCTGCGGCTTCGGACAAGTAAGAGGGATACGAGACTGGGCATGCTTGGACCCCGGGTCGGGACATGCGTGTTACCATACCCACAGACATCACAAGTAAGATCCTCGTGGGCGCGGCGACGGACATCCATCAGTCCATCCAGCCATCCAGTCCCAAGCAAGGTTGTACAACGGGAGAACTAAGAGAAAGACATCCATGTGCTCGTGGACCCATTGCGGCAACGTAGAGATGCAGGCAGCAAAGCCGCGCCGCCGCGAATGAGGTGCGCACATGCGGAGGTGGGGTTAGGAGTTGGTAAGTAAATCTGAATCTTCATCTTCATTTTTTAGTTACTGTGGCGGTTGGTTGTTGTTGAGATTGTCCCCGCCGCCGCCGCTGCTGCTGCTGCTGTTTTCTTGATGGTCATCACACAAAGATTCGTTGTATGCTCCGCTCGCCATGATCATTCTGTATATGTTGCCGAGGGTAGGCCTATTGCATTTCCAGATCCGTCCCTGGAAAAGATGAAAAAGGAAAGAGGGTTTCAGACTCTTTCTCCACTTCCAAGAGGTCCGTCGGCACGTTCGCGCAGCAGAGTACCAACAGACGAACAACTTTATTGGCATAGAGCTCATGAGCCGATTAGGTTGATGAGAACAACGAGAAAGAGAAGAAACAAAAGGGGCATAAGGATGCCAGCGAGGCTGCCGCTGGACTTGCTCTTCTTGCTGCGCTTCTTCTTCTTTTTCTTCATTGCTTTGAGTTTCTTCTTGGCAGCCTTGGCATCACGCACACCTTTGCCCTCGAGGTACTCTACAATGTCATCATGGCCGCGAAACTCGGCCACTTCTAGAGGCGTCCGATTCTGCTTGGTTTTGGCCTTGAGACTGGCGCCGGAGCGAACCAAAGTCTTAGCGCAACTGAGCTGGCCCTGATGGCACGCAACATGCAGCGGTGTCTCGAGCTTCTTTTGCTGTGCGTTATCAAACGTCAATTCATCCATTCGTCCGTCCGTCCGTCCGTCCGTTGAAACGCGAATGATTTTCGAATTGACATTGCATACGTTGCGATTGCGCGTGCACGAAATGCGTTCATTCCCGAGGGAAGGATAAAAACATCGAGTGAGCGAGAGGATTAATGCGGTGCACAGAAAAGGCGATAACGCGAGCAACTTACACTGGTCACGAGATCGACATCCGCCCCATTGTCCAAAAGGAACTTGATCATTTCCTTGAGTCCATGCCGTGCCGCCGCGTGCATGGGGCTGTACCCGCCTTGCAGACATCCGTTAATGTCGGCGCCGCGCACCTTGAGCATCTTCTTGACGGCCGCCTCGTCGTCCTCCTCGACGGCGTCGATGAGCTTGCGCATCACGTCTTCCTTGGTGGTCGGCATCTTCTTCGCGTTATCCACCCTCGCACTCGCCTCACGCCTTCCTCTCCTCCTTTTCCTCCGCGGGCGCCGCGCCTTGTGCGAGCACCTATACGCACGCGTCCACCCTTTCTTGCTCTGCACGTGCAGCGAGGGCCCTCAAAGTCAGGGTCAGATCGATCGAACTGGCGATCGACCGCGCCGCGCCGCGAGAGGGCGGAGGCGCCTCCGCTCGTCCCGCTGCTCGCCTCTCTCGCCGCCTCGGACTAGGCTGGCCAGCTGCTCGACCGACGCTCGATCGATCGCTCGATCGAGGGATTGATCGTCGCTCGCTCCGGGTCGTCGAGGCATCAACTTTCCGTGCGCGGCTGCGAGGCGCGTGCAGTACAGGGGGCACGCCGCGCCTTTCCGCCTCTTCGCCTCGGGCCGCGGCCTCTTCGCGCCCCGGCGCGCCCGCTTTTCGAGCCCGCGGACTCTCCGCTTTCTGCCCCCTTTCCAGCGCCCAAGATGCCCCCCGTGGCAGGCCTCGATGAGTCATCCTTCCGCGGCCGGGCGGGGATATGCTGCGTGTCTGCGGCGCCCGCGGCGAATGGGAAAGAGACCTGTTTGCAGCGAGCTGAGGGGCTTCGGGGAATAGGTCTTTAAAGCGGAACGCTTTGCGCGACAGACGACAGCCGGGAGGGGGTGTGCGCGGGTCACTTTCACGCCGGGATTCGCGCTGCACGTGCCGCTCACGCTGGTCACTGGCCTTGGTGGGCGGAACTACTACCTGTACTTTCAACTTGGCGGCGGCGGCGGCTGGCTGTTATTGTATAGAGAGAGCTGAGTTGGCTGCGAATCGGACGTCCAGCAAAACACGCAGCGCTGGCGGAGGCGGGGGCGTGACCAAGACGTCGCCGTCTTCTCCCCTTCGCTTCGCTTCAGCCTGCGGAGCGAGCGAGCGTCGAAGCACGCCGTGCGGACGGGGGGCAACGCCAAAAGATAGAAGAATACCAGTCACGAGTCGCTGACGTCGGTCGAGCCGAGACGAGACGAGACGTGACGAGATGGAACGCTCGCTCCGGAGCTTAGCGAACGCGTCCTCGTGCACGGACAACGTGGAGTGCCCCGCGAACGAGCTTTGCTATACAGGAGTGCCGTGGTTTGAGAATGGCAATTACTCCACGGCGAACCCGGACACGCTTCCGGGATGCTATTGTAACACGTTCTACGGGTTCACGGGCCCGCTCTGTCTCGAGGCGAGCGCTTCGACACAAGTCACGATCGTTTGGAACTCGCTCTCATTCACACTAGGGATCATTTGTCTTGTCGTGCTCGAAGTCGCGACGTATCGCCTCCATCAGCGCGAGAAGCTCTGGTCCAGCCTGGCCATGTTCACCACCATCGTCCTGTCCTTTGTCGGCACCTTGATGACGTCTTTGTGGGCTCTCATGGTAGCCCTCTCGGCCGCGGTTCGTGAGGGCTCGCCTCCTCCGCATTGGGACTTTAATGACCAATACAAGGGTCGCTACAATGCGCCGAGTCTCGTCTTTGGCCCCATCGGGGTCGGCATTTCGGCTTTGGCACTTTTGCACGTCAGTCTCACTTGGCTCGAAATCACCATCAACTCGGGTCGACTGACCCCGCACCAGAGCTCTCGTCTCTCGGCTACGAAGCATTTCGTCTACCTCTTTGAGGTCTTGGCTGTTGCGGTTGGAATCAGTGGCGCCGTTTATGAAAAGACAAATGGTCGCAGCATCTTTGGCTTTCTTCTCCTCCCACTCATTCTCTTCATCTTGGTGTCGTACTTTGTCGGGGCAGTGCTTCTGGTCCGCCTTCTTCACCACGCAACCGACGCTCGCTCGCAGCTGGACAGAGTATCCAAGTCCTCGCAGGAGACAGCCTTTACGAACCCCGCAATGGTTTCGCCCGGTGCCGCAATCTCACCTCCATCCTTTCTCGAAAACTCAGACTCGGGCCCGAACGAGGGCACAGGAAACAAGAACGCGCGCGCGAGCTGGTTCTGGGCCAGTCTTCCGCCCCGGCCCTTGTCCAAGCCCAAGAACAAGACTCTTTCGAGAAATTTGGAAGGTGGACGCACGCGCGCCTTGACACAGGAATCAAAGGCATCCTCGGTCTCACCAAAGTTGCCTCCGACGAGTTCAGAAAAGCTGTTTTTCTCCGTCATGGTCAAAGTCCGCAACACGGTGATTGCCATCACTTTGTGCATAACTGCATTTCTCATTGCAACTGTGGGCATATCCTCGGTGGATCAGGCGTCCGATTCGGGCTGGAAGGCTGTGGCGACGCCCGAAGGTTTTCCCTATGTCAAGGCATTCCACCATTTGCAAATGACCAGCATCATTGTCTCGCAATTGAGCATTGCGCTCTATATCTTCCCTATGGGCGGCGCTGTCTAGAACAGCTCAAAATTGAACAGTAGGCCGAGTAGCACGTTCTCGCTTTTTTACGCAAGTAGAGTTGTAAGTATTTCGTCAACGTTTTTACCACTCGTCCACAATCTGAAAGGTGCAACTGTGGCAGAGACGTCAAATTCAACCAAAAAGAAATGGAGGGTCATGGATTCCGGGGTACTCGACCAAAGTTCGTACAAGGATTACCGCAAGACTTGAACTTGGGTGAACCTGATGTTCGCAGACTCAAACTTGGAGAGTGATCCTTTCAGTGCTTCTTTTGCAAGGCCTGCAACGTAAGCTCAGTCTATTCCCTCGATGTTCTCTTAGCAATTTCGAACTTGCAGCTTATTCTCTGCATAAGACAACGAATAGCATTCTTCACTTGTGAGTAGTAGTAGCCTTTTATGTTGTTCTCTTTCTTGCTCCGTCCTTTCCTAGCTTCATGCCGGGCGCCTCGTCCCTGTTGGAAAAAAAAAAACATCAAAAAAAATCGTTCAATGTCGCTCAATGGCGAGTTATTTCTGGCGGCCACCACAGACCGCCATCCGATTTGCACCCGGCGAGGCCCGGTGCGCGCGCGCGCGCGCTTGGCGAATAACCTGAGCTCACTCGTGTTGCCCTTCCACGCCCACCCGGAGCGTCTGACGGCGGCAAAGGTGCTCGGCGAAGCATAAAAAAGCCACAAAGATGGCCTCTTCCTCGTCAGCGATGTTGACGCGCGAGGAGCTCGCGCGCAAGCGAACACTAGATGAGGCGCGCAAAAGTGGCGTGCTACCGCCCAAGGTCGACGACGAGGGCAATATGTTGAATCCACACATGCCAGAGTTTATGTCGCAAGCCCCGTGGTATTTAAAACAGGACGAAGGCAGCGGTCTCAAGCACCAGCGACTGGCTAAAGACCACGAGGAGAAAACTGCGCTCGATGCATGGTACAAACGCGGCAAAAATGTCTTTGTCAACGATAAGAAGACGCGTTTCGAAAAAAACGCTTGCAAAAATTGCGGCGCCAAGACACATACCGCAAAGGACTGCATGGAGCGGCCCCGGAAGCGCGGCGCGTGGAAGACCAATAAGAATTTGGCCTCGGATGAGGTGCAGCAGCAAGATCTCAAACTCGACTATGATGCCGCGCGCGACCGCTGGAATGGCTTTGACGCAGACGCGCACATGAAACAGCAAATGAGGATACACGAACGTGCAGAGCAGGAGAAGCGCAAGGAAGCCCAGCGGCGTCGCGACGAAGAATTTCGCAAAAAGCAGGAACGGAAGGCGAAACGCATGGCCGACCGCGAAGCTCGCAAAAAACGCAGTCGCGCAGAAAAAGAACTCAAGGCGACCGGCGGCGAAGACGCTGACAACGAACAGGACGATGACGACGCAGGTTCGGAGTCAGACTCGTCTTCCGGCTCCTCCTCTTCCTCCTCGGACAACGACGATGATGATGACGATGACGGCGAAGGTGGCGAAGGCAGCGACGCCGGCGGTCGAGGCTCGGGGTCGGATGATGACGGGTTGCGTCAGCGCGGTGACGAGTCGGCCATCTTCAAAGTCGGCAACAAAGTCAAGGCTTCTGTCCACAATCTTCGCATCCGCGAAGATACGGCCAAGTACCTGCGAAACTTGAATCCTGACTCGGCCTTTTATGATCCCAAAACACGATCGATGCGTGCCAATCCGAACCCTGAGCTGGCACTCAACGAAGCCGAGTATGCGGGCGACAACTACGTGAAAATGTCTGGGGACGCCATCGAACTCGCCAAGGCGCAAACCTTTGCCTGGGACTACGAACGTCGCGCGGAAGGCGCACACCAGGATGCAGACCAGATGCACCTTCAGGGCAACCCGACGCAGATTTTACTTGCACAGAAACAATTTGAAGAACGCGCAAAAAAGGCCAAAGAGCTTCGCGAGCAAGCTCTAAAGGACAAGTACGGCGAGGGCGCTCTGGCTACGCGTAAAGCAGATCCTAGCGTTCACGGTGGAGCTTCTTCCGAGTTTGTAGAGTATACGCCTGATGGCAGGCGAATCCGCTCTGGCGTGAATGCCGTGCAAGCGGGTCCCAAGTATGAGGAAGATGTCACGGAAGGTAATCATACGAGCGTTTGGGGGTCGTACTTTGATCGCGAGGGCATGCGCTGGGGCTTTCAGTGTTGCTGGCAAACGTCGCGGCGATCGTACTGCACAGGCGAGGCAGGAAAACGTGCCAAGGAGGCGGCGCGAAAGCACGCGCAGCACGGATCGGAACAGACTTTAGCGAAAGCGACGCCTACCGAATCCGCTGCAGCTGGCGCTGATCCTGTAAACGTCAAGAATGCTGACAGAACGAACGCCGCCACAACTAGTGAGCGCTTGGAAAAAGGAGACACGAAGGAAAGCAAACAAACGCACAAGACAAGTAGCAGAGGAAAGACGAAAAAGAGCAAAAGGAAGAGCAAGAGCAGCAAGAGCAAGAAATCATCCAAGAAGCGGCGGCGGCGGCGGCGAAGCTCGTCGTCATCTTCGTCATCCTCGTTGTCGTCATCTTCAGATTCAGAAGACTCATCGGATGAGAACAAAGGTGGCAAGGCCGCGCGCAAGCGACGAGTATCGGCTGACCCGCAAAGCCGGGGCACTGATCCTACAGAAGCTGAGATGGACGCCTACCATCGGCAACGTGCTCGTGACGGCGATCCCATGCAATGATTCGACCGACTACATGCTTTTTTAGAAAAACAAAAGAAAGGTGAGAATGAAAGAAAAACATTTGTGCATCTTGAAGCATATGAGCGACAGATTTTGTGGTGATGGACATGCGAACCGCGCGCGCTGTTGTTCTGAAAAAAAGACGAATCAGTGTGAAACCGTGCAGCTCTAGGCAATATGTGCAATGACGCGCGCCTCCTTTTGGGCACGGTCAATGGACACAAGCGAATTTGCAACAAGGCCATAGACGAATTGAATGACCTTGGCGCTCGAGAGATCAAGAGCTTTGGCAATCGCACGCTTCCAGTCATTGAGTAGCATCTCACCGCCCTGGTCCACGAGAAGAGCAAGCGAGGTGGCCATGGCACGGGCTTGCCACGCCGCTGTGCCGTGGGATTCTGGAGTACTCGTCTCGGAACTGACGCTGCCTCCGGTCGACGGGATGCCCGCTGCCTTGACGGCCTGTTTCATATTCTCACGCAGTGCTGCTTCGACGAGCTGTTTAACACGTGCCTCCTCCTGCAAAGTTTCGAGACGACTGCGCATGTCGTTCACCTTTTCCCAAAGTGAACGCACATTTGCGCTCGAATGTACAGCGGTGCGCTTTGCTGCCTCAAATTCTGCTGCTTTGCGAGCAAAGTCGTCACAAGCTGCAGCAGCGGTTGCAGCCTCCTGATCCGTTTCGTCGAATGCCGAATTACTGCTATCAGACGGCCTCGATGACGAGGAAACTCGAGCTGTTGCCGAAGCCACCGCCCGCAGATCCCGGATGTGGCCATCAATGTCGTCCAGCTTGGTTCGTAGCGCGTTGATGCGAGTTCTGGAGGCCTCGAGGTTTTCGTCAGCTTTGTTGGCGTCACCTAGCTTGGTCCTTGCGATTGCAAGCTCGTGTCGGAGCGTTTCAGCATTCTGCGAACCACTTGCGATTGATGCTGCATCGGAAGCACCAGGTTCGCCTCTTTGCTCTTTTTCGCGCAGCTCGAGTCCGGCGCGTCGCGCACGAAGCTGCTTGAAGCGTGCAACGAGCACCTCGACTTCGTCAGCGTCGGTGCCGTGCCATTCCGTGGAAATGGCCTCTGCTACGGTTGCATCCACCTGCTTAAATTTCCTTTGATGTCTGCGTTTGCACGCCCACGCCTCTACGGCCACGCTTTCTTCTTCGCTTAGTTCCTGCGCAAGACGGACGCCCCCGCGAGTCCGTGGCCCGATTCTGGCATGCTCGGCAACTTCTGTCGGTGTCTCGGCCGCTGCGTCTAGCGTGTCAGGACTCGCGAAGGCTTCTGGTCGGCCCTTTCCGCGCCGCAGCCGTCCGCACGCTGCCTCCAATTGCGCCAGCGCGCTCACGAGCGCGTCTTCGCGCGTCATTGTAGTTGCGCTTGTCGCCGGCGGTTATTTGGGGAATGGTGCAAGTTAAAAATTAACCTCCCAAAGAGAGAGATAGAGAGAGAGAGAGACCAGCGAGCGACCAGGGGCAGAGACAGAGGCAGGGTATAAACACCAAAACTTCAAACAAAATTGTGGTCTCTCCTTTCAAGAGATTTGATGTCTACCTCCTCTTTACACAAATGTTCTCTTGGTGCCCCTGTAAAAGAGATTGCGGAGAAAAAGTAGTCTAGCGAATTTCTGATTTTTAGACCAAGACAGGCGAGACTAGTAAAATTGGGACGATTAAGAATTCATAATGAGTCTCGAAGGAAGTTCGCTGACCGTTCGAATGGCGGACAAAAGCGCAAGGTCATGTCTTCGTCTTTGATCAAGGTTATCTTCACCCCCCTCGATGTTGGTGGTCGCACTTGATGACTGGATCTCAATCCCTGAACGCAAGCCTTTCTAGGCTACGCACGAAGATGAGGCCTGCTCTCCCCGCATTTCTTACTCTTTCCCTTGCCATCGCTCCCGTCACGTTGCAGACGACAATCTAGCTGCTGCTGCCGCTGCAGGTGCAGCGGCAAGTACCAGCCAAAGTGGATCGACGAAAGATCCAAATCTAGGTCCACTAGTAGAACCACGAGGACAGAAAGAGAGAGAGACTGACCCCGGCGCGGGGACGCGGCAAACTCGCAATCCGAGTCGAGACGGCGTGGCGGCGGCAGTAGCTGCGGCAGCAAGCATGCACAGGTGGGCGCGGAGGGCGCTGGCCGCTACCGGCGCAGGCGGCGTCGCCGTCGCAGCCGGTTACCTTGCCTTCACAGAAGAGGACTCGACCGAGGCACCCGAAGCGGCCAAACCCGAGGCACCTCGTGCAAAGCTTGCCCGCTTCGCCAACAGTCTGAGCAGGGCGAAAGCGCGTTCGGAGTCCGCGTCAGAAAAGATAGAGACAGCCCCCAGTGACGGCGATTGGGATGCTGTCGTAGACGTGCTCGTTGTGGGAGCAGGCTCGTCCGGCTGCGCCTTGGCCGCCCGACTCGCGCAAAGTGCGCCCGATAAGCGCACGCTCCTCGTCGAAGCCGGCGACTCGGATGATCTGCCCGAAATCCAGACTGCGGTGGCCTACTTCGACAAAGCCGAGCGCATCTTTGGCTCCTCGCGTGATCATCAGTACCATGCCGAAGCCCAGGATGAGCTCCTCGGACGTGCATTATATTGGCCCCGAGGCAAGGTTGTTGGCGGATGCTCCTCGTTCAACACGATGGTGTATCTTCGTGCTGACAAGGCAGATTATGATGCTTGGGCTGAAAAGCTCGGCCCTGGCTTTGAAGACTTTTCGGCCGTTGGTACGCTTCCCTTTTTCCGGCGCGCCGAGTCCCATCCGGGAGACCCTGCGGTCCACGGCAAGGATGGACCTATGCATGTGGCTCCTCTTACAGACGATGTGCACTTTCCCGATGGCGCTGCGCACGAGGTAACCAAAGCCTTTATTCGTGCAGCAAACATTCTCGGTGTTCCGACAAACAACGACTTTGCCAACGGCACCTTGGGCGTTAATGTGAATGACGTCAATGCGCGCAATGGTAGACGGTGCAACGCAGCGGCTTTTCTCAAAATGGTGGGCGCATACCCTGAGCGCGGGACCCTTTCAGTTATCTCGCGAAAGCCGTACGAAGCGCTCAATGTCTGGCTTTGCGCATCGGTACAAAAGATTATTGTCGACCCGAAGTCGAAACGAGCACTTGGGGTTGAGCTCAGGCTAGGGCCAAGCTTTGACGACGAGGACAATGCAGACGACGATGAAGAAACTGAGACGAAAATTCAAGAGCGCTCCCTGGGCAAGGACGAGATCGTTAAAGGCCGAACCGTACGCATCCGCGTGCGCGACGAGACCATTCTCAGCTGCGGCGCCGTGGACTCGCCACGAATTCTCATGCTCTCGGGAGTGGGCCCCAAGCAGGAACTTGAGAATGTGGGCGTGCCCTGTATCGTCGATGTCCCGGGCGTTGGAAAGCAGCTCCAGGACCATTTACATGTACCCATGTGCTACAGAATCCCCCAGGGAGTGAAGCCTCACTCTCATTCGAACATTTGCGAGGGAAGTCTGTTCACCAAGCTCAACGCGTCGAGCAAGTCTCCGGATTTGCAAGTGCACGTGGGAACGATCTTTTTCGCCCCAGACGGATTTGAGCCTCTTGGGGAGGGATTTACGCTGACTCCGTCCCTCATTCATCCGGAGAGCGTCGGCTCGATTCGCCTTGCGTCCGCGGACCCGGGGGATCAGCCCATCATCGATGCTCGGTATTTGAGCGACCCAGAGGGTCGCGACATGGCGCAGCTCGTGGCGGGCGTACGTTTTGTACGCCAGCTTGGTCGCGAGATGCTCAAGGATCTGCAAAAGCAGGCCCCCAAGTCGTGCGCCGAGAAGAGTGGAACCGAGGTCTTCCCCGGCGCAGAGGTCGAGTCAGACGCCGAGATCGAGGCCTACATCCGACGATACGTGGGCACCATGTATCACCCCGTGGGAACGTGCCGCGTGGGCCGAGATGATGACCCCCTTGCGGTGCTGGACTCGCACTTTCGCGTTCGAGGAGCGCAGGGGCTTCGCGTTGTTGATGCCTCGGCAATTCCCAAAGTCGTTGGTGCCAACACAAACGCCACGTGTATCATGCTTGGCGAGATGGCTGCCGACAAGATCGCGCTTGACCTTGCGGAACGGCACAAGTTACGCCCAGAGAGATAGCTAGCTGTACACGTGTTTGACACACACCTAACACTTGCACATGTTCTTTTCTACAAGTGATGTGTTTTGCTTTGCCCGGAAAGGAATTCATATTGAAAACTGAGGCTCGAGCATGTCGACATCTTTTCTGTTGACTTGAGCTTTGACTCACTTGCAAGATAAACGAAAACTTCAGAGTCAGTTGGCGTCACGTTTTATAAGGGAATTATTTCAAAGTGGTTCTTTGGAGGAAAAGGAGAAGTGGAGAGAGAAGCGCAAAAGAAAAGAAATGAATAGAAGAGGAGCTTAAGAAGCACTCATACAGCTTAATTGCTCATCTTGGCCTTGATCTTGGCGTACATGGTCGGATCAGCCGTTCCGACGGGCTTAGACTGGCAGTACTTTTGCAACTTTTCCATGATCGGGGTCTGCAGAAACTCCGGCACCTGCATCTGACCTGAGATCATGTTATAAATATCGAGCGTCTCCATGTTGAGAATTGCCTCGAATTGCGCGCATTCCTCGAGCGACAGAGACATGATGTTATCAGCAGCCCAGCTGCCCAACAAAAGGTCCACCTCAAGCCAGCCGCGTTGCTTGGAGCGGTACAAGAGACGCTTACGGTAAGCGAGCTCGGCATCGACCTTGGGTCCTTCCGAAGGCTGTGCGGACTCGGGGTAGCTCTGGCGAATCGCGTGGTGCTCCTTGCGGAGTTCCTGGTCCCGAAGGACGGCATGGTGCGGAAGACGCTTTGACTGCTCCTCCTCTGTTGCGAATTTGCTCAGATCCACCATCGTAGGGCCGGTCATGGACGGTTTCTTCGTCGTAACGTTCCTCGTCCACTGCGTCGCCGCGCGAGGAGCCCACGTTCTCGTTTGCGTCGCGGTCCTCGCCAAGCGCGCCACCATCGTAGCGGACATCATAGAAGCCATCGCGAACAATCAACGTAGCACTCACTCTCTGTCACTGGGGATCTCCTCCTTTTCCTCGGCTGCCTGTTGCTGCTCGAGCTCAAGATCGCGTTCCGGCTACAGCCAGCTCCTGCTCTCTCGCACGCTTTGCGGCTTTGCGGCTTTGCTGCTCCGCCGCGTCCAGCTGCAGCTGCTCATACCCTTTGGCTTCCGAGAGAGCGGCTCCGTGCGCAGTCAATTTTATCGCGCCGGAGAAACTCGGAGAAATCGGAACCCAAGAAACATTTTCACCGGCACCTGCAGCGCAAGTTAGGTTTGCATTTTCAAACCTAACCAGCGGGGCACGCGCCCGCTGCCCAAAAAGACTCCCCACGTGTACCTGCATCCCTATGGGAGAAGTATGTCCACTGTCCACCACGAAGGGGGGTACAGAGAGGAGTCTGAGCGACCGTTGGAGGCTGTCGGCAGCAAGGAGAAGAAGAGGGCAAGCGTCAAGTGGTTAAAACGCCCGGTGCAAGTGAACAATGGGCCCGGTGCAAGTCGGGATGGGAAAGAGAGAGTGAGACAGAGAGTGGAGCGGCTGGCCGTGGTGGACGAGGGCGGCAAAGATCGAACTGCAACCGCCCGCCCGCCCGCCCGCTCGCTCGAACGCCCGCTCGCTCAAGCGCCCGTCCAGGCGCGCCGCTCGTGCCTTCACTCCCGCCCAAACCCCCCCCCCCCACCCCGCCCCCCCCGCCCCTTCGCGGCCTCCGCGCGCGCGCGCCCCAAACCCCCGACAGAGGTCGAAGACAAGCAAGATGGCTGACGAGGACGGTCTTCTCGACTACGACGAGGATGAGGCGGAGGTGCAACAAAAGACGGCACAAGCCGATGCCGACAAGGCGAAGAAGGACTCGTATGTCGGCGTGCACGCGTCCGGATTCAAGGACTTCATGATGAAGCCTGAGCTGATGCGCGCCATCGCCAGTCTCGGTTTTGAAAGCCCCAGCGAGGTCCAGCACAGCTGCATCCCGCAAGCGATGCTTGGCCAGGACGTTATTTGCCAGGCCAAGTCTGGTATGGGCAAGACCGCCGTTTTCGTGCTAACCACTCTGCACCAGCTGGAGCCCGTCGAGAACCAGATCGCCGTGGTTGTGCTGTGCCACACCCGCGAGCTGGCCTTCCAGATCCACCACGAGTACGAGCGCTTTGGCAAGTTCATGAAGGATGTCAAGGCTGCCGTGTTCTTTGGCGGCGTCTCCGCTGCTGAACACCGCAAGACGCTCAAGGAGAACTGCCCGCACATTGTCATTGGCACGCCCGGCCGCATGCTCCAGCTGAGCGCCAAAGAAAAGGTCATGGACCTCTCGCACGTGAAGAACTTTGTGATTGACGAGTGTGACAAGGTTCTCGAGAAGCTCGACATGCGCAGGGACGTGCAGGAGATCTTCCGCGAGACCCCGCACGACAAGCAGGTGATGCTCTTTAGCGCCACCATCAGTGAAGAGATCCGCCCCGTGTGCCGCAAGTTTTGCCAGGAGCCCCACGAGATTTTCATCGACGATCAGTCCAAGCTTACCCTGCACGGCCTTCAGCAGTACTACGTTGACCTCGAGGAGGACCAAAAGAACCGCAAGCTCAGCGATCTTCTCGACGCCATTCAGTTCAATCAGGTCATCATCTTTGTCAGCAAGGTCCATCGCGCCACTGAGCTTTGCAAGCTTCTTGTCGAGTGCAACTTCCCCGCCATTTGCTGCACCAGCAAGATGAAGCAGGCCGAGCGTCTTGAGGTCCTCGCCAAGTTTAAGAACTTTGACGCTCGTATCCTCGTCACTACCGACCTCATGGGCCGCGGCCTTGATGTCGAAAAGGTCAATGCTGTCATCAACTATGACATGGCCGACAACTCGGACTCGTACCTGC
This sequence comes from Aurantiochytrium sp. KH105, assembly GCA_003116975.1. Classification (NCBI taxonomy): domain Eukaryota; class Bigyra; order Thraustochytrida; family Thraustochytriidae; genus Aurantiochytrium; species Aurantiochytrium sp. KH105. Next base: position 279,481 of record BGKB01000040.1, read on the forward strand.
ACCGCGTCAACCGCGCCGGCCGCTTCGGTACCAAGGGTCTTGCCATCACCTTTATTTCTTCTGAAGCCGACAAGCAGGTCCTCCAGGCTGTGCAGGACCGCTTCGTTGTCAAGATTCCCGTCGTACCCGACACCATCGACGCCTCTACTTACATGACCGCCTGAGCGCGCCCATCTCTCGCACAGAAACACAAAATAATAATCACACACCCCACCCAAACTCAACCCCCCACCCTCCAAAAAAACAACTCGAACCAAACTACTCGCAGATCTCCCGATCAAAATCAGAATCAAAAGAATACGATGCTGATTGCGATGCGAATTTTCTGTGCGTCGAGGTGGACGCAACGTCGACGAACGACAAAAGAGGTAGACACTCGGTTCTCCTTTGTATCGCAATGGATGCATCTTTTTATCGCTCAACGCACGGAAAATGTCCAGCGGGATTTTCTTTCCCAATCTTGAAGTATCTCGCTCTGAGCCTCTCTTCAATCAATGCGCGCCTTTGCATCAAGAGGAAATCATGGGCGCGTCAAAATTGATCTGGGAACTCTCTCTCTCTTCCACCTTTCACTCCCTCCCTCTTGTTTTATTTTCCATTTTGCTTACAGGGGGGGATCTGAGACCGACCGTCGGTCTCGTTTTGCTCCGTCTCATTTCCCCCCTTTTCGTGATTGGCGACAGTGAGAGGAATGAACGAAATAAGGTTGGGGCATTCTTTTTTTCTCGATTCCCGATGCGAAGCGAAATGATTGCGATAAAGACGGCATACAATGCCACGCAAGGAAGCGAAATGTTTGTTTGAGAGCACGCATGGTACGAAGCAACATTGTCTTATTGAAGAATCAATGACAAAGGGAACCAGACATTTGCTTTCGGCAGCATCGTGTAATCATTTCAAGCGAAAAGGCGTCTTTATCGCAAGGCATGAACACGCGAATGGACCAGTGAAGCTGAGATGGAATTATTGTGTATCATTTACGTCGACATCCCCTTGCCACGACGGGCGACGGGGTGGCTCGAGCTGAGACCGCCATCGACAGGAATGGTCTGGCCATTGACGTACGAGGAGTCGTCCGAAGCGAGAAAGAGCGCCACCTTTGCAATTTCAATGGGAATACCATAGCGGAGCAGAGGGTTGATCTGGCCAACCTTGTCGCGAATGCCTTTGCGATCGACGTGGTCGAAAATCATCTTGGTCATTCCTGTCTCAATGATTCCGGGACAAATGGAGTTGCAGCGAATGTTGGTGCCCGTGCACTGGTTTGCGACCACGCGGCACAGGTTGATGACGCCAGCCTTTGCGGCAGCGTAGCTGGCATCCGAGGCGCCGCTACGAAGACCGGCAACTGAGGCCGTTGCGATCAGGGAGCCGCCACGACCCTGCTTGTCCATCTTGAGAAAGGCATACTTGAAGCACAGAAAAACGCCCGTGACATTGACGCGCAACATTCTGTCAAAGCCCTCGACGGTTTCTTGCCAGAAGGGGCCGCCAAAGGCAATTCCCGCGTTGGCATAGCACACGTCAATGCCGCCAAATTCCGTGCAGCAGCGTTCGATGAGATCCTTGACCGACTCGTCGCTGCTCACGTCGCAGAACTGCCACACTGCTGACTGCGGCGCGGCTTCGTTGGCCTGTCTCACCGTTTCCTTGAGGCCCTCCTCGTTAACGTCTGCGGCCACCACCTTGCCGCCTTCCTTGACAAACTCGAGCACCGTGGCGCGCCCAATACCTGAGGCGGCGCCGGTCACCACGCACGCTTTGTTCTGCATGCGGCCCACCATTTTGGCCGAGATTCCGTGGGCTCAAATCCGCTGTTGCTGCCCCTCTCCGAGTCCGCCGATGGATATCTGACCTGTGGCCGGCCTCGTTCGGGTTCTGCGTCCAAACAAGATCTTTCCCTCCCTCCCTCCCTCCCTCCCTCCCTCCCTCCCTCCCTCCCTCCTTCCCTCTCTCTCTTGTTCTGATGCGTCCCAGCTCACCTTGCCGCGGGTTCGATTTGTACGTCAAGTCCGACCAGCCAAGGTCCGACATCGGCCGGCGGACCCTGGCTGTGCCGGCAGGCTGGAGCAGCTCCAAGCGCACGCTGCAGCTGCAGCTGCAGCTGACGGCGACGGCGAGAATAATAGTACTATTAGATCTTTAGGGAGGAAGGGGGAAAGGAGAAGGAGAGAGGAGAGCGTGCAGAAGCAGCGACAGCGAGCGGCCGCTTTGTGAAGCGGACAATCTCCCACGATCGAAGAAATCAAAAAAGGAAAACACCGCCCAAAGCTTGCACTTTCAATTACGAAGACATTCCCTTGCCACGGCGAGCAACGGGGTGGCTCGAGCTGAGACCGCCATCCACGGGAATGGTTTGGCCATTGACGTACGAGGAGTCGTCCGAAGCAAGAAAGAGCGCAACCTTGGCAATTTCGATCGGATTTCCGTAGCGGAGCATGGGATTAATCTGGCCAACCTTGTCGCGAATACCCTTCTGATCCACGATGTCAAAGATCGGCTTGGTCATACCGGTCTCAATGATTCCAGGGCAAATAGAATTGCAGCGGATGTTGGTGCCCGTGCACTGGTTCGCGACGACGCGGCACAGGTTGATGACGCCAGCTTTGGAAGCCGCGTAGCTAGCATCTGAAGCGCCGCTGCGAAGACCGGCGACCGAGGCCGTAGCGAGCAGCGAGCCGCCACGACCCTGCTTGTCCATCTTGAGAAAGGCGTACTTGAAGCACAGAAAAACGCCCGTGACATTGACGCGCATCATCCGGTCAAAGGTCTCTACGGTCTCTTCCCAGAACCGCGCGCCGAGCCCAATCCCAGCGTTGGCGTAGCAAACGTCAATGCCGCCAAATTCTGTGCAGCAGCGTTCGATGAGATCCTTGACCGACTCGTCGCTGCTCACGTCGCAGAACTGCCACACTGCCGACTGCGGTGCGGCTTCGTTGGCCAGTCTGATCGTTTCCTTGAGGCCCTCCTCGTTAACGTCTGCGGCCACCACCTTGCCGCCCTCCTTGACAAACTCGAGCACCGTGGCGCGCCCAATACCTGAGGCGGCGCCGGTCACCACGCACGCTTTGTTCTGCATGCGGCCCACCATTGTTTCGTAGCAGTGTGGTCGCTTCTATCGCGGCGTAAGTCTATGAGATTGTGCTTGTGTGGAAGCTGCAGTTGAGAATCTGCTTTCATGTTGAAGATAGGCCTATACTCGGATCGATTCCTTAAGTCCGACCACCCACACAATGTCCGATACGCGGCTCAGTCGAACCTTTGTGCATGTGTTGGGGCATATCCGTGTGGGCCAAGCGCGGGTGCCAGTATAAGTCAGGGCGACGCACGCAATCCTGGGCATAAGTTGCGTCAAAGGCGGGGAAAGTGGTATCTCTTTACGAGTGAACGAGCGGGTCTGTACGCATAGAAAGACAAAACCCAATTTCATTCTGGACTGATCACAATCGAGCAAGCGAGCAAGTTTTGGTGGTGCATTCCAATTTCGAATGATCAATTACATAAGATGCTCTAGCTTAGGAGGACATGCCCTTTCCGCGACGCGCGACGGGATGACTGGAGCTGAGGCCACCGCATACAGGCAAGACCTGGCCGTTGACATATGAAGCCTCGTCGGAAGCGAGGAAAAGCGCGGCCTTGGCGATTTCGACGGGCTCGCCGTAGCGAAGGGTAGGGTTGATCTGGCCGACCTTGTCGCGAATACCCTTTTGGTCGACGAGATCAAAGACAGGGCGCGTCATGCCGGTCTCAATGAGACCCGGGGCGATGCAGTTGCAGCGAATGTTGGTGCCAGTGCACTGATTTGCGACAACGCGGCAAAGGTTGATCACGGCAGCCTTGCTGGCAGAGTAGCTCAAGTCACCGGCGCCACTTCGAATACCTGCGACCGAGGCCGTGGCAAGGAGCGAGCCGCCGCGGCCCTGCTGGTCCATCTTGAGAAAGGCGTACTTGAAGCAGAGGAAGACGCCCGTCACATTGACCCGCATGATGCGATCAAAGGTCTCGACCGTCTCATCCCAGAAGCGTCCACTGAAGACGATGCCCGCGTTGGCGTAGCACACGTCGATGCCACCGAATTCCGTGCAGCAGCGCTCGATGAGCTCCTTGACGGATTCATCGTTGCTCACATCGCAAAACTGGCTGACGACCGCGCCATTTGAGATCTCGCTCGCCATCTGCACGGTCTCCTTGAGGCCTTCCTCCTGCACGTCGGCGGCCACAACCTTGGCGCCCTCCTTGACGAACTCGAGGACGGTGGCGCGACCGATGCCGGACGCTGCGCCGGTCACCACGCACGCCTTGCCTTCCATGCGGCCTGGCATCTTTCCTATTCTCTTGTCTCGCTCGCGCGCGCGACTCTGGCTTGCTTGCCTGACTTCCCGCTTGCTTGCTTGGCGCGCTTGGCTGCTGTTGTTGCTGTTCTGGTCTCTGGTCTCTCTTTTGATTCTGCTCCTCTCCTCTCGTCAAGGAATGCCCCTCATTACTATCTTGTACCTTGCGTCAGTCCGCTCAACGCCATAAGGTCACTGTTCCCCGCCAGGGCCGTCGATCGGAAAGGGAAACAGGTGCCCGAGGTCGTCACATCGCCGACGCCAAGGGTAGGCAGCGTGGTCAGGATGCGTCAGAGAGGATGAATGATTCAAGGAGGGAAATCGCCAAGGAATTCGGCGACGAAAGAGACAGAGCTTTCTACAATTTCTAGACGCCAGAACTGGCTGGGAATATCTACTATGCGTTGAGTGAAGAATGCAGGGAACATGTGGAAAAGGCACAGCCGCAAATTAAAGTTTCCTGGCAAAGCTAGCGCGACGCATCTTTGGCGGGGCTATCCTGGGGATACAGGGAAGCCGAAAGGCGGTCTGAAATGGACGAGACGACGTCCCACATCATCGAAGCACGCGAGCCGGCCTCGAGACTGCCTACGCCATCGACTGCGCCGTTAAGCTGCTCCAGAGGACCCGCCGCTGCATCGACAAGAGGAGCGACGACATGACCGGGCCCGAGCTCACTTGTGGGGTGATCAGTGACGACACCAAACTCCTCGAGCGGAGTCGCCGCCTCGAAGTCAAGCTGATGAAGCGCTGCGCAACCTAATACGACCTCTGGAAGCTCGGTGTCATCGTCCTCGGCCTGAAGCATGAAGGCACCGCGGATCTTGACCCTACTGGAGAGCTCGCGGAACTGGTGGAAAATGCCGCGCGCCAGCATGTTGAATTTGTGAACCTGGACGGCGACCTCGATGTAGTCTGTGCCGCGCTTGATCTGTGCAGTCCGATACAAAATGACAGGTTTGCCGTTTAATTTGGCAAGTTTAGAACTCAGTCCAAGCTCGTTGAAATTGAGCGCAATGCCGATAGCCTTGAAGCGTCTACGCACGTCTTCGTTTGTGTCGAACTCGTTCACGAATTTCCGCAAAAGATCGAGGTCCGGTGAGTGCCGCGACGTGTCAAGCGCGCGCGTCACCGTGTCCGGGCGCAACGAAAAGTACCACACCAGCGAAACGCCTGGGTCTGCTCCCGACCACGGACCAGGTGATTTGAGCGGCACCTGAACATTAACTACGAAGAGACGGGGCAGTCCGCTTGCTTGGATGAGCTCGAGGTCATCGTCACTGCGTGGATGCGGCAGCTGTAGCACATCCGAGACAAACGGGATGCGCTGGCTGTCGCGGAGTAAGTCAGTGCCAATGCAATCGAAGAGCGCTGGGCCTGAAGGCGCTTTGTGTCGTGACTGCGCATAACCCACTTGCCGCACATTGAACAGGTTCGAAGGACATGGACTCCAGCTGCATGGCACCTTTTCGTCCTCAGTGGCGCGAGCCATCGTCTGCAGAGCCATGGGTCGCATATCCCCAGCTGCCTCGAGGATGGCGTCAATATCGGCGTCATCACCATCGTTGTCATCATTGTCATCATTATCATCGACACGATTTACCCCAAGCGCAGCCGCACCTTGTTCGTGCGTAGCAGCAGCAGCAGCAGCGGCAGCAGCGCCGCGTCCTCGTTTGGCAGCGGCTTTGGCTCTTTTTCTTTCCTTTAGCGCCTTCTTGCGCTGCGCTTTCCTCTCCTTCTTGAGCTTGCGTGCTTCTTTGCGAGATTGCCGCTTGCTTAATGCTCGTCTCGATGTGTCTTGCGCATTGCCGAGTGGAAGAAAGCGCACATCATCTTCGGCAAGCCGGGTGGTTCCGTATCTTTTGCTCTGCTGGTAGTCAGTATCGACGTCTTCGTCCTCTTTGTCTTCCTCATCGTCGTTCTCGTCGTCATTCTCGTCGTCGTTCTCGTATTCGTTCTCGTCGTCCTCTTCGTCTGTGTTGTTGTCTCCGATTTCGGGCTCAACACCGTTTCCGTCGTTGCGGTTTTGGGGAACCGTGTCATCAGCGTTGCCCGTCTTATCGGAGCGCGCGGCGCCCCGTAGCGCAGTCTCAGACCAGAGTGCCCCGGGGCGACGAAGCGGAGGCAGTTTAGCGCTGCCCCTCTGGAAAGCCTTCGTGACAGACTCGCGCACGGCCTGCGATCTGGCGGCTTGGGCCCACTGGGACAAGCGCTTGCCTGGCCCGGCTTCGAAGAGCGCCGCCCTCGACTCGCGGCGGCGCTCCTCCTCCCCCTCCTGCTCCTGCAGCTCGCCCTCCTCCTCCCCCTCCTCGGCGGCGGCGGCGGCGGCGGCGGCAGCCTCGCGCCTCGCGCTGCGCCGCTGGCTCATGGCGCCCTCCTGCACGTGCTCGCTCGCTCGCTCGACCCGGCACGTGCCGCACCTTTTGCTAGCTCGCCTTGCCGCCGCCGGTGTGCGCGGCGCTTCCCGTCGCGGGCGGCGGGGCGGCGGGCGGCCGCGCGGATGGCGCCGCGGCCGCGTCTCCGCCTCCCGGCGCGGGCCTGTCGCTCGCTGCCGCTGCCTGCGAGGGCGCGCGCTTTTGTGGAGCGGGGCGGTACGGGGTTTGCTTGCTCGCTTGCTCGCTTGCTTGCGTGCGTGCTTGCTGTTTGCCGCCGCTCTCTCGCTCGCTCTTGCTCGCTTGTGCTCGCCCAGAGCATCTCGCAGACTTGCTTTGCGCGCTCTGTGTGCGAGCGAGCGAGCGAGCGAGCAGACGCACCTCTTGCCGCCGCTGCTGGCCGGGACTCGCTGCCGGGCTCGTCTCGGCGGCGGCGGCACGGAGCGTCGTCCGCTGCCTTGGCAGCATCGACGGTGTCGCCAACGTTCGCAGCATCGTGAACGCAAGGCAGAAGATGAGGAGGCCAACGAGGCTGGCAAACCCCGCTTGGCGCGCGCCAGCATGAGCGGCAAGCTCGGGCGCGCCGCGGCCGCGTCGATGTCGACGTCTACGTCGTCTTCGTCGACGCGGGCCGCGGGCCGCGCCAGCGCGGACAGCGTCCTGCTTGCCGCCTTTCGCGAACTCGGCGCGCTGCCGCCGGCGCAGGAGATGGAGGACGAGGAGAAGACGGCGCTCGCGCAACTTGGGGCGGAGGACCTCGTGCGCTGCGTGGCCGCGGCCCTGCGCAAAGTCCAGGGCCAGGATGCCGTCTCAGAGGACGACGCGCAGCTCGAGGGTAACCTTATGCAAAAGCATCGTGCGTGCGCAAAGCTCGCAACGGCGGTCAAGGCGCTCGGATACACGCGCGAGTGCGGATACAACACGCTCTTGTACCCGTCCGACGAGCGCGCGACGCGAGACCTGCTCAGCTTCCTAGCGGATCAGTGCGCCAAGGCCAACGCAGACTTTGGACACGAAGCGAGGTCTGAAAACGGCTCAGGAATAAATGCCAGCGCTCCAAAAGATCTCAAGACACGCATGCAAATGGCTCTGCGCGCCTGGAATGCAGAGACGTGGACACTTCAAGCCCCTGGCAGTCGCGCGCGTGCAAGACCGTTTGCAACGATACACCGCAGCAAATGCTATCATGCTCCATTATCGGAGGCATTTGCAAATACCTCGCAGCGCAATCATCTGTCTCACGTTGAAGTTTGCACCTTGGTTGAACGGAATCGTCTCGACGCGCTTCGTGCACGTCTTCGAGAACAATACGGCCTCGATTTACCCCATCCGCAGGATATTTCAATGGTTACAAGGGTCTCTACCTCTACAGAAGATGCACCACAGAATGCCAAAACTGGAATGGGCCCTCCCATTCCGCCTCGGCCCCAAAGAAACAAGTCTAAAGGTGACGAACTTGCAGGTAGCGACGCAGAAGCGAGTAGTGGAAGGTCTTCCTCCAGTATTCGCACAAAATTGGAAGACGAAAAAGACGCAGAACTGTCCACAGAAGACCGTATTGTCTCCATCCGCACAGCGCTACAGGAAGTGAATCAGAACACCGTCGTGTCTGAAAAGGAGGCAATAAAGTTGCTTCGTCTTGCGGAAGAAGAGACTGCCGAGGCTCGCGAAATGAAGTCGTTAGAATCAGATTATGCTGAGCAGATTGCACTACAGCATGAGATCCTCGAGGCTCTACCTGGCTGCCCGGGCAACCTGGAGGCTCTCGAAGCACAGGTTGGGACCTTGACGGAAAAGGAGAGGGCTGCAGCCCATGCCCGTTCATGCGATCACGAAGAACTCCGTGCGCAAATTGCTCAAGTATCTAAACAGCAGCAGGAGGCGCGCGACAACGTTGAGCAACGAGCGCAGGAGGCGACACGTTTGAGCGCGGAAATTCGCAAGTTGGAACAGGTTCTTCGCTCACACCATGATGAGGCCCACACTTTTGACGATGGCAGCGATTCTGCCGCTTCCGAGATGGTCGAAGGCCACGAGGTATTTGTGGCGCGAATTATGGACATTGTTGGTCAAGTGCGTCGCCAGTCCGATGAGATCTCTCGCGTCATAGCAGACGTCCGGCGTGTCCAGGGGGACATGAGTCGCACATCAGAAAAGTTGCGACGAGCGGAGGCGGCTGCGGACGAACTCATTTTCACCATCTCGGAGACACGGCCGCGCGACCCAACAGGGCCGCGTGCCTACAAGCTTCTGCACGACATGCGCATTCTCTTTGATGACCTGGTGGATATCGCTCGACGCACAGGCAAAGCCGCGAACCGAGCGCGCGATATGGATTCTCGCGCCGCGAATCTGCGTTCGATGATGAGCGAGACACAGATGGACCAGGTAAACAGTGATCTTATCGCCATTCGCGCAGAAAATGCGCTCCTGCTCGAGCGTCAGGCTGCCGCGCAGGCGCAAGGCGATGTCGTGGAGACAGCCGGCAGCGCGAGAGCCAAGACACACTGACAACCACGAGGATATTACACGTGCGCCCCCAGCCCAGTTGAGACTGGGTTTGGATCTGTAAAAGTGGTGGTGAAATCATCGAATGTAATCAATGGACAGAACAGGTAAAAGGAAAATATAGTTTAGGTATAACGACCGGCAATCAATCATACGAGCAGGATAGAGGCCATACGGCGGCGCGCGGCCTTAACGAGGTCGTCCTTGGGCCCGAGGAGCTCAAAAATTTCGAGAAGAAGCTTCTTGGCGGCCTCGTCCTGGAAGGCGCGATCCTTTTTCAGCAGTGTAAGAGCCTCGTCAATGGCTTCCTCGTAGCGCTTTTGCGACACGAGCGACTGGGCAAATTTGAAGCGCTCCTCGCTAGAGAGGTCGGCGCGGCGCGCCTCGAGGTCGCCGAGTTCATCGCTCGACACATCGCCAGCAGTCTCGGCAAAGGAGACGGCGCGCACAAAGGAGGCAACTACAGGTTCCTGAAGATGCTGCTTGTACGAGGACTCGAGCATCTTCACGAGGGCGTTGGCATCCGAGACATTGCCGTCCTTGAGAGCCAGCTGGCCAAGACCAACCAGAGCGCGCACGCGCACCTTTTCAAAGCGGTCCTTGACCTCGCGGTCCTTTTCGTCCTTGTTCGGCTGGACATCAGCGAGCTCCTTGAGGACGGGGACGATTTCGTCGTTGGCGACATTGCCAGCCTCGAGCGCCTGGTCGACCTGATCCATGAGGCCCTCGGCGGCCTCGATGGCACTGGCGCCGCCCTCACCCGGCTGCGGCTGCCCGGCACCGGTCATCTTGACAACATTTTGCAGGAACTCCTTTACTTGCGCCTCGCTCTGCGAGCCGACAAAGTGATGGACGAGCTTGCCCTGGTACACGGCGAGGACGGTGGGGAGGGATTTGATCTGAAGCGCCTGCGCGAGCTGCGGGTTCTTGTCCGTGTCGAGCTTGGCCAAGACAAGTTTGCCCTTGTACTCGCCGACGGCCTTTTTCAGGATCGGCTCGAGCGACTTGCACGGTCCGCACCAGTCCGCGTAGCAGTCGAGCACCACGGGCAGCTTGGACTGCATGACCTTGGGGCCGAAGGAGGCCTCGTCGACTTCGATCGCCTCGGCAGGGCCGCCCGTCGCCAGGCCACGCACGGCGCCGGCTCCGGCCATCGCCCTCATTGGGAGCGTCTTCGTCGCCCCTGCCAGGGCGCCGGCGGGGCCTGCCACGGCGCCACCGACGAGAGCGCTGCGCCATGCCAGACGTCCGCCGCTCGTCGAGCCAGCATTGCCTGCGAGCATGCGCGCGCTGCGGCGCCCGAGGCTGCTTGCGGCCGCGCGCATTTTCTTTGTGTCGTGCGCCGCGCTCTTTGTCTGCCTCCGCACGTGCGAACGAAGGCAATCGAACTGTGCTCGCGCGCGTCGGGACGGAGAGTGGAAAATGAACGAAGTAGATTTGCTTCTCGCCAATGATCGCTTGCTTGCAAGAGCGCCAAAAGAAAGGTCAGGTCATCATGTGGATCTTGCTAGCCTACTATGGGGACTCTCAAAGGGCTTGCTTGACACGATCAAGAAAAAGCACACATCATGAGCAATGACCTCTCTTACGAGGCGAGGCGAGGCGAGGCGAGGCGAGGCGAGGGAGGCGAATAAATGTCTGTCATTATAGAGAAACCGAGAGAAGAAAGAACGAGACGAAATGTCCGAGATTCAATCAAGTGAAAAGGACGAAAAGAGTGAATGAAAATGAACTACAGCATAATTTGACACGAAAACAAGGGCAATGGCTGCGAAGGCAAGATGAGAAGAGCTCGAGGGCGCTGGCTGGCCTTCTCGGCAAGGCAGATCTCTTACTCGCTCGATCGCTTGCTCAACCATTCGGGCATGCGCCCACACTAACTTGTTGCGACCGTGTTAATGTGTTGGTTCTGCTGTTGCTGGTGCTGCTGGTGCTGTTGTTGCTGGTGAAACTCTTGTTGTTGCTGCTGGTGCTGCTGCTGTTGGTGGTGAAATTCTTGCTGTTGCTGCTGCTGTTGCTGGTGGTACTGCTGTTGCTGCTGCAATTGCAACTGCATCTCGGGGGTGAGCGCGTGCATTTGCGCCTGGCCAGGTCCGACGACACCGGCAGGCGCCATTGCCATAGGGTCTGTGATGCCGTTCGAAACAGGACCATCATACGGCAAAGGCTCGAGATTGGCATCATCGCCGAACATTTCAATGTCATCCTCGGCGATTGTTGGCTGCTGATCAATCGCTTGCATGTTGCTGGACATGAAGGCGTGAAGCGTGCGGGAAGACAGCTTGGCAAGGGGTTGCTGTGGAAGCTCCTCGTGTGCCTTGATCCAAGGATGTTCGAGAATCTGCTGCATGGAAAGACGCATCTCCACGGGGCAGAGCAGCTTGCCAATGAGATCCTTGACCTTGTCGCTCATGTTTGCCCAAACTTTATCATTAAAGTCCCACTTAAAGGTGCATACTGCCTGGCGCAGCCCCATATCGTCAAGTCTGCCATACGGATCGAACGGGTGGTACGAGGCAAGAATGACATAGAGGATGACACCGAGTGACCAGCTATCACATCGATTGTCATAGTTCTGGTTGATGCCAACCTCGGGCGCAGCGTAAGCGCTCGTTCCGCACACAGTGTACATGAGATTGCTTCCCTGGTCCAATACTTTGGAAAGCCCAAAGTCAGAGATCTTGATCTCGCTGTCTGGGTCCTTGGTGGCGAGGACGAGATTTTCCGGTTTGAGATCGCGATGTACGATGCCGTGGCTGTGCATGAAGAGAAGCGCCTGCGTGATTTTAGCAAAGTGACGCGAGGCGTCGCGTTCTGAGTAACCTCCGTGGCTGACAATGCGCGAGAAGAGCTCTCCGCCCTCGAGAAGCTCCATGGCCAGGATGACGGCGTTCTCATCTATAAAGACATCGTAAAGGCTCACGATATTAGGGTGCCCTTGCACGCGTAGCAAGGCCTCGATTTCGGTCCGCAAGGCCTTGACGTCCTGGTTGTGTCGCGAAATGCGCTTCACTGCCACTTGTCTTCCGCTGCGAATGTCCCTCGCGCGATAGACCTCTGCAAAGTAGCCCTTGCCCAGGAACCCTTCCTTTGACCAGTCCACCTGGTAGCAGTTTTCGAGCTCGCGCATGTGTTTGATCTGGTCCTGCCCCTCTTGCTGCTGCTGCTGTTGCTGTCGCTGCTGCATCTGGTTCCCGTGCAGCTGGTCGGCCATGCCATCGTTGCGATTATTGCGCCGCTCCGCGCCCCCGCGGCACCAGTTCAGGTTAATCCGGAGCGGCATCGTGCGCTGCAGGCTCGCTCGCCGCCGCTGCTGCTGCTGCTGCTGCTGCTCGGGCCCAAACTACCTCTGCACCTCCTGCCCTGCTCCCGCTCCTGCTCGACGTGCAGGCCGCCCTGGACCGCGCGCGAGGTCCCTGGACTCCGCCGGGCGGACGAGTCTCTCCCTCGCCTCTGCTAAATCTCCCCTTTCTCCTGTGAGACTGGCGCGCAAGCCAAGCGAGGCAGCGAGGCTGCGAGGCACGGGCGCGCACGGCTCGGGCGCAGCGCCGCCGCTCGCGCTGCCGCTCGCGCTGCCGCTCGGGCTGCCGCTCGCGCCGCAGAGGCCGGCCCGGGCCCGCTCTGCTCCGCGGCGAGGCGAGGCGGCGCGGCGCGAGGGATGTCCGCGGGCCCTGCCAGGCCGCGCGGGACCGGCTGCCGCTGCGGCTCGCGCTGGTGCCGCTGCAGCGGCGGCGCGCGCGCGGAGGAGAGGAGAGGCGCGGCGCGGCGTCCGCAGGCCCTGCGCGCGGCGGCGGCGGCGGCGGCGGCTCGGGCGCCTCGGCGCGTTCGTCGCGCGGACTCGGACGCGGCCCGGCTCGGACGCGGACTCTGTCTCGACCCGGCGCAGACTCGGACTCTGCTTCGCGCAATGCCCGCCTGCCTGCAAGGACCGACTGACTGACTGCGGCGAGGGAAATACTCGAGTGGCCGTCGCGTTTGGCCGACTGTAGCGCGACGTTTGCTCGACTTGACTAGCCGGGTAGTAAGTAGGCTGCATCGAGTATCTCGGTGATGTGACACGACTGCGCAGTATAGAAGGCACATTTGTGCCGCTGCAGCGAGAAGAGTTTGCTGGCTCTGGCAGCGGGGGACTCGTTCACCACGGTCAGACGAAGACGGCGAAGGGACCTGGCAGAAACGAACAACTTGTTATTGAACTTGAACTTGAACTTGAACATGAAATTAAGTGCGTGCGTGAATGAAAACGTCCAGCACGCGCGGACGCAAAGATATGAATGCGCTTTGCTTGCTCGGCGCGTGCAGGAAGAAAGAATGGAAAAGGAAGGAACTGAGCGCTTGAGTCACACGCGGCCAGTCTATGCACCCTGAAACAAGCATGCTACGAGGGCCGGGATCTCGTGCTGTGTGATGTAGTGCAGCGTTTTGTGGTGGCCATCTCTATCGTCCCTGGAAGATCGCCTGGTGAGAATCTTGAGGCGGTCGAAGAGCCTGCTCCGGAGGACATCGGATCTAGATCTGCTCATGTGCTCACCATCAAAGTTCCACTTTTCCTTCATCGCCAGAGCCAGCAGAGCAGGCTCACCTTGGTGCAGACGAAAGTGCCCTATCTGATCTCGCGACAGCCAGCAAGAACTCTTATGAGCAACAATGTGACGGTGGTTCTAACTGCCGGTGGCCTCGGTGCATTGCTCATTTCTCCCGACGGAGAGACCGCATGGGTCACGCTCAGCTCTGAGGTTCCTTCTTCTGAGATTGTTGATACAACAGGAGCTGGTGATTGCTTCGCAGGCGCCTTCGCCTATGAGCTCGCTCGCATTATCCGCAGCCCGGGGCGTGAAAGGTGATATTGAGCACTTTTTTTTTCGCAAGGCTGCACAGCTCGCTTAGCGACGCTGCTGCGCTTAGCATTCAACGTTGAGGCTGCGTCGCGTCTTGTACCTACGTGCAAGAGAATCTCTACTCTTAGCATTATTTTGGGGCTGAGAATGTTGTGTGAGACGAAGGGGAGACAAGCTGATAAAAAGTGAGGAGAACATTCACTCCATACCATGCACGAGAGCAAATATAGGCAAGTTTATTAATGTCGATGTGGCGAGCTCCTCTCGTTGCTACCTGGGGAGCTCGCTTTTGCTGAGTTGCTTTGACTTCATTTTACCGGCAGACGTTTCGCCTCCTCGTTATCGTCCCAACTACTCGGTTTAGTGGTTTCTAGGTCGTAGACCTGGTTTGTCTTTCGTACATTTATATTTGTGCACTCGGACACAGACTCTGCATGCTTTCTCTGTGTGAATTTTAATGTCCACCTGCCGACAAGTAATACTTTGCTAGTGCGCAAGCAGGGCAGTTTGCTCGAGTGGCGGTCACGTTTTGGCGACTGTAGCGTGGGTTTTTGCTCGACATGCACCAACGCATCACTGTAATGAGACTTGGCCCGGAAGTAGTATACGGGAGGCATATTGTTCCTTTTTCTGGGAAGAAGAACCCACAGGCTTTGTTGGCGCTGAATTCTCCGGCCCATCTCGGAAAGAGGCACGAATAAGGTCCGAAAGCTCATCGTAGTTTACTCTCGGTAACTTTGGCGACAGAGATGGCCGAGAGGATTGACTGTTCGCGGCCTCCGCCGTGGCATCCGGCGTCGCTCCGCTTTGGGGAGCGTGTGTCGAGTCACCTCCAGCTTTCGCAGTTTCATCTTTCAGCGCTGTTCCCGCTCCTGCTTCTGTAGAGAGCCCTTCCATCGACGACGTCGGAGGCTCCTTTCGGATGATTTGAGCGGGCACCTCACTTGCGGAAGGCGCGGGAGTCGCAGAAGGCGCGGGTGATTTCTCAGCATCGCCAGGTAAAGTGGATCCTGATTTCACCGCTGTCTCGTTAACGGCTTCACTGGTGTCAGACCCGTTTGCTTCCTCTTGTACTTTTTCATTTGACCTGCACCCGAACTTTGACGAGAAGGATAACTCGAGCGACTTTCGAATCTCGGCGCCCGAAGCAGATTGTCGCTGTGGACTTGTCGTGGACGCGCTCGACAGGACGTCTGCAGGCTCGTCAAGGGGCTCGGCGTCCTCTCCAGCCTTGGAAGGAAGCCCTCGAGCCTCCCCCGCACCAAACAATTTGGCCTCGGGGTTGTCTTCTCCACCCGGAGGTCCAAGACGGGGTCCACGCGGACCGCCAGAACCAGACAATTGGGCTACGGGTTTGTCTTCGGTAGCGCCGCCAGCACCACCGGGAGGTCCACGTGGACCACCAGCATCAAATAGCATAGCAACGGGATTTTCACCACCTCCCGAGCCTCGAGGAACACGAGGCGGACCTCGCGGGCCGCCAGCACTAAAGAGAGCGTTCAGTGCAGCCCCGCGTCCTGCAAGCGCGCCTCCTCGGCGTGCACGAGGCAAACCTCGAGGAGTGGTACCGCTTGAAGCACCGGGAACACGAGGCGGACCTCGCGGGCCGCCAGCACTAAAGAGAGCGTTCAGTGCAGCCCCGCGACCTGCAAGCGCGCCTCCCCGGCGTGCACGAGGCAAACCTCGAGGAGGAGTACCGCTTGAAGCACCGGGCGCAGACTTTGGTTTGTCAGCGAGATATGCGGAATGTCGTTTCTCGTTGGGGCGCAAGGAGTTCTTCTCTTCTTTGGTAATTAGCTCGGCCAGCTTTTCCTTGATGTTTACGCGCCACTTGGCCTTGTCACCCGTCGGGTCATTCGAGAACTCTTCCGGGCTCACAGCGTACACGGCGCGCTGCTCAATAATGTCAAGAGCCGAAGGACTGTATTGGTTTGTCAAGTCACCATAGTGAATCTTGGAAACCTCTTCTGGCGTGAGATAGAGCAGACGCAGCACCTTTTTCGCATGAATTCGGTGAGCAAGCTTGGGCTTCATGCCCTTGACGATGAGCTGGTCCTCGGACATATTGAAATACTCGGGCTTGATGATTTCCTTCATGTCCCGGAGAGCCGCTTCGTTTCGGGGCTTTTGGTCTTCCTCCCATTTGCGCCATTTTTCGAATTCACGAAGCTTGTAGTCTGGATGATTCTGCACAATCTTCTCATACTTTTCGGTCTCATTTTCCGCGAAAAAGATGTCCTTTGGGGTTTCCGCATTCATTGCATTCTGTATAGCGTTGCGCAACCTGCACTCGGCTTCTTCAAGAGTAAGGCCGAGATCATCCTCATCAATATCCGGCGGCAAATATGGCCGGAACTTGTCGAGGAGGATGCGCGTACGCTCCAGCTCTGAGCGCAAACGCTCCAACTCTGCATGCAACTCTTCGTCAGCTGTAAACGCAATATCGTTTCTCTTCTCCCCAGGCGACGGCATTGTTGGGATTTTTCGCCTCTCCAATTCATCGCGAAGACTGCGATTGCTCAGCAGCAAGTCAGCAATTTGGCGTTTCGCCTTGACCAGATCCTCCTTCATGAGTCGCATCGCCTCTGACTCGTTTGTGGCCTCTGGAGTCGAGCGCCCACCGCTGACTGCACTGCTCACTTCCTGCAAGGCGCTGTCCGCGTTCTCATCGTTAGTGTCCTTGTCCTCAACGGCATCGGCATCGGCATCGGCATCGGCATCGGAACCGGCATCGGAACCGGTCACGCGTGGCGATACAAGGGGCTCCATTGGCGGCGGACCTTTCTCGGAGATGTCTTGCATTTTAGAAAGCTCCTCTTGGGAGGACTTTTGAGGGTGCGGTTGAGCCCTTGAATTCGTGCGAGGCGGCAGCGGCGGAGCGTCTATTGGGGCTAATGGACCTTCTCCAGCAACACTTGCAGACTCTGAGCACAGAGGAAGCTGCGGTAATGGCGGCTCATGAGACGGTTGCATTTCCTGAGCCTCCTCTTCCGTCACTATTGAGGCTAATGGACCTGCTTCAGCGACACTTGCAGACTCTGAGCACAGAGGAAGCTGCGGCAATGGCGGCTCATGCGACGTTTGCATTTTCTGAGTCTTCTCTTCAGTCACCAAATGCTTCATAGCCGCAGCACTTGTCTTGTGCACGGGCCCATTATCATGATCGTCGGTGGGCTGAGCAGCTTGAATATCGCCCTTGCACCAAGCGTCGCCGCGCAAAGATCTTTGGCTCTCCACGAAAAAACGAATGCTGTCCACCATAGACACAGCGGCCTCGAGTTGTCTTGCCCCGTCGATTTTGCATTTTGCCAAACCTCGTCGGTCCGTGGCTCGACAGGTAGGTTCATTTAGACTCGCAATGAGAATGAAAGTCACTTTGCACGCGTTTGAGCTGCACGGCGTTACAACGATGCCGGAGCCCTCAAACACGCGTCCTCGCACTGGCGCGCTATCTAGTGACGAGCTGCTTTCCTCAACATGCTCGTCCACCGACAACATTGCGCACACGCCCACGGTGACACCAGCCTCGTTATGATACCCATAGTGATTACGAACGACAAAATCACACACCGACTTTTGCTCCGGAAATTGATGACAGTTGCGCGTGATGGTACACAAGGGCATCGACGGATACATGTAGGCCACGCTCTTCCCATCCGCACTCCGTGGCGACACAACGCGCAGGACCTGTCCATACAAAAATGTACCGTCGAGCACTGACATTCGGCGTCTTAACGTCTGGCTATTGTACATCAAAAGCACACCCATGACCTCATGCAGGGAACCGGGCACCTGTGCCGTCGCGCGAACTGCCGGAACCTCGATTTCCTCGCGAGTCACCGGTGACAGCACTTTGTGTGTCCCCACAGAGTACTGGTGTCCCTGGCTCGTGTTGTTCGTGCTGGCCCCGTAGGCAGACTTGGGTGCGGGCTGCCAATCAATGCATCCCCGATTCATGGCAAGCACGGCTATATGGTTGTTCTCCGCCTCGCGTGCTTGTTGGATATCCCATTCGTGCTTGCGCTGGAGGGAAATATTCAAACCGAGGTGCGATTGTGACTTGAACCGTGTGTCTTTTAGTTGACCACCATTGTTGTACCCGCCGCCGCTTCTCGCTGACCCCAAGGACCCGCTCGAGCTCGATGCGCTCTCGCGACGCGACGCGTTGCCGTCAGCGCTTTTACTGCTGCGACTCATTTCGCCTTTACCAAAGCTTTCCGCTTCGGTCTTGGTTTTCCTTTTTCGGAAGAAGCTAAAGCTCTTGCGTGTCGTTGTGCTTGTCTCGTGGCTTGATGAGCTGGCGCTGTCCCGAGCCTGGGGGCTTCCCGACGAAGCGCTTCCCGGACTCGCATCGATACCATTGCTGCCATCACCAATAATTTTTGACAGTTCTTCGATGCCATCCTGCAGCTTGCGGCGGTCTATGTCGTTCATTCCGATGGACTCGAGATCTTGCGCCGTGAGCAGCGCCAGCTCATTAATGGACTTCACGCCCACGAGGGTCAGGGGTTTCTTGAATTTGTCCAGCCCGCGATCCTGCAGAAACGTCTGCGTGGAGGTGTCCATCGTGCCTGCAACAGCACCTTGCGCGAGTGAGCTGTGAGCGCGAGGAAGCCGCGCGGCTCTCTTTTCCGAGTTGCCTGTCGCGCTCAACAGCGTGTTCTCTCTTCCCGCCGCGCTTCGAACGAAGCGTGCTTCGAATGCACGTGTTCGCGTGGGCGGGCTCGCCTTGCTCGTCGCTACGGGCGTGCACGACAGGCCTCGCGTCGCCGCTGCTGCGCGTCGCGTGGCGTCGCGTGGCGTCGCGTGAAGCACGACGCTCGCTTAGATCACCAGAACGTCGATTCGCGCGGCGCGGGGCCACGCTCGATCGCATTTTACCATCGCGTGAGATCACAATCACGCGCACGTCGGGTCGGGCGACATGTTGGCGCGGCCACGTGAGCTGAGCGCTCTCCGCGACTGCGTTCTCCGCGACCGCGTTCTCCGGCGACTCCGTCAGAGCAGCCCTCCCTCCCGTGGGAGAACCCCGTGAGGCGAACCCACGAATGTGCCGCTTCACGCCGCGACGGCGCTTTTGTGCCGGCGGGCGGCCACGGAGCAAGCAAGGCCAAGCGCCAAGTCAGCGAGGACCTGACAGAGGCAGGCATGGAAAAGGGCAAGGAGCGCCAGCGCAGGAGGGAGGGAAGGCCAGATTTATCTGAGTTGAGGAGAGCAAACTTCGGAGGAAACATAACGAGCATGCAGCAACGAAGAAGATTCATTTGAGTTGAAGCGAGTTGAAGAGAATTAACTTTGCGAGCATGCATACAGCAGCGAAGACTCGGCTTTGGGAGGTACTTTATTCGTGAAACGATGGCCTCACCCCCCCCCCAAAAAAAAGTGGAGAGCTCATTTTTCCATGTGGAGTGAGACGTCGAGGACCAAGTCCAAGATCAAACTTTGTTTATAGACTTTTTGAAGCCAGAGACTGCTTTGTGGATGCCTATGGCGATCGATGCAATGAAGCGAGGATATGAGCATGTACATGAGGATATTATCCTTCCCATCAAGTCTCGTAAGATTGTCCGGTCAGTCTTCAACGCAGGCTGAGGACCAAGGGCGCGAAAAATAGAGCTCATCCCAGAACGTTCTCTCCATAGTCAAAAATTGCAGAAGTTGCCACAACCTCCACCCCTTACCAGCTCTGCAGCCTTGCAAAGATCTGCAATTCTAAGGCAACAGAATGATGCCTATGGATCTGACTGGACGTCAAAAAACAATAAAACAATATTAATCAAATTTAGATCCTGCCGCTTGTGCTTAGATCAGGCGTCTGGAGATTACATCTTGAAAGCTTGGCTTGCGCACAAAGGGGTATTCCTCGATGTCATCTCCCTGGACGCTGTACTCGAACGAGGAGTCGTCGGCAGCAGAGTACTCTGAAAATTGCGTGGACAGCATGGAGCTCTTCTTGCGAACGCTGAAGCGCGACGAAAGCCGTGCTTTGGAGCTTTTCTTCGCCTGAGCTTGGCTCGAACCAGAAAGGAAGGGGAGGCACGACATGGTAGCGCAAGCAGTTCTGAGCAATCGCGGGGCGCTGACTATCACAGCAGCGATGGCACTCAAAGCGACGGTGGTGGTGGTGATTCCCAAGGCGCGCGGCGATGACAATGTCCAATCAGGAGAACCCGCCCGGCGTTTGCGGTTTGCGGTTTTGCAGTTCGCAGTTCCTAGTTTGTCTCTGCCCGTCTGTCGGCCGCTTGATCGTCTGTTCGCGTGGTAATGACGCAGGCGCCCTTGTGCGATCAACTCCCCTCCAGACAAAAGTGTGAGTTTTCCGGGCTGCTGCAACTGCTGCGTCCGCGGAGCCTCGCTCAAGACAAGTTTGTCCTCATTCTCTGAAGTTCTCCGCACGCGAAGTAGAATTTCCAAACGAAGGGCTCGCGCTGGGCACACGACCAACCCCACCCCCTCCCCTCCCCCTCCCCCCTCCCTGGTAGGCGACCTCGAGCGTCTGCAGCCTGCCTGAGCTAGGCTACTTCTTTGCATCTCTTGCGGGTCATTGGCCGCTCGAAGTCTCCTTACTACCCCCGCCAAGGAGAGAGAGCCGCCTCCAAGTTCTTTCTTTCAAGTTGCAAAGTGTGCGCCGCATCGCATCGGCCAGGCGGAGAATTGTGAAAACGATCACGCAGAGGTTGGCGTGGTCGAAGCCCAGCAGGAGAGAGAGCGGAGGGGGAATGGAAATAGGAATGGGGCACCCGCGCTGGCCGCGCTGCTGCCGCTGGCTGCGTCGAGGAGAACAGCCAGTTCGAACGGAGCTGTCTTTGTGGCCGGCCCACGCATGGACAGGACGGCGAATGCCGGCAAGATCGCTTTCGCGCTGCGCGGCAGGCTACAAAGCGTGTGGCGGAGTCATTGTCTTCGACGCGGAAAAGGCGAGGCGACGCGAGGCGACAGTTGCGGGTGGTGGTGGTGGCGGCGGCGGCGGCGCGTTGATCGTTTTGGCGGACCAGTTTGTCCAGTTCGAGGGAGGAGGAAGAGGAGGAGGTTGCTCTCTTTCACCGCGCCAGGCTGCACGTGCTGGCGACGGGGGCGGGGGCCCGAGGGCGAGGGCCACTCAAAGGGCGAGGGGGGGGAATGGGGAGCGGAGCCTACTTAGTTCTCGAACAGCAGCTGCAGATCACAAGGCTCTTCGGCGGCGGAGAATTTCGAACCTGAAAGTCGTGGACACGCAGCCAAGGCTGACTGACTGACAGTGATCAGCCATTGAAGAGAAAGAGGAAGAAAAGAAAAGAGAATATAAGTCGGCGCGGTTAAGCGCCGAACTAGCGTTCTCGGAAAAGGTGTGTGACAAGGGATTCAAGCTGAGAACAAAAATGGGACAAAGTAAGAGTGTGCGGCCACGAAGGCGAGGCGCGTGCGTGCACAAGTCTGGGAGCGCGCCGAGTCGAGTGTAGCGCGCCGACGTGCGTAGATAAGGAATTGGAGACCCTCGGCTCGTCGATCAAGCCTCGAGAGCGGGCACATTCGTGTCTTTCCGACGTTACTGGCTAAAAAAAGTTGAAGCCATGTCGTGGTTTTACGCAGACCAACATCCTGCGCGGCGACGGGCGCTGCTCGAAAGCGTCGAGAGAGACGCGCCGCGACGCGAGCAGCTCAACAAAACTGCGTGGAATGCATGGAAAGAGACGCATCGTGTGGACTTTATTGATCCGCACGTGGATGATGCGCGCCATAGACTCTTTCACGCCCACCAGAGCTGGGTACGCACGCGCAACGCACAGCTTGAGCAGCAAGGCGCGTCGTACCGTGTCAACGTCAACATTTTGTCAGCTCTCACACGCGCAGAACTCGACAGTCTTACGGGCGGCTTGGCGCCACTCCCGTCCGACGCTTCAAAGAAGCTTCAGCGCGTTGGTCGTTTCCTCGCCGACACGTCCACTCAGCCGCCAGACTCGATGGATTGGCGCAAGTATGGGGCCGTCACCAACGTGAAAACGCAAGGTGCATGTGGAGCGTGCTGGGCCTTTGCTGCCACGGGCGCTCTCGAAGGACTCATGTATATTCGTGAGCGAAAGCTCATTTCCCTTTCAGAAGAGCAGCTCGTCGACTGCGACGAAGAGGCGTTTCAAAAGGGTTGCGGCGGAGGCAACCATTATTACTCGCTACTCTACATGGCACAACACGCTATTGCCTCTGGTGTCGACTACCCGTACTCGTTTCAGGGCAAGTCATCGTGCCAACTCAGATCAGAGGCTTCCGGCGTGGTCAATGGCTTCGATCGGACCCCGTTTGCTGACGGCGGCGGCGTCGCCTTCATTGCGCAGGATGAAGAAAGTCTCAAGGTTGCCGTCGCCGCGCAGCCCGTGGCTGTGGCCATTCATGCGTATTCCGACGACTTCAAGCATTATTCAAGCGGAGTGCTAGACTCTGTACAGTGCACGGATGCAGTCGACCATGCCATGCTCCTGATTGGCTACGGGGCCACGGAGGATGGCAAAGACTACTGGCTGCTTAAACAGCAATGGGGCGAGGGATGGGGCGATGGAGGATACATTCGTATTGCTCGTGGCACCGGGGCATCTCTCGGCATGTGCGGCATCCTCTCACAGGCCAATATTCCGCTCGGGGCTTCGTGCGCAAGGGAGACTTGTGAGCCTTTTGTAAACGCCAGCTTTTGCGTCGACGATGAGCGCGGTTGTCTTGAGGGCTCGGCGGTGGTGGTCGCTGATAGCGACGCGCCCTGGTACGTCCCTTCTGGCACTTTTTATCTCATTCCAGAGGCTAGCAACGATCGCTTTACGAAATTGCGAGGTCTCTTTATTACAGCCTTTGTTCTGGGGGGCATCATTCTCGCCATCCTCCTCCTCCTCAAATTTCATCCTCGGCGCTCGCGTGCCAATTCCAAAAACCTCCGTCAGAACCAGCAACACCCGCAGGAGCAGCAGCAGCAGCATCAGCAACTACAACAACAAGTACAGGACCACTCAAAGCCTGACCATGATCAAATTGATAGAGAGCTCGGAGAGCAAGTCGACCAAGACAGCGCAAAGGCAGAACGTGAGGCCGCTGCTGGCACCGTGGAGGCGGTGGCGGCGGAGGGCAGCAGGAGCAAAGACCAAACTCAGCCGCTCAAGGAGAGCTCTGTGTCGCGCGCGTGGGCGCATCTGACAGCAGCAAGTTTTCGCGGCTGGCCATGGGCGCAGCTGCGCAAGAGCTCGTCGCCAAGTTCGACCGCACTTGCGCATTCTTCGGTGACGACGATGCTTTAATCTTTGTCCCTCAAAGCCCGCCCCGCACTCTTGGCGTCGAAACAGCCTCCGCTACCGATGACAAGACGCGAGATGAAGACCCAGAAGAAGCGATTGGGTTTGCCGAGCTCCAACAGTGGACCAAGGACATCGCCGCCCAGCTGTACTCACGGCACGGTGTACGCCCCGGTGACCATGTGCTCATTGCGATCGCAGATAGCGCCCCCGGTGCGCAGATTGCTGCAGTGATCGCCTGCCTTCGCATCGGTGCTATTTTTGTCTGCTGCGATGATCCGCAAGGTGCAGGGGTCGCGGACCGCCTCGCGCCAGCTGTGCGTCAGACGCGACCTCGTGCCGCACTTCTCGTTGCCGACACTGACGAATCCCCCTCGTTGCGTACGTTGGCGGACCTCGGCCTCTTTCGGGCAACCCTCCTCAACGCCGAGGGTTCACTCAACGCGACGGAAGCCATCATGTCAATTGCGGAGCCGGACCCCATTGAAAGCGACGATTTCCCCGAGGTAGCCTACGTTCTCTTTACGTCCGGGTCTACCTCAGAGGGCCGTGGCAAAGGCGTCCAAGGGACTGCTTTGGGACTCTTGAACCGAATCGAGTGGCAGCATGAAACTTTGCCCTTTGCTGAAACCGGACCCCGCTGCTTGCGCAGAACGCCCATTGTTTTTGTGGACGCTCTTGCCGAAATGCTGGCGCCTCTTCTCGCTGGGATTCCTCTTGTTGCGGTACCGATGGCGCAAAGATCACCTGATTTCGTTGACATGGCGACACGAGCCAAAGCAAGTAAGGTGACGCGCATGCACTGGATTCCCGCGCAGTTTGCGCTCATCATGGAGCATGTCGCTCCCTGGGAAGAGCTCGCGGTAGTCAGTGTAAGTGGTGCACCTATTTCTTTAAAACTCGTGGAGGCTTTTCAAAAATGGAAGCGTGCAGTGCCGGACCTTCGGCTCATCTCCCTTTACGGCAGCACCGAGACCGCCGCAGACGCAAGCTGGATCGATGTGACCGAGCTCGACTGCTCTGCTCTCCGAACCCAGTGGAAGCTTCCGTCCAAGGAAATCTTGCCAATTGGTCACCCAATCCGCGGTACCAATCTCGAGATCATCGATGAGGAGGGTCAGCCAATCTCTGCAAATTTTACGGAAGGCCAACTCGTTGTCGAGGGCGATCCTGTCGCCAAGGGATACGTGGACCTGCCTTCTGCTACGTCGAGCGCCTTTCCGGCGCCTCGTCGCTTTCTCACGGGAGATTTATGTGCGCGTGACGATAAAGGCGCATTGTACTGGCTCGGGCGCTTGGACCTGCAACGAAAGCTGCGGGGCGTGCGCATCCAACTTGACCAGGTCGAAGCTGACCTCCGCGCCGCCTGGGGCCTCGCAGACTCGCACAACCTCCTGTCCGAAGTCATTGACGACCGCCTTGTGGTCTTTGTCTCGGTAGAGGGCGTGCCTTTGGCTCCAGAGGGCCAGACCCTCATTGCATTGGCCAAAGACAAGCTCGTGGATGACAAGCATCTCCCTCATGAGGTGCTTGTGCGAAAGGAGGCCGACTTTCCTCGAACGCCTTCGGGAAAGCTCGACCGGTCTGCTCTTTTCCGCGAGATTCGAGCGCATGCAGATAGCTCCATTGTTCCTTCACAGGCTAGATCACAAGCTCGCACAGTAAACCAGGTTGTCTCGCAGGTGCTTGGCGTGCCGGAGAGCGACAGCCTTCTCGAATCGAGCTTCGTTGAGCTTGGCGGCGATTCTTTGCTAGCGCTTCACCTCGTCTGGGCCTTACGTAGAGACAACCTTGCACAAATCGACGCCGCGTCGCTTTTGGGCTCGCAATCAATCAATGACATTCTTGCTCATCGGCCACTATTGGCGGATGAGCCGGTGAGCCGAAAACGACCACGACCAGCGAGAGCTGAAGATGCAGCGATACTTTCTGGTAGCGCAGCAAAAAAGGATGCTCCTCTCTCAACATCAGGTGCGACCGTGCTGTGGTCAATTCCCTTAGCAAGATGTGTCGATGCCACACCAGCCGTATCTAACTCCCAGGACCTGGTGTTTGTGGGCTCTCACGGGTGCGATCTAGTAGCAATCCGAATGAGCAATGGCGAGTGCGTCTGGCGGACGACGGATCTTCCAGGCCGTGTCCACGGGTCGGCAGCTTTTGTCGAAAACGACCGGGGAGGTCTCGTGTATGTGGCCACGTACAATGCAGGTGATGTCGAAGGGGAGGGCCCCAAACACGAGAAGCCAGCTGGCTGCCTCGTGGAGATTGAAGCGCAGTCTGGCGCGGTGATGCGTTCTTTTCACTACACGGCGCATCTCAAATCATCCCCGTTGGTGACCCACGAGCGCATCTGGCTGGGGACTTATGACGAAAAACTGCTATGCGTGTCGAGAAGCAGTTTTGATGTGATCGGTTCGTTTGAGCTCGGAGGCAATGTGCCAGGGTCACCGTGCCTTGTGCGGGATAGTGTGCTAGTCGCCTCCTTGGGTGGTCAAGTGTGCTGTTTTCGTGAGGCCACGCAGGAAAAGATTTGGACAGCAGAGGTAGCGGGTCCCGTATTTGGGGGTGTCAGTTTCGACAAAGTATCTTCTTCGCGCTGCTTCGTCGCAACTGCTGAAGGTTCTGTGCATTGCCTTGATGTTACGAGCGGAAAGGAGTTGTGGCAAGCCTGGCTTTGCGGAGGTCCCGTCTTTCCTGCACCCCGTGCACAAAATGGTATTCTATATGTTTCGTGTCATGATCGTCACATGCGAGCGCTACGCGCAGATGACGGCACATTATTATGGGAGGCACTTTTGGACGCCGCAATCGCCACGCAGGCTACATTGACAGGAGGTGATCTTTTGGTTGTAGCCTCTGTTTCCGGCCGAGTATGGGCTCTATCGATGTCAGCAGGAACCGCACTTGCATCAGTGGATCTTCCTGCTGAGACCTTTTCGTCTCCTGTGGCGCTAAGCCAGCCCGGAATGATCGTGCTTGGCGCAAGGGACGATCTTGTCCGAGCCATTCAATTTGATGCAGGCAGCGAACGAACTGTGGGCTGAGAAGAAAAGCAAGGATTCCTCCTCATTGGAAAAGCCAAGGAAGAAGTATACTTCTATTTGGGAACGGTCTTCAAGATTGTTGTACGGCCTCATGAATGGTAGAGATATAGAAAGCGAAAAGAAAGCAAAAAAGTCAAAGACTGAGAGTGAAATTGTTCAAGCTTTTTGGCGCGTGATAACGAAAAAAACCATAGGAACGGCAATGCAAATGCAAAAGAGAAGCATGGCCAGGAAAATCGCGCACTGGCCGCTAATATACCTTTTCAGAAATCCTCGCGAGAGCGCGTAGTGCGTATCGTGTACTTCTGTGACGCGAGCGAGATCTTGACCCCGCTCGTCCGCGAAGCTCAGTGAACGCTGGGCGGTGCCTGCATTAGGACCACTATAGTTTTGCGAGCTCGATCCATATGTGATAGAGCCGCGATTCATTTGGTACGTTGCCACTGAGCCAACAAGCGAACCTGTCGTTGCTGTCGTTGCTTCTAATGGCACTTCGATGCGGCGCCCTGTTTTATCAACGCCAAATGTTTTGGACCGGTCTTCGAGGGCTGCAAGCCCTCCGGAGGAAGACAGAATGAGCGAACCCACGCGCCCGCCCCCTAACTGGAGAGCCGATTCCATTCTCATGGATCGATCCAGGACGAGTGAGGATGTTTTATAAGTTCCAAAGCGTTCTCCATTCTCAACGAGCTTGACGGCGGCAGACACAAATCGAACAGGTGTTTGAGGCGAAATGGCTTTGACCGGCTTGAGAAAACCTTCGCCGTCATCTTCGTCATCGGTAATATCCTCAGAGTCGAGGCTGTATTGGCTCCCTTCTCCCCCGAGCGCCGTGTTCACGACAAGTGGAAGTGTCCCACTGTCGGAGTCTTCACCACCACCTGATGATTTGTCAAGGTAAAAAATCTCCTTGGAAGGGATCATTTTGGGGCTGTCCTCTTTTACGTGGTCGGCAAAGGATCCGTCTTCTGGCTCGTTTTTATGCTCGTCGAGATCTGCCTTTGCAGAGGTCAGTGTGGCAGAGCTATTGTGCTTCGTTGCCTCGGAGGCTGTCCCGTGTTGATCTAATGGAAGTTCGACCATTGCGGCTAATATTGACAACGCGGGTTCTTCTGCATTGTCATTCTTGTGCTCCTGATTGCGCGGAGGGGAATCTTGAAGAATGCATTCATTCGCCGTCTCTTCTTCAGGTGCAAGACGATTGCTTTGTTTGGGGTGGCTTTTTTTGTTGGCAGCAAAAGCTTGGGTCTCGCTTTCGCCGCTGCAAATTTCATTGTCCCTAGCTATCGTGCTGTCTCCTCCGACGTTAGAAATTGCCTTGTCATTATCCTCGTCTGCAATGTCGCCGTCTTTCTCCTCCTCTTCGACGTCATCATCCGGCGCCACGTAAGCGAGTGCACGTGGTGCGACCGAGTCCGGAGTCACCTTCATGAGGGCCACGAATCAGCAGCGCAAGAAACCGCGTGACCCGCGATCTCGCGCTACAACTCGTACTGGCGCGAGCTCACCGCCTCTGCGGCGAGCAAAGCGCAGCACCCTTGCGTGCTGGCGCGAGCCAGCGGCTCGCCTCGGACGTCTCGGTTTTGAGGGTTTGCCACGAGACCCACAGGATGGGACATGTCAAGCTCGTTCGCTCCATAGATGGAGGCTTTTGGAGCTAGATGACTGTCTCGCGCGGGCCATGCGAAGGTAGACGTACCGGACTAATTTTGAGGCCCCGCGGAATTCGCTGCTTCTTCATAGCATGAATACGGAAACCTACGGGCAAAGCTGGGTGCACAAGATTTTTGCGTGAGGCACTTCCATTTGCACAGTCTAGCACGGCACAGACTGTTTCTTCCCCTCTCGCTCTCTCGTCTGACGTCGCACTCGTTGAATCTCGTTGGCCTTGGCTCTCGCAATCAACACTTGCTTACCCTAGGCCCAAGGCTAGGCTTATTACTACCAGAAAGAATCAGCAGGTAGAATGTTTGAGCGCGGGCGACTCGATCGACAGCGGCCTTGTGGCAGTCGAAAGGTCGCGATCATCTCACTTACGAGCAAGGCCTTGTCGAATGAGTTGCATTCGTTCATGCAATCCATGCCAGTTTCGATCCACGACGTCCTTCCCTACATCTTTGCGCGCGGGCTTCGGTGCGGGCTACGGGTCCTTGTAACCAACACCGTATCTCCATCTCGCAAGCACGGCCTCCACTGCAAACTTCGAGGTCGGCGGGCGGGCTCCTTACGATTCAACGGATTTATTTATTCTTCGTATAGTACTACATCAGAGATTTTCGGCTCTTGCTTGCTCGCTTGGGGCGCGTGAATTGACCGCGAGGAAGACGAGCTCTCCGTCGAGGTCGAGGTCGAGGTCGAGGTGCACGTTAAGGTCGATGTCGAGGTCGACGTCGAGGTCCACGTCGAGGTCGCGCTCCTTCGCAGGCAGGCAGGCAGGCAGGCAGGGCTGCGCGCCTGGGCCAACGTTCGCTGGTGCGCGTCCGAGGCCGCGGCGGCGCGGCGGCGCGGCTGGCGGCTAGCGCGAGGCGGGGAGCAGCACGCAGTGCTCGGGGCGCAGCGCCTCGGAGCGGTCGGCGAAGGCGGGCTTGTGCTGCGCCGTGNCGGCGCGGCGCGGCGAGGCGAGGCGAGGCGACGATGCCGATCTGCGGTTTTGAACTGCGGAGAGGAGGATGAGATGGAGAGGGCCGAGCAAAGCTGGTTTGCGCCTGGGACGCGCGGCGCGAGCGGGCGGGCGAGCGGGGCGAGCGGAGACGATGGAGGCCGCGGCGGCACGCGCGGCGCGGGCAGCCGTGAGGGGCGGGCCGCCGTCTCGCGCGCTGCGGAACGTGCAGACGCGCGGGATGATGATGGCATCGCGGCCACCACCGCCGCCACCGCCGCCGCCGCCGAGGAAAAGGACCGCGACGGCGACGGCGACGGCGACGGCGACGGAGACGGCGGTGCCGCCAGCAAGGCCAGCGGCGGGAACTGCTGGCGGCAGCGGCAGCGGCGGCGCAGCGCGGAAACGCGCCGCAGGCGGGTCCCGAAAGTCCGGAGGCACGGGCGGCTTTATCCCGCTCGTCCTGTTGGTGGGCGCGGGCGTCGGCGGCGTGCAGCTGCACAGGTACTGGAAGGAGTACCAGGCTGCTCGCGAGTACGAGCGAGATGATGAGGATGAGGACGCGGAGCAAGGCAAGGGATCTGGGCTGTTTTCGTGGTTTGACAGCGGCAAGGACAAGACGAAAGAGGAGGAGGCCGATAGCGGGAACTCCTCGCGTCTTTTCCTGCAGGAACTCGCCTCCAAGGGCGATGAACAGGCGTCCAAGATTCTTGACACGGAACAAGACAATGCAGACGGCTCTGGCGGCGCAGACGACAACGTGGGGGATGGTCCTGCCTTTGGCAGTGATGAGTTCCGCCTCGATGTCTCGCGCGAAGGTCTCATCCGTACCTTCACCATGATGCTTGACATGAAGCGTTTGCAAGAATCTCAAGAGATTGAACGGATACGCAAGCTGCCCATCTCGCGACGTCCGCTTGACTACGAAGAATCGCTGCGCCAATTTAGACAGGAAAAGGCCGAGCTGAAGGAGCGTCTCAAGGCTCTACAAAAGAGGCGGTTCTGATCTTGAACTCTGGCATGGATCAATGTTCTCTTCTTCTTTTCTCTTTTTTTCTTTTTATTTCTTACGTTTTCACACAAACACAGAGGGTATGTCTTTTTCTTTCCTTTTTTTCTTATTGGCTACGACGCGTCTGCCTTCCACGGAAGCCTCAAAGAAGAGCTTGCCGCAAATGCCAATTCCAAAAGCTGCATTTCCTCTTCTCCACCTAAAAGTACCCATCAGCTGGCGCATCAACGTTCTTTGATGTGAACAAGGGAGCTCAAAGGTCACCTGGCAAGCGAACTTAACCGACGAAATCTGTCTTGCGCAACCTTGAGCTGGTGTTTGTATCGTTGCGACTGTGGCGTATCCTGCCTCGCAGAGTTCTTGCGAATACGATCGACCTGATCAACCTTGTGCGCCGCGTCGCGCAAGCTTGATCCTAGGTCACTTGAAGGTCGCCTCTTGACGCGTGAGCGCGTCATCGTGTCGATCTGGACGCTCCCGTCCCTCGCCACGCGCACACGAGACGGGGACTGCGCACGACGCACGATAATTTCGTCCGTGTCATCATCGTCGCCAGTCACTTCATCATATTCATGCTCACGATCATATATATTGGACACGCCAACTCTCGGTCCCCTTGCCTCGCTGGTAAATGTGCGACTTCCTGCGTCCAAATCTTCGTCTTCGAAGCGATTGCTTCGAATCCCAATTGAGCTTGCAGTCGCAAAACTGTGAGAGCGCAGTTCCTGCGGGATGCCACGATGCCCCTCGCGCTGAAGCTCAGTTTGTAGCTGCGCACGCGTGTCGTCTACGGCCTGCTGCGCTCGAGCGAGCGAATCGTTGAGCGCCTCGATACGGGCCACGCGCGCACGTTCTCGCTGCCGCACCGTAACGGAATGCGAGGACCGCGGTCGCGATGACGATGGGCCCGTTCTCATCCTCATTCGCACCGTCGTGTCAAACTCCAGAACGGCCTCGATAAGTTCGCAAAGTGGTGTCACGGCGTCCTCCAGAGAACGATCGCCCTGATCGTGTTCGACAGGACCGCCGTCTGCAAAAAAATCGAGCACCGCCTCGTGCCCCGCACGATATCGGACAAAAATCCCCTTGAGAGTGGCGGTGACAAGCCGACGTGCCATGTCAGCGTCTTGCTGGCCCTCCTTGAGGCTGGTCTCCGCGTCCATTAGCTGAGCTTCGATCTGCTGCGTCACCTCTTCCTGTTCGCGCAAAAGAAGGGCCGCCTTTTCGAGATCCTCTTTGAGAGCCAGAACTTGTTCTGCCTGTTCTGAGGCCTGCTCGAGTCGAGATCGTATGTTGCGAACAGACCCACTTGCAGTCTCGTGCATGGCATTCTCATGCAGCACATCCTCAAAGCCTGCGTTCGCATTCCCGGCGCCATGTTCAGCCTCGTGAACGCGCAGCTCAAGCGCCGCGCACTTTGTTTCAAGATCAGCGTGACGTTGTCGAAGGCGAGCGAGCTCATTTGGCGAGCCTTCGGTCTCGAGATTGCTCGCCGAGAGTTTGCGAGTCTCTTCTTGTACCCTGTCCACTTGGCTAAATTTCTGCCGCAACGCGTGGATCTCGTCATGCAAAAGTCGCTTTTCGACCTGAAACCGTTCGTCTTGACCCGAAACTTCTTTCTGCAGACGTGTCACGTCCGCATGGCCTCGCGCAACCAGAGACTGGGCTGAGAATAGCAGCGAATTTAAGTGAGGCATGATGCTCTCGAGCACATTTGTCACTGTGGATGACGCTACCTCGTCCGCGCCACCCATGGCGCCCGAGGAGACGCGCTGCATAATGTCCTGCAGATTTGCTAGCCCAATCTCTGGCGACGTCCCTTCATGCCAGAGCGTGGCGATTGCCTTTTCAATCCTTTGCATTTTACGCTTGACGAGCCTGAGCTCTTTCGTCTCTGCACTGAGCACCTGCTGCTCTTCGTGGAGATCCTCGCATGCTTTCTTGTGTGTACTAGCCTCCTGTTTGGCCGCTGCGAGCTGCGTTTCGAGGGTTTCTACGACACCCTCGAGACGCTCGCGCTCTGTTTGCAATTTAGCGACGCGGTCCTGCAAATCCATGCGCACGACCTCGAGCTCCGAGTTTTTGGCCTCCAAGGCGGACCGTTTCTCCTCGGCGGCGACGAGTTCGCGTCGTTCGCAACGAAGAGTATTCTGCGTGTCCGTGAGCTGCTGAGTAATTTCGTCGACTTCAGCGCAGCGCGCTTGAGCACTTTCGAGCTCGGCATTGAGAGAATCAAGAGCCTGACGCTGTGTCTGCGCAGCCGATCGAGCGGTTGCAAGTTCAGCTCGGGTCTCCTCGAGCTCCGCGCGAGCCAGATCCCGCTCTTCTTCCGTGACGACGCATGCTTCGCGCGCAGCGTTCCATTCGACATTTGCCTGCGCCGCTTTCAAATTCGCCTCCTCGCAGGCTTGCTCGGTAGCAGACAGCTGCGATCGCAATGTGTCTTGCTCTTTGCGCACAGCGTCAAGTGAGGCCGCGGTGGCCTCTAGAGTTTCCTCGAGCTCGGCCTTTTCGACCTTGAGGGGTTCCACCGTCTCGCGGACGAAATCAAGGAGCGCCTCGTTCTCCTGCTGCAGCTTGCGATTCGTTGCCTGCAAGTGCTGAACATTGCGGCCCGTCCCAGGCGACTGGCCCAAGCTTCGAGATCGATCGCCTCCCTTAGCCTCGGTTTCGTGAATAGTATCGGCAACGAGGTCGTCGTCCTCACCACAGCCATCTCCCGAGCCTGCGCCGTCGACAGGTTCGTACAGCGAAAGACGCTTGCGCGATTGGCGCAAACGCAATCCTTCAAGTCGAAGGCGTTCCTGTAATACAGCAACAGTCTCGCGCAGATCGCTTTCATTACGCTCGAGGCGTGCAATTGCCGTCTTTGCTGCGAGCATGTCAAATTTTGCCCTTTCGGTATCGGCGACCTGGTCGGGGTCGAGACCAAGCTCTTCGGCCCGGGCCTTGAGTGCGCTCTGCAGGACATCGATGTAGACGCGCTGCTCCTCTGTGGCGCGTGATTCCTTTTCGAGCGAGGCGGAAAGCTTGAGTTTGTCTTGCTCGAGATCGCCCACGCGGGTTTGCAAGGTCTCAAGTTCCTCGGGCGTGACGCCGACGCTCGCGGGGGAGCCCCTGCGCAGCTGCAGGATCCGGGACTGCGCCTCGCCTAGCTTTTTACGCAACGCGGTGACGCGCTGCGCCGTGACCTCACGGGCATCCTTGTCGCGCGCCAGCTCGGCCTCGAGTTCCGCAATTTTCTCGCCTTGTTCGTTGATGCGCTTGCACGCCGACTCGTATTGGCGCGCGATTGTGGTCAAGGTGTGTCTGCTTGAACGGTTCACGAAGGCGCCATCCTGGACGTGTGCGCGGGTCTGGCGCGCGCGAAGCGCCGCAAGGTCCTCTTTGGCGAGAGGAAGCGGCTGGCTGGGCTCCAGGGACACCACGAACTGCTCGCACAGGCGAGCGTACGCCTTGCGCTCCTCGACGTCGCCCTGGAGCTCTTCGAGCTGGGCCGCCTGGGTCCGGACCTTGGCCGCGAGTTTGTCCAGCAGGCCGTCGCGTGGCGCCAGCGCTGCCGAAGCATCGGCGCTCTTGCCGCCCGGGATGGCGGTGGACTTGGTCTTCTTCTTCATGGTCGCCACGGACAGCGACGCCGACGACGGCGGCGGCGGCGGTGGTGGCGGCGGTGGCGGCGACGCTGCGCGTCTGCGCAGCCGCAGCCGCTCCGACATGCGAGCCACGCGACGGCGCTCAGGCGTAGAAGCAAGCGCCCTGGGATCGCGCGCTGCTTAGAGAACTGCCAGGCCTTGCGCGCTTGCAGTCACTCAATAGTGCTTGCTTGCAAACTCTGCGCAAGCCTTGCTCGGAAAAAACGGCTCGACAGACTGAGACGCGCACTGTGAACAACCCAAAACCCGACGACAGTGAGGTTGGGCCCCACCGTCCGGCGTTGGAATTGTGACGGTGGCCAACGATGATCGAAAGAACCGGACAAGCAAGCCGTCTCATCGGCTAGTCCGGTGCGCATGAACGAAACGCGGGAGCGAAGGACTCCGTTGAGCACGGGGCTCCCATAATCCATAATCCTAACGTCCAAAGCTCTATTACAAGAAAAAGACAAAGTTGTCTGTCAAATTTCGTACTTAGACGCGTGGTCTGGTGGGAGAGATTGCGAAAGACGTGAAAGACATCAAGAAGAGCGAAGCCACGTAGGGCAGCAAAAAGGCATTGGCGCGCGCGAGTGACGGAGACCCGGAAGGCGGCTCCGCCTCTCTCGGCGAGGAGGAGGACGACGAAGCGCTCCGCTTGGCGAGATGGCGCGCAAGGCGCTCTGGGCGACAGCCATCGTCGCTGCGTGCGTCGTCGCGGGCGCAGCCAGCTCCGAGACGCTGGAGGGCCGCCATGCGGCATCGTCAACGTCAACGGCGTCGTGGAGCGACGTGCTCGTCTCCGACGAGAGGCTCAAGACCAATGTAACAAAGGCAGACACCGCGACGCTTCTCGACGCGGTGAGCCGCGTGCAGCTGCGCGAGTTTGATTACGTGTATGAGCAGTTCTATAATCCGATCTTCGGCAAGCGGCAGCTAGGCATCATCGCTCAGGAGATCAAACCGCTGCTGCCAGGCTCCGTTGGAGTTATTCCCAAGCGGTCCGTCAGCCATGTAGATGACAAGGACCCTACAATCCTCACCAACGTTCACGTCTTTCATAGCGAAAACCTCTTCATGGCTCACATTGGCGCCACGCAGGAGCTGATTCAACGGACGCAAACCGCACGTAAAACCCTCGAGGACGTGCAGGACAGCTTGGAGCGTCTGGCGCAGGACGCTACATCGGGAAAGGAGGCACATGCGGCGCTTAGCTCAATGCGGACCAAGCAAGACGAGCTCGAAAATCTTGCCAAGGCCGCTCACGAGCGAAGCGAGGGCGCCATTCGGCTCGAACATGTCCTCAAGTCGCTGGAAGACACGAGCCGAAAAGAGCAAGCGGAGCGCACGGCACTCACGCGGCGCGTACAGGACCTTCACGAAGACTTGCGCACTGAAGTTCGAGATCAGGCGACGTTGCACCGTGACGTATCGAGTGAAATGACGGCGCTGGCCGAGGGACTCAAGCAGCTTGGGGCTCGCATCGACGAGAACCTTGTCCAGGTGCAAGCGGCGCAAACAAAAGTCAGCGAGAATATTGCTCAAGTTTCTCGCGAGGCCTCGGAGATCGCGCGAAAGCAAGTCGAGGAAGCTCGTACGAAGATTGACGCCAAGCTCGCTGATTTCGCGCGGGACATGGCCGCAAGCCTCGAAAATGTAGAAAAGAAGCTTGCAAGCGAGCGCAAGGACGCTGCAGCTGCTGTCTCTGCCTTGGAGAAAAGTGTCGCGGGCCTTAAAGCTCAGATTGAGGCCAACGTTGCAAATGTAGACAGCCTTTCGCGCGAAGTTGGTTCTCTTCAATCGAGTCTTGGCACCGTGGCAGCAGATGCTGCACGTAATTTGAGCGAGGCACGAGGGGAAATTTCGCATGCTTTTGAACAAGCCAGTAGCGAGCTTGATGAACTACGGACGCGCATTGACGATCTAGAGACCAAGGTCAATGCACAAGCAGGCGCAGAGCTAATCGAGCGTCGGAAGATCGCGGAGGCCGAGGCACGCACCGAAGAGGCCAAGATTGAGCTCGAACGAACGCGGACCGTGGAGGAGGAAAAGCGTGCGCGCTCCCTGGCAGCCATCGAAGTCGAACGTCTTGAGCGACAAGAGAATGCCACGCTTGCCCGCGTTGAAAAGGAGGAAGAGGCGCGCGCTGCTCGCGAGCTCAAGGTCGCCATAGCGCAAGAGGAGGCTGCGCGTCGCGAGTTCGAGCGTCGCGCTGACCACGAGTCGAGCCTTGTGCGCGCACAGGCTGACGCGGAGGTGTCAAAGATTCGAGCGCAGAGTGAGCTTGAGCGCGTGCGCGTCCTGGCGCAGGGCGAGGCCGATGCACAGCAAGAACGAGCCAATCAC
This sequence comes from Aurantiochytrium sp. KH105, assembly GCA_003116975.1. Classification (NCBI taxonomy): domain Eukaryota; class Bigyra; order Thraustochytrida; family Thraustochytriidae; genus Aurantiochytrium; species Aurantiochytrium sp. KH105. The sequence goes on from BGKB01000040.1 coordinate 315,411, forward strand.
GAGCTTCGCAAAGAAATGGCCGCGCTCGAGTCACAAAGTGCCCGTGAGAACACTGTGGCGGCGATTCAAGCCACCTTCCAGGAGACGATCGCAGCGATGCGCATGGCGTCGCAGAGTCCTCAGGACGTTGCTGGTGCACTGGGGCTCTTTGTTCTCTTGGCCTTTGGCGTGTACGCGGGTCGCGAGTTCGTCATTTATTGGCGCAAGGTCTTTGAGCATAGGCTCGGACAGCCTTCACTTGTGCGCGAAACCTCGCAGCGTGGATGGCTACCTGTGGCTTATCTTGTCGAGGCGGTCAAGACTGCAACGAAGCGCACCCGAGCGCTCGGGATGCGAATGTGGTGTCGTCAGCTCGGCCGCGGCAAGGATACTGATGCTGCAAGCACGTGCAAAAAGGCTTCCATCTCCACTTCCTCCTCCTCCTCATCATCGTCATCCTCTTGTTCATCGTCGGGTGAGGCTGCCTCCTCGCCCCCAGGTCGGCCTGGAGCGAGAAGCAGCGGCCAGCCCACAGGCGAAGACTCCTTTGTGAGCTTTATGACCGACGTGGTGCTACCTCCGTCGCAAGCCAAACAGATTGAACGGGTCGCGCGTGCAACGCGTGCTGCTCACGTGAATGGCACGCCATTGCGCCATCTTCTCTTCTATGGCCCACCGGGAACCGGCAAGACTATGGTCGCGCGACGACTTTCCAAATGGTGCGGTCTGGATTATGCAATCATGAGCGGTGCCGATGTTGCACCTCTTAAAGATCGCGCCGTCACAGAGCTGCATCAGCTCTTTGAGTGGGCCAAACGCACGCCTCGTGGCGTCGCGCTCTTCATTGATGAAGCTGATGCCTTCTTGGCGACTCGCGACGGAGGCTCGATCAGCGAGTCCCTTCGGAATGCGCTCACCGCGTTGCTCTATCACACAGGCGCGCCCTCGTGCCGCATCATGCTTATTTTGGCTACTAACCGACCGCACGATCTCGACAGCGCCGTGCTAGATCGCGTTGACGAGTCTGTGCACTTTGATCTTCCATCGCTCGGCGAGCGTAGGCGAATTGTGCGACAGTACTTTGCTCAAACCCTCGTCGCGTCATTGGATGTTCCTCCTGAATTTGCGCAGGAAGAAGCGCTTGAGCGCACTGCCGAGCTCACGGATGGCTTCTCGGGCCGTGAGATTGCAAAGCTCATGACGAGTGTTCAAGCACATGTTTTTGGCAGCGCTGTCGTCCAGGACGACAACATGGGCGAACCTCGTCGCGCCAAGCTTTCGCGAGCGATATATGACCAAGTGCTCGGCCACACTGTAAAGGAGCACGCTGCGAAGGCTCCAGTGCTTGAAAAACTGTCCAAGGCGATGTCAAAGTGAGTGACCGGAAAAGAGAAAAGTCACCACTTCAATTTGCCGCGTTGCCTTCTTTCGAAGACAAGGAACCAGCAGGCGAAGTACATGAGACCATTGGATGCCGTCCTATAGCTTGAAGCTGGAAAAGGTAGGTAAAGCGAAGATGTTAACGTGCACGAGAGAACTCGTCTTCGTCGCAGCGCTCGAACTTGAAGAATCTATCAAGTAAGCAGTTGGCTGCCAATGAGAACCGAACCATAAAATTCAATGGAAGAACATTTCGTTTTCTTTTCAAAGCATGAATTCGCGCCGTATCCGTCACCTCTTGCTGTCTCGATCTCTCGCACTCTCTTGACCACGCGAGCAGGTCAGGCGAGGCCAGCCTCGGCCTTGATCTTGAACATTTTTCCGACGCAGAGCTCGAAGTTGGCGAAGGCAGCTGCCTTGAAGCCGGCAGCAGCAGCAATGCCGACTGTATGGAAGGGAGTCTGTACGTCACCGCAGGCGAAAACGCCCGGCACGGAGGTCTTTTGCTGGTCGTCAACCTTGACAAAGCTGCCTGACATCGGGTCAGCAGTTACCTCGCAGCCGAGGTCCTCAAGGATCGACTTGCAGGCTGGCTCAGAGGAGCTGGCCACGAAAACCCCCTTGAGCTTGATCTCGTCGCCGGCCTCGGTCTTGACAGCGACGCCGTCGCCGTCCTCGCTCATGCTGGAGATAGGGGAAGGATAGAACTCGTACCCGGAGGCCTTGAAAAGAGCCTGCGTGCCGTCGTCGACCTCGAGACCGTCGGCGAAGACAGTGAGCTTGTCGGACCAGTTGGCCGTCTGCGCGATGAACATGGCAGCCACAGGCGGCGGCATACTCTTGCCCATGACGAAGCCAATGGGTTCGTTGCGCACCTCGTAGCCGTCGCAGTAGACGCAGTGAAAGGCACGCTTGCCCCAAAGTGCCTCGAGGCCATCAATCTCCGGCAAGACGTCACGCGCGCCTGAGGCAAAAATGATCTTGGTCGCCTCAAGCGAGCTGCCATCCGCGAGTTGCAGCACGAAGCCGGAGTCATCATCCTTGGGATGCACCGCCTCCAAGCTGGCCTTGCGCACCTCCACAGTCTCGTACCGCTCCAGGTCCTTGAGGCCCGCCTCGCGCAGCGCCGGCGGCGGCACATTGTCGCGTGTGAGAAACCCGTTCGAGGTCGCGGCCGCGTGGTTGTTGTACGTGCCGTTATCCAGCACCACCGTCTTGCGAAGCGCCCGTCCCAGCGTCAGCGCTGCCGACAGCCCGCTCGACCCGGCGCCCACCACCGCCACCTCGAAGGACGACGCCATCTCGGCGAACTTCTTCGGCCACGCGCGCGGGAGAAAGGAGAAGGAGAAGGGCGAGGGGGTTTGCGACGTCCACGTGCACGAGCGAGCAGGCGCACGATGAGGGCAAGCGATGCACGCCAAGCGATGCGATGCAAGCCAAGCGATGCGATGCAAGCCGAGCGTGAGTCGTTTGGGATTCACCACGGACTCTTCAGATTTCGCAAAGATTTGTGGGGTCACTCGAGGACCCCGCGTCCCAGCCACAACAACAACTGCTGCTGCTGCGCGCTGTCGCCGCCGATTCTTCCGCGCTGGCCGCGCCTGGCTGACTGACGCGCATACAGGGACCCCGGGGTGTACGCATACCCTCTCGTGCGCCGCGGCCAGCGCAGCCTGCAATCTGCTGCAGCGATCTCTTCGGCGGCAAGGGCCCGCGTTCGGGTGCCCCGCGGGCCCCCAAAACTCGTTCTTGTCGCAGGCCGATCGCGGCTCTCGCCCCGACTTCTTCATTCATTTCAGAGCCAGAACCGCCATGGGCGAGGCGCAGTCGCGCGGGGCCCGGCCGCGCGGGGCCCGCGAGGGGCCCGGCCAGGCGGAGGCGGCGGCGGCGGCGGCGGAGCGGCAGCAGCAGCGGCCGCCCTCGCGCGAGCTGCGAGAAGCGCAGCGGCGGCGATGCGCGGGCGGCGAGGATGCGACGGGCGAGGCGGACGATGGCTCGGCGTCGACTACCTCGACCTCGGGGACGCCAACTTCTGCTGGCGCAGAGGGCGCGGGCGTAGGCGGCGCGGGGGCGGAAGGCGAGAGTGCAGGCGACGACGCGGCCGTGGACGCGACCGCGAACGTCGAAGCCTCCATGTCCCTTGCGAGTTCTTCCGGGTCAACCCGGAACCTCGCCGACGCCGACGAGGAAGACCTGATGCCTCTGCCTCTCCCACCGCCCTTAGTTGTGGAACCCGGGTCCGGAGATGCGCTAGAGGGCCGCGAACGAGGCGTGACTCTCGATGAAAACGATGTTATGACGGCTTCAGAATCGGAAGATGAAGATCTCGACGCGAAGAACGCAAAAGGCATATTGGCCCACCACAATGATTCCTCCTCGGAGACAAGTTCCACTGGCAGCGACGACCTCGCAGAAGACCCGAACGAATCCTACAGAAGGGGAATCGGTGCGATACCGAGTATGCAGGAGACGCCTCCGTCCTGGGCCAACGACACAGAAGGCTGGACCCGGACCATTGGCTTGGGTGACAATGCCACCATGCATTCGAACGCGGTCCATACCACAAAGTACACGGCCATGTCGTTTTTACCGCGATCCTTCCTGCTTCAGTACCGACGTGCAGGCAACATTTTCTTCACTGTGATCGTTGTGGTGATGCTCCTCGGAACGTTCTCGAGACTCTTTGATTCACCACAAGCACCATGGGGTAACATTTTTGTCCTCTCGGTCATTTTTGGCCTGAATATGACGAGCGAATTTCTCGATGATCGCGCTCGTGCGCGCAAGGACGACGAAACGAACGCGCAACCGATCAAGATCCTCGACCCTGTCGACCGAAAGTTTGTCACCAAAACCTGGCGGGAGGTGCGCCGTGGAGACCTTTTGCGCCTGGAGAAAAATTCAGTCTGCCCTGCCGACGTGCTCGTCCTCACAACGAGTGATATCGACACAGAACTGTGCTGCTACGTGCAGACCGCCAACATTGATGGCGAGACGTATCTCAAGAAGCGCCATTGTAAAAAGGAAGTTGTTGACAACATTATCATGTCTCCACCCGAGACCGCAGACTGGGTGGAAGGTCGCGAGTTCAGATACGAGCCTCCGTCCAGCTCGCTTTCGAGCTTTCGGATCGTCGCCATGCCCAGGAAGGGAGAGCGTCGGCAGGAACCACTTGCATTCACGAGCGAAAATGTGGTCTTACGCGGGGCCCAACTTCGAAACACGGAGTGGATCTTTGGCGTGGTACTCTACACAGGCAACGAAACCAAAACGCTCATGTCCATTGCGCCTGCTCGCATAAAGCAGTCCAAAGTGGATCGCATGGTAAACCAGGTAATTGTGACAGTTCTGGTCATGCTTGTCTTACTTCTCGGAGCGTCAATCTTGTTGAGTACATACGCTTACAAGCCCACCACTGAACTCTGGTACATGATGTTCACGCCCGAGTCTTCAGGAAATTTGCTCCCGTCGGGACTGGCGCTCATCCTTACGTACCTGGTCTTGTATCGACAAATCCTTCCCATTCTTCTCTATGCCGTGCAGGAAGGCCTGAACGTGGCGCAGGCCAAGTACATTGGGTGGGACCTTAACATGTACGACGAGGCTTCTGGCAAGTTTGCCAGCTGCAACACAACCTCCTTGGCTCAGGAAATTGGCCAGGTCAAGTGGATCTTCTCGGACAAAACTGGCACGCTGACGCGCAATGAAATGCGCCTCGTGGCCATCTGTATCAATAATCGTGTGTACGGCCGTGCAACCAACAAGCAACTCGAAGAGTTGGCTCGTGAAAAGCTCTCTCCTCTCGACGCTTCGCGGTCTTGCTTCACTGACGTCCTCGACGTGCTCGCATCGAGCAGTGAACCCGGGGAGCGGGAGAAGCTGCAGCATTTTTTTACTGCCCTCGCGCTCTGTCACACTGTTCTCGTGGAAAGCTCGTCTGCAAATCACCCTGTAAAGGACAGCACTCGTCTGTTACGTCGTTCGAGTTTGACTGCTCGCAGCGGAAGTATCATGCATGCGACAACACTTGAGAGCGCCGTCGATGCAGACGGCGTTCACGTGGCGAAGAAAAAGCGCTCGCCCAACCAACGTCGATTGCGCATGACGCTCAAATCGCGAAAACACGCTTCCGAGGTTATCCTGCAAGCCCGCCAAAGCGAAGGCTTCCAGTCAGATTTCAATGAACCCAGCCCGGATGAAGCGGATGACAGCGAAAACCACGAGGACGACGGTAACCTCAGTGACCCCGTCCCAACATACAACGCCGAGAGTCCTGACGAAGAGGCCCTCGTTCTTGGAGCTTGTGCGTTGGGCTTCGAGTTTGCCTACACGGAAGGCGAGTCAACTATTGGCTTACGCTTTCGGTCTCCGACCCTTGACCCGAACCGCACTACGTATGCAAATGAGGCCAATGGCGGGCCGCTTCAACCGGATGCAAGTGGTCGGAACATTTACCACTTCCATGACTCTGCGTCCACTCGATATCAAGGTTATGAAGTTCTTGCCATCAATCCATTCACGAGCGACCGAAAGCGCATGTCTGTCTTGTACGCTGACCCAGACAACCCCGGCCGCAGAATTCTCTTTTGCAAGGGTGCAGACAATCAAATGCTAAGTGCCGCGAACCCGGACACAACTGACTATGACAGCATACGCGCGAACCTAAAGTCATTTGCCGAGAATGGCTTGCGCACTCTCATTGTTGGTGAGCGGGAAGTTAGCGACGACGAGTATAGATCCTGGAGCAAATTGCACGAGGAGGCGTGTGCAATGACAGGCAAGGAGCGCAAAGCTCGACTTGATGAGGTGGCTCGAGAGATCGAGGTCAAACTCAGCATACTCGGGCTTACCGCGGTGGAAGATCGCCTGCAGGACGGCGTGCCACAGACCATTTCAATTCTTCGCGCCGCCAAAATCAACATTTGGCTCATTACGGGCGACAAGGTGGAGACAGCCATAAACATTGGCCGCTCAGCAGAGCTCATTAGTCAGAACTCGCGTGTCCTCATGTTGACTGCGGAAGACCTTGGCATTTCGGAGGAGCAACAGCAAAAGCCTTCGATTTCCCCTGCCCAACCTGAAAACAAGCGGCAAGGGTCCTCCTTCGCCGTCGAGGCCAATGGCCTCGCCCTGGAAGACATTCAGGATCATATTCACAATGTCATCCAGGACCGCCTCGCTCGTATGAGTTCCGAGGACGATGGTCGACTCTCGCGACCGTCCATGTCGGGTATTTACGCAGGCGGCTACCAGAGCTATGTCATGAATCGCGACAACGAGGAACGAGGGATCAGCGGGTTCTGTATGCGCTTGTTCTCGCGCCGCCGCGGCAAGACTGAAAACGTGGAGGCCGATGCGAACTTGGCCCTCGTTGTGGACGGGGACACACTTCACTACATCATGTCGAAGAAACATCCCAACGCAGAACTGGAGGCAGCCTTTTTGCAGCTCGCGCGTGGGTGCGGCGTCGTGATTGCATGCCGGACATCTCCGGGTCAGAAAGCCGACCTGGTGGAGCTCGTCAAGGCCAACGTGTACCCAACGCCCACTACGCTCGCAATCGGCGACGGTGCCAACGACGTGCCCATGATCGAAAAAGGTCATGTTGGCGTAGGAATCTCAGGCAAGGAGGGCACGCACGCAGCCAACGCGGCCGATTTCACGATTGCGCAATTTAAATTTCTTGCGCCCTTGCTGCTCGTTCACGGCCGATTTGGCTACATTCGGGTGGCTAAGGCCATTTCCCTCACCTTCTTTGCCAACCTGCTCTTCACCTTTGTGTCCTTCTTTTACAACTTTATTTGCCGCTTCAGTGGAACTCCGGCCTTCAACAATGCGCAGTACGTCATTTTCCAGGCCTTTATTGCCATCCCGGTATTTGTCATTGGCTGGCTCGATCGCGACACCAAGTGGGTCTACGACACGCTCCGTAATCCGCGCTTGTATGACATTGGGCGTCTCAACAGAATTTTGCACCCAGCCATCGTCGATGCGCAGATTCTCCGTGGACTCGTCCACGGCGCCTTTGCTTTCCTGCTGGTGTTTCACAATGATTATGAGGCTTCCTATCTGGCGCTTTCGGGGTCGCTCTTTGTTGTCATTACATGCGTTCTCACTGTTCGCCAGGCCTCCGTGGCTTCGTGCTACACATGGGGCCTCCTCTTTGGCGTTTGCTTCAACATTGTCGGCTGCCTGGTGCTCGTGTCGCTTATCAATTTTTTTTACTCGGGGAGTGAGAGCAACATTTTTAATCTCGACAAGTGGGGTCGCTACTACTGGAATCAGCTGGTGGCCAGTGTCTTCATCATTTCCCTTTTGGACTACCTTGCTCCTCTGACCTACACACAAATGCGCGATTTAATCAATCGTCTCAGATTCTCTTTGCACAAGGCGCGGCAGACGGTCGATGAAGATCCTCATGATGCACTTTTCGACGGACAACTCGTGGGTTCTCCCGCCACTGCGCATTCCACATCGGCAGCGTTCCTTGGGCCGCCCATGGCAACGGAACTGCAGTCGCCTTCGGATTTAAGACCGACCACGCCCCGCGGCCCAGGTCTTAGCGTTGTGTCGGAAGGCGAGGCGGAAGCCTCGGATCTCGAAAGCGTCCGGAGCACACAGGAACGCGACGTGGTCATGAGATACTGACTTGCAAATGATGGATTACTGACCCGTGTAGAAGAAACGTATATCCAAGGACTATCTCGGGAAAAAATAGGCGAGACTTGCGGCTAAAATTCTTTGCCACATCCATCTCACGCACACTGATAAACTGAATTTTGCATTCTGACCACAAAGACTTCAAAGGAGCAGACTAGGCCTAGTCCTAGTTTGTTCGCAACTCCTTATTCTCCTTGCGAAGACTTGTACTCGGTATATTTCAAAAGACGCGCGCAACACATTAATGACTCACGACGCTGACGCAGCAGCCTGCTTGTATCGCATGGCTGTTTCTGTTCCTAAGCTTGACAGTGATTGAAATTTTAGCTCTATAATTGCACCTTAACCTTTCTGATCATCATGATATCTATTGTTCGAGAGAAGTCGGAGAGCACAGAATCTGCTCGATGATGCCCTCGCCGAGAGACGCAATATCAACAAGAATATCCGTCACGTTAGGCACCAGCTTGACCTCGCCTTCAGCAGCTTCTGCGCTGTTGTTTTTGGCAGGCTTTGCATGCGATGTCGCAGCGACGCGTAGCGCAACAGGCTTGTGGATATCAGCATTCCAGCAAAGACCAATTGCCTGGCCTCGAAAAGGATCGCATTGAACGCTGAACAAGTGTCCCAAATCCGAGACAAGGTCCGACGCAAAGCTGGACATTGGGTTGCAGCCAAGGAGAAGTCGTTCCTGAGACGCGGTGTTCTTGTAAAGCTTGGCGCGCGCGTGCATCGGCAGGCGGGCCTCGCGCAAGCTTGAGATCGGGTTCAACTTGATGACCACATCGAAATCCTTGGGACTCACGGACGACTTAAAGACGGCACCCCAAAGGCGCTGCATTGAACCGGCATCATATCGCCCAGACGCCTGAAGGGCAAAAAGTTGCTCCAAGAGCACGAGCGAGTCCTTGGCCACGGTAGTGACGCGTGAAAGCACGCGCGGACTTGGGTGGCTCCGGTCGGTCCACTTGGGCGTCCACTCGCCCGCCGCATCTCTGTCCTCGTTTGTGACAATGAACATAGATGCGCCGCTGGCGCGCTCGCGAGCTGCGGAAAAGGATTTCATCAGAGAGGTGCGCAGGTCGATCTCCGAGGTTGCCGCGCCTTCGCGGACAACGCCGTCGGCATCGCTTAGGTCAATCAGGAGCGGCTCGAACTCCCAATCCCACGTACTGAGAAGTTGCAGGAATCGCACAAAGCCACTCATGAGCGAGCGCGGGGCCTTATAAGGTTGTGGATGCAAAAAGAGCGACGCAACAATAAGCTCGATAGCCTCCTCTGAAACATGTGACCAAAAGAGGTGACCGCTCATCCAGAGTTTGGCCAATCGGCTTACAGGACCCATAACGTTGGCGCCGCCCCTGTCGTCGCCACGCCCGTGGATGGAATGGAGCATTGCATGCAAGTGCGGCTTGTCGACAGTGTCTCTCTCCAGTGCACTTGCCTGCTGCAACGCGAGCTGCGTTGGGACGCCCTCGTCCCGAACGAGACGGTCCCCATCCTCGCCGCGCTCAGCGCGGATACGGCGAGCAGCGACTGTGGACGCAGACCCAGTGAACGAGACGCGCGGGAAACGGAGAAGTTGACGTTCTTTGTCCAGTCGAATGCGCAGTCTGAACCCATAGCCACCCGTGAGGACGTCGAGGCACGTCCGCGAAGGCTCGCATCGCTGTTGCCCGGGATGACTCGCCTCGAGTTGCTCTGCAATTTGTACATAGAATGCCGTCTTCATGACACGAATTGCCTCGACATCGTCAGGCCACTGCCCGCTCGACTCGAGCTCGACCACGAGATCGACGACGTCAACGAGACGGGAAATGCTGGTCGTAGATTTTTCGCGCTTGCTGCTTTCCCAAACTTTGCGCTTCTTGCGGTCCCCACCCTCTGCGTTTCCGCTGCCCATGATGGAGGACAATACAGCTGCGCCCTCCGTTTCTTGGGCACCAAACGCCAAGGGATGCTGTCCAGGCAGCGTCACGGATGAATACCGGAGACTCGGGTCTGCGACACGAAATCCAGTCACAGCCAAGGGCAACGACAGACCACGGAGTCGGCTCATGAGGTCCTCGGCGCAAGTTCGAAGCGCAGGGAACGGGGCATCTGGCACGCTGAGCTGGCGTGCGCGCTGGCGGTCTTGGCGATCCAAGGTGCCGAGCATGACTTCGAGCTCACGACCCACCACGGTGGCGCCCTTTTCCAAAGGCCAGCGGCGCCTCGAGACGAAGTCAGCGATCTTGTCACATACATCGATATCGCGAAGGGATGTCGGTGCACCCGACGCAGGGCGTTTGTTTGACTTTTCGTGTTCGGGCCGCCAATCGAGCGTTTCCAGGATGGAGCCGTCGCGAAATCTCCGCAGCTCAGACTTGCTTCCCCAAAAGGCACGAAAGGCAGCAGTTGCGGCGACGTGGTCCGCATTGGGGCCCTTGTCGATCACACGAAAGGCTTCCTCGCGGTCAAGTTGCATGCACACAAGAAGAGCCGTACGCTGGGGGGTCTCCTTTGGGTCCCAGCTTGCGCACTCCTTTGCGTTGACGCGAACGCGCACCACATGCGCGCGGTGTGTGTCGAGGAAGCCGCGGCGAAAGCTATGCTCTACACAGCGCTGCACATAGGCCTCCCATCCGAGGTCACAGAGCAGAGCTTGCTCGCTGCGTTCGAGGTCAGCAGTCTGCCAACGGACCGGGTCCTTGAATGGAACAGCAATGCTGTAGTACTTGTCAAACTGGTGCCAAAGATGCACGGGGGCACTAAAAATAGACTCGAAGGCACTCCGGCCGCCAGATTGGCCGGCGGAGCCCTCCAATAGATCATACGTGAGCTTGGCTTGTTCCACCACCGCGGCCCACGCAGAAGCGGACACGCGCCACGCAAGGTTCAGGCGGCCGCATGGTCCCATGAGGGCCACATCGAATGCCTTGCGCACTTCTTCGTCCGAAAGACCATTATGAATGACTGTGCAACGCAATTCGATGAGATACGACATAAGAGAAAAGTGACAAGCATGTTAAACATGCACGGTCAGTATACAGCTTCGATCTCGTCTTTTCCAGACACTTCTCTCCTTCAGTGCGGGAATACAATGGTTAAAAAAAAGGGGACATGGGCACCTCGGCGCGACCTTGCATCAGAGATTTTGATTTTCATGTGTTGACAGACACAGGGGCACTACTTTTTGCACCCCTTCCCGATCAAAAAGATTTGCATCCTTTGCCAGTCCCTCCCGAGCGCCCATGTTCCTCTTTCCATTTTTCACGTTTGCACCGCCCTACCCCTCTTCCTCTTCCCTATCCAAACAATACTTACCTGGGTTGCCTCCAGTTGATGGTCGCAGACGCGCGACAGGACCTCGACCAAGGTCAGTCTTGGCGATGACACCCATAAAATTTCGAAAGAGTTGTTGCACCGAAAGCATGCTGCTGATTCGCTTCTCAAGAAGCTGATGTGCGAGAAACGCAGTGAGCAAAAATTCGGAAAAGTTATCGGGACCGTCCGACGACGAAAACCCACGAACACGCGCCCAAATCTTCAGAAGGCACGAAACAGGTGCGAAAGACTGGCAGCTCTCTTTCACCTCGTGAAAAAGCTCAAGGTGCGAGCGAGGGCCCGAGCTCTCAATATCCTCAAGTACACGCATGTTGTAATGAGGGGTCGGCGCGGGGGTAAGTCCCGCCCTTGCCTGTCCCTCGCCCGATCCGGCCTCTGCCTCAAATCGGTTCAACGGGCGCACATTATTCTGGTCAAGCTGGAAGCGAGAGATGGGGAAAACATCCTCACTAATGACTGGCAGAATGCGAACCAGCATTTTGCCAACATTCGTCGCAGCAGAAGGCGTCACCAGCAACACGGGTTTGTCGAGATCGCTTGTAAAGGGGGCAAACTGAGTGGCTGCCACCAAATCCTTCTTTTTGGCCAGAGACTTGGCCAAAACACCCAAGTAAAGCCGGCGCTTGTCCAAATAACGATGGTTTAGGTAGTCCTTGCGCTTGAAGCAATCGGCTGGCATGCGAACAGCGAGATCCACAGTGCGGCTTGGCTTGGTGACGGTGCCCAAAAGGTAGCTCCCCACAACGTCAACAGCCTCGGGGGCAGCAAAGGCCTCAAGCTCAACGGGCTTCTCGGTTTCCCAGTTTTCGAGAGGCACGCCCAGAACGGCTTCCGTCACGATACCCTTGTGCTTGGCTTTCATCACGGCGTCCTTGAGGGCGAACAGAAATGCGCGTTCCTTCTCGGCACGCTCAGCGCTCGCCGTCACGCGTGATTGCTCAAGCAACTCTCCCATTTGCAGGCGCAAAAGGTTGCTCTGGAACAGCGTCTTGGTCTCACGCAGGTACTCTTGTTCCTGGAGCGAAGGGAGTGCTGCGCGCCGGCCCTTGTTTGATTTCGTATTTTTCGCGCTGACGGGGCGCTCTTCAACATCGTCTTCCTCCTCGTCTTCGCCGTCATCAGAGTTGCCAAGTTCTTCGGAAGCGTCATCGCCGCTTTGGCCAATGTCGTCTTCGTCGTCCGCCATGGCTGCAATATGCGCGGCCAGAGCGTCTTCTCTGGCCTCCTGTTGGACATCGTCCTTCTCCTGGACGTCGGCCTCCGTCTTGGCCTCTGCCTCTTCGCGAGCCTTTTGCCGCTGGCGTTTCTGCGCGGCGGACTTGCGCGCCATCGCGGCGGTTCTGTGCGCGGGGCGCTCTTCACTTCACTGCAGCAGAGGCTCTTCTTTCCCGGGGCCCGTCGCGCGGACCTCGACGCGATCCAGGCCCGCCGCGCGCTCTCCCGCCTCGGGCTCTGCTCGCCTCGCCCGGCCCGGCCCTGCCTTCGTGGTCGCCAGCCAGCGGAATCGGGTCTGCGCCGCGCTCGATCCCGTGGCTCTGGCGCGCTCGGCCGAGTTGGTGGCCCACGCACAAGCGGCCTATCTGCGCAACCCAGTTCGCTTGGGCCACTTCGGCACACACCCCGTCGGCCTCGATAGTGCCGTTGAGAGCGGCAACTAACAGTAAGTCACGATGAGCTCGGTCTCGTGCAGTGACGACGTGGAGCAGAAAGAAGCAAGTAGTGCCACCCACGCCCGGCTGGATGAACGGAGTCGCCGGCCACGGCTAAGAAGGGGGAAAGAAAGAAGACCCAGGGTGCCCACCGGGCCAGCCGAGACGCTGGGACGCGACAATCCCAGTTTGTCGGGCAGACACGCAGACAGACGGACGCGGAGCGAGGGGGGGGGAGGGAACGCAAGGACGACGTTGTCTCGTCTGGCAGCTTGCTTTCAAGGCGAGACGAGAGCTGGACGAGCGTGTGAACCTAGGCTGACCTCCCTTGCGTACGAGAGGAGAGGACCAACACAAAGAAGCTGACCTTGCCCGTGCGTGTTGGGTCGCGTCGGCGGCTGCATCGACCTGCCTGCATTGTTTCTGCAGACAGTGCGGACAAGTGGCTGGGCGCTGTACATACCGCCTGTCTTGCCCTGAGTTGCCCTATCCTTTTCAAAAGTAGGGCGGCTCAACGTTTGTCTGCAATCTGTCGAACGCGAGTGAATAAGCACAGGCAGGTGGACGACGGCAGAAAAGCGAACGCTTTCCGCAGAATACAATGGGCGACCAAATATTGTCCTCGCTGCCACTACAGATAATGCTCTTCTTCAATGGTACCTTTTCGTTACTCTTTGTGGCACTCGAGGCCATCTCCTTCATCTACAAGGGAAACAACTTTTTATATCCCGATGGCGTGCTCGGAATGGAGATTTTCTTTCTCATCGTGTACCTCGGGCTGGAGAAAGCACGAATCTTCCAGGCATCAAAGGGAAATAAAATTGAGGAGGCAGGCCCTTTCGTGTGGGCCTTTGTTTTCTCTGGAGGTATTTTGCTGATTCATTTGTTTTATTTCCAGCTGCAGACATATGTACTGCGCATGGACCGTATCCTTAACGGCATGGGCATGATCTTTGTTGCAATCGAGGTTGTTCTCATGATCTTTACCTCGCTCACGTTTCTCCGATCAGCAAAAATGTAGATGATTGCAATCACAAATGAAAGCAAGGATTTTGTTTTCCCCTTTTCTCGTGAATCATTCCAGGTCTTTCCTTTGATGGCTGTGGTGGTGGTGGTGTCAACAATAGCAATACTTGAGGGTACGCATCAATATCTTGTCCAGCGCCAAGACCTTTTCCAATTCAAGCTCGAAGTAAATAAATAACTTGTGCAATCAAGATTACGCCTAGGACATATAATCTTTTACATAGAGCACCGCATTTGGAACCCAGCCAGCCTCACGCATCGAAAGTTCGCACCGAGATGCAAAGTCTCTGCCTCTCTCACCGGGCATGGCCGATCGTAACGAGAATTGACCGAATCGTAGCTTAGTAGCCGAGCAGCAAAGTAGCTGGCACGCATCTGCGACAGTCTGCTCCGCATTGAGTTTAATCACGCAAGTTTGCGAATGCTCGTCTACGGTGAAATGCACAAGTAATGACACGTTCAAAGGCTCCTGCAGACTACAAATTGTCTTGGGCACCTTGGTCAAAGACGCTGATCTGTCGCGAGATGCGCCTTTGCTTGCCAACCCATCGCTGTCATCATTCTTTGCATTCCCAGAAGCTGCAAAGAATCGCTCCAAGCTTTCGCGCGGCCGAACGATTTCGCCATCGCGAATCACGTACTTTGGTACTTGCTGAGCCACCTCCTTGGGCCCCAGTCTTCGCACGCCAGTCTGTCCGGCAATCAACGTGCGCGTCGCTGGATCATGGATCTCACCACGATGATCTTGAATTGCAAAGGCGACCCCGGCGGGATAAGACGTTTTGAACTCGCTTGGGAAATAGCCGTCTTCGACGTCGTGCATGAATGCTTTGCCACTCGGCTCGTCGAACGGACGGAAAACACCATCGCCGCTGAGAATACCGTTCTTGAACACCAAGAGGTCTAATGTTGTTCGACAATCACTAAGCCCAAAGACGCGCGATTGACGATCTCGTTGGATGACGCCACTGGGCCCTGCCAATGCATTGAGTTCCTCGAGGGCGCGCAAAAGCCTGTCAAAGTCAATAGGAGCCGGCTCGCCGTCGCCGCCTCGCCACTCCATGCCATAATCGCGAAGGAATCGCTTCATTTCCGCATTCTCGCGACGCAGCTCATTGAGCTCCACGTCAGAGGCGCCGTCCGCTTGCGATTGGTTCTGCGCGAGCTCAACCATTTCTGAGTTACGAAGTCTATGGTTTTCGCGTGAGAGCCTCACAATCTCTTGCTCAAGATCTGCAACTTTTCGCGAAAGCTGTCTGCGCGCCGATTCGACTAGCGAGAGTCGCGAAGCCATCGAGGATACCAGGGCGGAGGATTCTTCATCCTTGGCCTCAGCCCGAGATGATTTTCTGGTGCTCGTGTTTGTAGATTTGAGCCCAAGCGAAGAGCGTGGCCTCCCGTCAAAGGATGGGCGTCGCGAAACTTCGTCTTCCTCTCCCCGGAGAGGTAGGTCGCCCGCATGTCGGTCGATCATCCTTTCCAGAAAAGACTTGCTTGCGGTGGCACTCCGGTCCAAGCGCAATTGAGGAGGCAGCATGGGCGCTGGGGCGGCTTTGCCATTGGCATTTGCCTCCATCATGGACGCGTGCGCGGCGAGACTGGATGATCCTGATGCTCTTCGCGCTGATGCGGCCGCGCCTGGAGACGATAGGCTCGAGCTTGACGGCGATTTGATTTGCGTCTTGGTTGAAGAAGACGCGGAAGAAGAAGAAGAAGTTGGTGATGATAATGATGATGATTTCGATGATGATAACGATGCTGACGAGGATTTCGAAGAACCGCCAAAGGGCGGGGAGCCTGACTTATTCGCTGCTGCGACCATGGCTGCCTGGCGTCGCACAGCCTCGCGCTGCTGCTTGTATCTTCTTTTGCGCGCCTCGAAGTCACTCAGCGAGACCGACATTGTTCGCAGCCTCTCCCGTGCTTGCAGGTTGTCCTACTTTGCAGCACTTGTCTCGCTTCGCCAAGCAGATCGCCACACGCAAAGAGCAGGCGCTGCGCTATCAAATGGCCGAGTAAGGTCTTGTTGCTGTGATTTCTTTTCGCGGGACTTTACTCACCTTGCGCGGCACCGCATCGGCCGCGCCACATTCCCCTGAACGGATCATTTCATTTCATTTCATTTCATTTCATTTCATTTTATTCCATTTTATTTTTTTTATTTTTTTAGTCACTGTCAAAGTCGGGGTTCGTTTACTTAGCCGCCACCTGCAGCAGCGGCCTTTTTGCTTGCCTCCCACTTGGCGTAAAGGTCGCGAATACGCATGTCAACGTAGCCATCCTGGTACTCTGCATTCTCCTTGGCAAGATAGATCTTGTAGCGGTAGGAGATGGTGTTACGGATGCACGAGGCCATCATCTCACGCGTGGGACGGTGCTTGCACGAGCTCCACTTCTTTTCAATGTACTTGTTGAGCTCGCGCTTGTTGGCTGCGTGCCGCTTTTCAGCATAGTTGTGGAGCCAGGCATTCTTTAGGATGGATGCCTTGCTGAGCATGAGGTCACCCTTGAACTCCTCGCAAGGATCGTAGTCACTGGGGCGCTGTTTCTCTTCGATCTCCGTGAAAACCATGCGCCAGTCGCCATATGAATCGCCGCGACGCATGCGCGCAAAGGCTTGCGGCATGTCGTTCACTTCCAAGACAAGACCCTTGAGGGATGTCAAAAAGGCCTCCTTCTCTTCCTTGAGCTCGTCCACAGCTGGAAAGGCGTCCTTGGGATTGATCCGACGCAGGCCGCTCAGATGAATTTGGTACTTTGTGTCGAGAAACATGTTGAGCGAGACCAAGTGGTACGAATCGTGCGGCCGCGAGACGTTGCCATTCTTTTGAATCATGTGACGGCGCGCAGCGCGAAAGACGAGCTCACCGACCCGCTTGGCATACGTATCAAAAACAGAGCTCAGGTAACGTGAGCCGAGCATGTTTGCGGAGGCCTGCTGATCTTCAAAGTCGTCAAACGTGCTGTAGTACTCATTGAGCAAAAAGCTGTCGCCCGTGTAGAACTCGTCGGGCTCCCACTTTTCGAGGGGCTCCTCCAGCAATCCGGCAGCAAGATCGCCAATGGGTGCTTCACCATCGGACGCCTCATCGTACGCGCCAAGGTCAGAGTCATCCGCTGCAGCAGCCGCAGGGTTACCACCGAGGACATCAGGGCTTGCGCCCACTGCGGCGGTCGCAGCCGACAGAGACGCGGCCGCATCGGCCTGCTCCTGCAAAACAGCATCCAGCCCAAGGTCAACGTTGACAAGAGCATCATCATCGTCGTCGTCGTCATCGTCGTTGGCGGCAGCAGTTGTGGCAGCTGCTTCTTGGCCAGCTGCTTCTTGGCCCGCTGCGCCGTCCGCGCCCAGCGAGCCCGATGCACCTGCCTCCGAAGCAGTGTTCGTCGTGACCCGTGCCGCGCGAGGTGCACTTGCATCCTGTACGATTTTGGAAGAGCGCACAAAGCCACGGCGGTAAAAGACAAAGTACGGACGCGTCGTTGCGACCAGGAGAAACACCTTCATATCCCACCACTTGTTGTCAAAAAGCTGACGATTGTGGATGAACTTTTGCGCAATAACTTCACCCTTGCGTGACTTGCCGCACTCGCCAAAGTCCTCGCGCAGCTCTTCAATGGTCGAGTAAAGGCGCACGTTATCACCTCCGACGCTGTCGATGGGCTTGAGCAGCCAGCGCTGCTTTGATTTGACCTGGAAAAAGGCCTTGCAGTCATCGTAATTGTAAAGCATGTAGGTGGACGGCATGTACCGAAGTTTGCGCGCATCGCAGCCGTGGCTATTGAAAAAATCGACTTGAGCCATGACAGACTCGCCCTTGTGGCCAGCGAGCGTTTCGAGGCCCTCGACGCCGTTGACGTGATCGTTGAACTTTTCCAGCGAGCCGGTCTTGCCAGTGTACTTGGCAAATCGCCTGTTAGCAATCTTGAGGGGCGCACTGTAGTCGCGATTGTTCTTGAACTCTTGGCACGGGTTGTACACCACGCGCGTTTGCTCCTCCTCCAATTCGTTAAAGATCATCTCGAAGCTGCCGTAGCGGTCGCCATAGCGCATGAGCGTGTAGAATTGAGGGTTTTCGTGTGTCTGCTGCGCCAAGTTAAAGTACTCTTCGACCATTTGACGCGAATCAAAGTTAATACTCCAGGTAAAGCCAGGGTATCCGTTCGATTCGATGAACCACGTGTGGTAGGCGGCGTCAATCATGAAATCAATACCAAAGATGTGGAAGGTGCCCTTGCGCTTGATGAACTTGGGCCGCGCTGACTGGAAGATGAGGAGGGCCACCTTTTTGATGTATGGGTTAAGCATCGTCTCGACATAATGCGCACCGGTCTTGTCGTGCTCGCGGAGATGGTCTTGCATCATGGCAAAAGGCCAAATATGGTCCGAAAGCTTGAATCCCTTCTTCATACTCTGGAAATGGGTGTTGGTCAGATACACGCGGCGATCCTTGGACATGGGCGCGTACTCGGCGAGTGCGCGCCGCAGATAACCCTCGTGGTACCACACCAAGTAGGGGTTGCTCGAAGAGATGAGCATGTAAACGCGGACGTCGAACTTGCACTTTTTCAGCAGGAGCGGTTTCTCGAGGTACTCTTGCACGAGGTAGCGCTCTGTGGGCTTCCAGGTGGCTCTTTTGCAGGGGAAAAATTGCGGCACCTTGCTCATCACACTGGCTACCTCTGAGTGAAAGGTAATACCCTGACCCTGCGAACCCGTTTCAGGCTTGAGGAGCCAGGTGATTCCGTTAGCCTCGAGACGCGCCAAGTCGTTACACTCATCATCGCGATACAAGCGGTACGACATGGGCGAAATACCGAGATCGTTGTACTTGCACCCGTATTTGCGCACAAAACTCTCCTTCACCTTGAGCTGCTGACCTTTGTTGCCACCAATCGCGTCACCACCTTGGAAGGCCGTCAGGTAGCTCTTGCCCTCGTAGTCTTCGTAAATGTTCTTGTAGAGATCTGGCCGGATCTTTTGCATGTGATTCAGCTGCGTCGTGTCTGTCATGAGAAAGGTCACGCGGTAGTTGATCGACTTATACGTGTCACCGTTCTGAGCGGCGCGAAAGCGCATTTGCCAACCACGATCCAAGAGATCCTCGATGGCAAGACCACGGCAACCATCACGCAGACATCCAAAAGTGCGCACAGCGCGCGTGTCTTCCGGTCGCATCTTACGCACGGCGGGCCTACGGATCTGCACCAGATCGGCAGGCGTCTTTGACATGTACTGCGGAGGGTCGAGGCCAGGCAAGCGCTTCACTTTGACGGTGCTCTCGTTGGTGATTTTGTGCTGATGCACATGAATAAGGTCGAGCAAGTCCTCCGGCTCGATCGAAGCCTGGACCCATCTTGGGTCGTAGCTTGGTCCCGCCGCTGACTTGCTGCGTCCCGAATGAGAACCAAGTGTAGTGACGAAAACGCCAACGAGACCCAGTACGAGGAAACCGGCGGTCAAGGCAATGATACCGAGCCTGGCAATGGCCATCTTCACGGCGCGCGGCATCGGGGCCGCGGCTGCGCCTTTCTTACCCTTTTTCCCCTTTTTTCCGGCTGGTGTCTTTTTGCCTTGTGCGGCGCGCCACCTTTGAATCTCTTCAATGTCCTTGCGAACCTTCAGAGAGAGTCCAGATGTTGCTACGCCTTGGAAGGCTTCCTTTGGAGCCGTGATGAGCTTCTTGAGGCCGCTAAAGCGGCTCTCGCCGCCCTTGCGCTTTGTAGAACGTTTTGATGCACGTGCTGCACGACCGTCTGTCTTTTGCGAGCTGGCTTTGCCATTTTTGCGATGTTTGAGGCCATCGCGGTTCGCAGCGAGCTTACCGCTTTCCAATCTGTCATCGAATTCGCTTTCGCTGTCGGAGCCAGAACCACTCGAGGTATCTTCGTCTTCGGAAGATGAGGACTGGGAGTCTGATGCCTCATCCTGCTGCGCTTCGATATCAAAGTTGGATCCCTCTCCGCCGGAAGTGCTTCCGTCCTCGTCGCCCTCGCCGTCGTCCTCGCCCGACGAGAAGGAGGAGTCATTTGCGTCACCGTTGACGGGTACCTTGACTTCGTCCGCGTCTTCCAAAGATCTCGACCAGTCCGAGACCTCGGCCTCCTCGTCTTCTTCGTTGTGGCTCTCCTCCTCCGCCTCTTCTTCCGAGCCAGATGCGGATTGTTCCTCAGACTCTTCGCCGGAAGAGCCACTTCCTTCTTCTTCCTCTTCTTGCTCTGAAGCATTTTCCGAGCCTTCTTCTTCTTCGGAGCCTTCCTCGGATCCTTCTTCTTCTTCTTCTTCTTCTTCAGATCCTTCTTCAGATCCTTCCTCGGATCCTTCGTCGTCGGATCCTTCTTCGTCCTCAGATCCCTCTTCTTCCTCTTCCTCTTCCTCTTCAGAGCCTTCGTCATCTTCGGATCCTTCATCAGATCCTTCGGATCCCTCTTCTTCCTCAGATCCCTCTTCTTCTTCTTCGGACCCCTCTTCTTCCTCGGATCCAGATCCATCTTCTTCGGATCCGGATCCATCTTCTTCTTCGGATCCAGATCCATCTTCTTCTTCGGATCCTTCTTCTTCTTCGGATCCAGATCCATCTTCTTCTTCGGATCCTTCTTC
Source organism: Aurantiochytrium sp. KH105 (assembly GCA_003116975.1). NCBI lineage: Eukaryota > Bigyra > Thraustochytrida > Thraustochytriidae > Aurantiochytrium > Aurantiochytrium sp. KH105. The sequence goes on from BGKB01000040.1 coordinate 336,033, forward strand.
TTCTTCGGATCCTTCTTCTTCTTCAGACCCTTCTTCTTCTTCAGATCCTTCTTCTTCTTCAGATGCTTCTTCTTCTTCAGATCCTTCTTCCTCTTCAGATCCTTCTTCCTCTGCATCCTCCCCAGATTGCTCCTCCTCGTCGTCAGACTTTTCGTCTTCCTTGGCGTCGGAGTCCTCGTTGGCATCATCGTTTTCGTCTTCTTCCTCGGCATTTGCGTCGGAGGCTTCTTTTGCGTCCTCTTCTTCTTCGCGATCTTTTTCTCCTTCGCCATCATCCTGCTGTTCCTCTGCGTTGGCATTGTCATTGCCGGAAGGAGCAGTGTCGGTAGCTTCTTGGTCGCGAACAAGCTCAGAGGTTGCTGAGTCGTCAACAAGTCCTACGCTTTCTTCTTGCATGCCGGAGGCCGGGGCAGCGGCCAACTCGGCATCATTGTCAGCATCTGCATGTGTGTCCTCGTCTTCCGCAGCGGACGAACCGGTAGCAACAGCGGCAACCTCATCAAGAGGCGCGGCTTTGCTCTGAAGAACAGCGCCATCTTCTACGGGGATATCCGGTGGTGTCTGTTCATCGGGAACTGGCGCGGCCGCGACTTGTGGCGTCGCGACGGACGGCTCCTTTGTCGTCGTCGATCTTGTTGAATCCGGGGTCTTCTTCTTCTTTTTCGTTTTGGCCTTGGTCTCGGAAACCTCCTTTGACTTCTTGCTGCTGCTGCTCTTGGACGACGAAGACTTGGACTTGACCTTGTCGCTCTTGGCCTTGGCCTGCGCACCGTCTTTGGTCTTGGACTTGCCCATCTTCACGACGCCGGCACAGCCCTCCTCCCTCGTCGCCCTCCCTCGTCGCGCGGGCGCGGCAAGTCAAGTCAAGCCAAGCCAAGCCAAGCCGAGGCCAGGCCCTCCCGTCCTTTCGCAGGCCGCCAAGGAGCAGGTTGTGGCCCGCCGGCTACCCGGTAAACCGCGGGCGGCAAGCAGGCGAGGGTCTCGCGCGGATTCGGCCTCGCGGGGCGGCGAGGGGCGGGGCGCGGGCGGCGTCGCGGGGCCTCCCGGGCCTGCGCGCCTGCCTGCCGGCCTCCCTCCTCCCTGCGCCGCGCCGCGTGCAGGCGGCGTGGACGTCGCTCGCGCCGCAGGACTCGCTCCGGGTTTGCTCTGCTCTGCTCTGCTCTGCTGCTCTTATGCTCTGCCGCGCCCGCGATTCAAACCAGCTCCGCCGCCGCGGCGCTATAGCCCACTTGCGGCCGCGCCGCGCAAGTCGGCCCCGCCCCGCCGCAAGTGGGGGCCTCCGCCCGCGCCACTTGCGGCCGCCCAGATAGTCGATAGGGCTCCCGCGCGGAGAACGGCCCGGCCCTCGCGGGGCGTCAGAGAACGGAGGCGAACGCGGGAATGGAACGCGGAATGGAACGACCCGGCGAGAGCGGCGTGACGCGCAAAATTCGCGACAATACTTGTCATTTTTATTTTTACTTTTTTTCTCGTTGGAAGGTTTTCCACGCGGCTTCGAGGCGGCGAAATTTAACAGACCCAGTGCGCTTGCCGGGGGGGGTAGCATGGAGAGGAGGGGGGTAGGAAAAAATGGGCGCACAGCGAGGCACAGCATGAAAAAAACGACCAAGTACACCCTCTGTAGCAAGGGTGAAAAATGAGTCGATCATCAAAAATATGACGAAGGCCGCCCTCTGTGGCAAGAGTGTAGAATGGCTCCAATCCCTGCAGTAAAGGGGTGGAGAGGAAAATGAGCCCAAAATTCGACAAAGTCCAACTGATGTAGTGAAGGGTCGTACAAAGACACTGCAAATGCAAGAAGGAAACGTTTGTACACAAATGATTTCGTTTAAGCAGTTTCGGNCCGTCCAGTGAAGCTGCCGTCGCCACGCGCGCCGACGTGCGCGGCAACGCACAGACGGCTCCAAGCCACGTCGGGGCCATCGCTATCTGCTATCTCTTACCCGCCCGCTGCCGCATGCTGCAGCCTCTGGCCGACCGCAACCCACCTGACGATACGGGGTCTCGAAATAGAAAACCCTCCTCGATGGGGAGGCCCGATCAGAACCAAACGGAACGAGCAAGCTGTTTATTGTCGCGAATGATCAGATCCAAGAGCGGCGCCGCGAGACGCGGCGGGACCTCGCTCGAGCGGCGCGCGGCGCAGCGCAGAGCAGAGCAGATCGGGAGCGCGGCGCGGCGCGGCGCGGCGAGGCGAGGCGAGGCGCGGCGAGGCGAGGCGAGGCGGCGCGGCGCGGCTGGACGGCGCGGGAAGCGGACGCAGCGGCCCAGGTCTCGCAGAGGGAAAAAGCGGTGACAGACGGCCAGCCTGCCTGCCCAAGCACGGCGCACGCCAGCGTGGTGCAGCAGCTGCAGCTGGAGCAGCTTCGCAGCGGCGGCGGGGACGAGGCGAGAGGGTACAATTAACGGAAGCGGAGCAGCCGCGTGAGGACGAAGCGAACGCGCAGGCTTTCGCCACCATGATGCCAGGAATGCCGGGGATGCCCGGGATGGGCGGGGGCAAACCCATGTCGAACGAGGAGATGGCTGCGCAACTGGGCGTGCCTGCCGATGCCATGGAGGAGGAAGGCTTTGAGAGGGCGGCTGCTATTGAGCGACAACAGCGGATGCAGAAACAGGTCCAGGAGACCGATTTCACCACGGGCGAATGGTGCACGTTGTACCCGATCTACATTGACAAAGCCAAAACGGTGAGCCAGGGCCGCAGACTTCCGGTGGACCAATGCTGCGACTTCCCGATTGCCGATGAGATGGCCTCAGTGCTCTTCGAAAAGGCAAAATTCATGATTGTACTGGAGGTAAGTATACTTGAAGTGGGCAGCGCGAATCTTTTTCACAACATGCTAACTTGTGAGTGCCCTGCGTTTGAATACAGCGTGGCAAAGCGCATCCCCGGGACCCGACGCGGCGCACGGGCCGCATCCGCGTCAAGTACCGCAACCCCGACAGTGAAATCCCCGTTCATCTTGACTTTCCAACAAAGCGATCTCTCTTGGAGTTTTGCGGACAGCATGTACCTTCGTGCAACATTCGCAAGCAACGCCTCGCGCAGCGTGCCGAGCACGAAAAGCGCTTGGCTGCGGCTCTTGCCAAACAAAACAAGGGAGGTAACGCAAAGGGGCCTGCCGGATCTGCCACTGCTTCGGGCGCTAGCAAGAAGAAGAAGAAGGGCAAGCGATAAAGATACATTTTTTACTTTTACTACATTGTCAATCACTCTGGTTATGCTCGTGCTGACCAAGCAAACCTTGCGTTATCTTCACAAATTCACACACTAATGCATGAGGTGCGGCGGCATCGTCTCCACCAGAGCGCCACCGCGCTGGCTCGGTCAGCGAGGTATTGTTTATATGCTTGACCTGGTTTGGCGGTGGTGCAATATATGCTGCCAGGGCATGGTCCAAATCTGTGAATGAGACGCACGAGCTCGTAATAGTCTGCCTTGAGCTCTCGCCGACGCAAGTCCTGTGAAAGAGCCTCCTCCTGCTTCATGGCAAGTCGCTCGGCGCGCTCTTCCGCTTTGCGTGCGCCATGTTCGGCACGAGCAAGGTCCTCGGTAGCATCAAAGCGGCACGCGAAACCCCATAACTTTGACGCAAGCGGCTTGCTCTCTCCTCTTGGGTTCAAGGCCGATGCAGAGGCCACGGCGTGCCCGGTCTCTTGCCGTCGCCGCCGGGACGCCATCGCTTGCGCGCGCGAAAGGGATTGTCTTGTTTCCTCCTCACATGCGCTCTCAGTGGAGATCCGTTACATGGTCTTGTACCGAGCCGGACGGCACTGACATCTTGCAAGTTTTTCGAGGCCAACACTCGAACTAATATCAAAACAGGCAGAATAATAGAGTACATTCCACGCTCCGCTTCATGGCATAGGCCAGATCTTACGCGGCTATCGCGTTCAAACGCGAGTGGGCGGGCTTGCAGCATTTAAGTATCAGGATTTCTGATGGGTTCACGAGGAAGAGGGTGGGAGGGGGGGGGAGAGAGGATTCGAGAGAAAAAGAAGGGAAGTGAAGCAAATAGCAGAAGACGCAGGCTTTCTCTGCTCTCCTCTACTTGGCGCCTGCTGTGACAAGTGAGGAGCAGATCCACAATCTAAGACAACGATGGAGCTTGCCGACCTCACGCTCGCCAAGGTTGACATCGATCGCGCGGCTGACGCATCGATACTGGTACGTAGGGTTTAGATGCAGAGACGGAAGAGTGTCAAATCGCAAGCCAGCTGACACGATCAGAGGTCGACGTATATCCAATGATAGGGCGAAAATGAGCAGCTCGCGCACACCGAGCGACTCAAGACCAAAGCATCGGCAGCGCTCGCTAATGCATTGTCGCTCACGACAGATAGGCGTGCCGTGGCTTCATGCACACAATCAATCGATGCAGAACTTGCCGCACGAATAGCAAAAGTCGAACAGTCCAACCAAGAAGAAGCACAACAAGGCCTGGACGAAGTCATTGCAGCGCAAGGCAAAGCTGCCTGTCCAGAACTTACACGGGAGCTGCTAAACCTCGCCAGTAAGCTCAAGTCGCTGAATGCAGAAATGAATCCCAAGCCGCCTCATGACCTCGAGAGTGGCTACGAAATTACAGACAATGCGCTCCAAGGCGAGACACGCATCTATCGACTTCCCTTTGAACCGGACAGCGTCGGCTTCAAAGTTGTCTTGCAGGCCACCGAGGGGGATCCGGATTTATATGTTTGTCAAACGCACCAAAAACCAAGCATGAGCCATCACACGTGGCGATCGGCCTCAGAAGGCAATGACGTCGTCCACGTGCAGCAAGGCGACCCCAAGTTCAAAGAGGGTAGCCTGTACATTGGTATACATGGCCACAGCAAATGCCACTTCCGCCTCAAGGCAAACTGGATTGAGAACCGCAACGTGAAACGGGGCAAGGATGCCCTGGAATTTCGACAGACAGCGGCAGGTCGTGTGTCGGAAAAAATCTTGAACTTTCGAGAGGCCCAAGACAGAAAGATGCGTACTCGCGCTGCTCTCGGTGCCGCTTCTTCCCATGGATCAAAGTCGGTGCCAACGAGAGAAATCAAGCAAGATTTCAAGCACCTCTCAGAGGCCAGACTCGACAACTATAGCGTGAAGCGAAAACTCTTGCGAGATTTAGCCGAGCTTCGCAAACAAACCAAAGAGTCTTCGAATGCCGTCAACGCTCGCAAGTTGTGGGAAAATGATAGCTGTCCATCGGCAGAGGTGCAGCGAGCCTTTTGGATTGGCGTCGGTGACTTCACTGTGGGCAAAGTTCGCAATTGCAACTATTCCGACTGCACCAGCCAGGAGCTACCCGGTGTGCTTCGCTTTGGTCAGCGTAAGTTACGAGAACGCGCCGCACCTCGACTGAGTCTACGCGCCGATAGACCCGCGCCGACATCGCGAACTCTGCACCAAGCGCATCTGGACATGATGGCCCGAATGCAAAGGCAAAAGGAATCCTTGAGCGACGCTTTCGCCAAGGCCGCACCTGTTACAGAGCTGGGTGGGCTCGCTCTCGAGGTGCCTGTGCGCAGCGCTGACGAGCGCACGCGCAAGGCCTTTGCGCGAGGACTCGTCGTGTCTTCAAGTGTTCAAGCAGGGGACACCAGCTCGCACGCGCTTGACATGGAAAAGGTCGGCCTGGCAAGGGCACAAGCTGTGAGTGATCGTCAGGTTGTGTCGTCTGCGCGCACATTCCGGGGATTTCGCCGGTGAAAGCGCTGCCTTGGACACGAATTCAAGGAAAAGACGAAGAGGGAAGCGACAAGAGTAAACGAAACAAAACTGTGTCTGCCGCGATTGCATCACGTGAGACTATCGATGAGGATGCGGATGATAATGATAAAATGATGATTATGAGTGCATAATTGACGCCCAGGACGAGGCCTAGGCGTCCTAGCCCTGGGCTCTGCGATACTTGATCCACCTATACGGAAGCGCCATACATGCGGAGTCGAGTTAAGCTTCTTCTTACTCTTTCTTCTCCGCAAGGCGCGGAAAGGTGAGGTAGATGTCAATGGCACTCGCGAGAGCGCCGCAGGCACCGCAAATGGGCTCCGAGGACATGAAGAGCTCGCTAATATGGAGTGTGCTCACCACGGTGACGAGGTGCTTGACGAGATTCAGGCGGCGATGGAACTTTTGCTTCTTTACGGCCTCCTCGTCCTCTTTGGCGGACACTTGCTTGCCTTCGAGTTGAATTTCGCTGAGCAGATACGCCACATTCAAAACAGCGGACACGACGAAGCCGGTAAAGCTGATGCGCTTCGATCGCGCCTGGTCCCCAGGGACCCATCCGATTTGCTGCAGCCAGCGAATGTGGTCGCCCACATGCCACCAAATCATGCCCAATTGTGCAACGACATAGGCAGCGGTAGCATCCTCGCGCCAAGGGTATTTGGCCTTGCGCAGCGCGAGAATAATGCCCAGACTTGAGAGCCATCGGTTAGTGCGCCGCGAGTCCATGATGCGCACAAAGAGGGAGCGGGCGCGCTGGTGTACAAGGGCTACCTTGGCGTACTCGGGAGAGTCCTTGGGCAGGTTCTCCATCGACTGAGCCGCGAGACCGGCAACAGCTCGTGCACCATAGTGCACGAACTTGCCGACTTTGTCGCGCCCCACGCTAGTCGCCAGAAACTTGTTGGCGCCCGCAAGGCTCAAGTCAAAGGACGGACCAGACGCCATCTTGCTTGCTTGTTTGCTTGCTTGCCGGCCGCTGGGCCTCGCTCGACGCGGGCTCTCCTTTTCGTTTCTTGCCTCTCTGTTCTAGACTCTGATCAGCCTGCCGCGCTACGGTGGCACTCGCGAGAGGTCTCGACGAATCTCGACGTCCACTTCTTGGTCTGCAGGACTCTTGGCGCCATGCGCGATGCAATGCAATGGAGTGCCGGGTGAGTGCAGAGGAAAGAAAGGTGCGTCGCAATGGCTGAAAGTCCACCAATGAGTGATTTGAGTCGCAAATGACACATTTGTGGTTATAGTCAGGACCGGACGGCCGTCGGCGGACTGTGGCTTTGACTTTGACTCGAGAGTGGAATTGGTGTTCTACGTCCAGGTCTTCACAATCATTGGGCACCGCGTGCAGACAGAAACCTTTCCGTCTTTAAAATATTCTGATTGTAAAGTTTGACGGCCTTCACTTCTGGCGGTATCGATGGCGCTATTGCTGATGCGGGTACAGACTCGCATCTCGACGTGACCAAAGCGAACAAGTTTTTCCTCTCGGTATACTGTGTCGAAACCAGAATACGACAGATGACGCTGTTGGAATGCTACTTTTTACCTCGTGGGCCCAGGGCAACTCGGGAGGTCACGACTTTTATAAATTTCAAGCCAAAATAAAATAAAAATTGAAGACGCCAGCGAGAAAAGTCCCAAGTTCTTATGAGGTCTCTTTCCATTCCCAAGGTCGAATATCTGGGAGACACTTTCCAAGCTTCCGACAGCTTACTTTTTCACGTCCTGCTGCCTGCTCATAGCCTTGCATATATTTTTATAGCATGGACGTAAGAATGATGGGCTTGCTTTTATAAAAAATGCCATTGGACATGGTCTCTAACGGATAGTTACGAAGTAGGCTTCGCAGCTTCCCGGTTTTGACGCAAGCAAGTTGTCCACCACCTTACTGCTACTATGCTATGTATCAACACTTACCGGATACGCGGGTCTAATGCAGGGAGTGGACACAAGCCGTTGTTTAGGAAGGTGAGCAAGCAAGCTCTGGCTGACGTGACGTGCCGGAGCACTTGCCGGTATCTGACCAACTTTGCTGGCTTTCCTGCCTGCTTGCTTGCTCCCAGCCGGAGCAGAGCAGTGCAGTGCAGAGCAGAGCGTGGCAAAGCGGGGCAGAGCGAGACGGCGGTGCGCCGCTCGCTCGCTCTGTTCGCCATAGTGATTAAGACGGGAGAGCACATTCCTTAGACGCTCTCAATCAAGACCAGGTTGACCAACTCATATTTTTTCCAGGTCGTGTGCGCGCACCGTTGCTCTGAGGCAGCAGCTACAAAAATCTTGGTCTCGATTGAAAGTAACGTGACAAAACAGTCCTCAAAAGACCCTGACGAGAGCGCACCTTTGCACGGGTGCGCATCTCGCTCCTGTGCACTACAGATATGCCCGAAGGCTCCATTAGCTCCAAGGTGATTGGCGGCTTTACCAAAGCGTCTGCATCAAACACAAAGGCGCACGATGGAGACCACAATCGACTCAAACTGGAGCAACGCGCACAGACCTTCTTGCGAAGTATGCACACGGTCCCTGACCAGGCTCCGTCAATACCCAAAAGCTTCCGAGACGTCCCTGATAGCGAAGTTGAGGACGCCTCTTTAAATCGCACCAGCTTTCGCATATCCGAGATGGACACGGAGATGTCGAGTGTGGACGACATCGGCTCAGAGTCAGGCGCTCAAAGCGAAGACGAATCTTTTGCTCTCGACGAAGAAGAGGAGCCCATGCCGCGATACATTATCCACCCGCAAAGCACAAACAAAGTCGTCTGGGACGTCTTTGTGAGCATACTTATTTTCTACAGCGTCATTAACATTCCGTTCCGAATCGGCTTTGGTGTTGATTCAGAAGGCTTCGCGTATGGCTTTGACTGGTTCGTTGACGGCATGTTTGGCTTCGACATCATTCTCAGCTTCTTTACTGCCTATTGGCACAACGATGAACTGGAGACGTCGCGAAGACGCATCGTTGTGCATTACCTTCGTGGTTGGTTCTTGATCGATCTGGCGTCAACGCTGCCATTCGATCACATCGTCGCGGCCTTGATGCACAGCGATGACGCAAGCGACGTGAACTCCTCGCTGCGTTCCATCAAGCTCATCAAGTTCTTCCGTCTTGTCCGCTTGATCAAACTGGTGCGACTTCTCAAGCTAAAAAAGTTTGGCTCGAGCCTTGAAGGTGCCTTCAGCCTTAATCCTGCGCTTCAGCGTCTTCTCAAGCTCCTTTTGCAGATCATTTTCATTTGTCACCTGCTGGCCTGCTTCTGGTACTTTACTTCAACGCTCGACGACAGCTCCGACGACAACTGGGTCATGGCGCACGGACTTTCGAGCGACAGTATTCCAACCCAATACCTGGCGAGTTTTTATTGGACCGTAGCAACTATGATGGCTGTAGGCTACGGAGACATCCACGCCGTCAACGACATGGAGCGAATGTATTCGATCTTTGTGCAAGTGGTGGGAGCAACCTGCTTCGGTTTCATCATTGCCAATATTTCAGCATTTCTGGAAACCTTTGACCCGCGCGCCTCTGCGTATCGCTCGAGGATGGACCGTCTCAAGCAATACATGCGCGACCGCGACCTTCCTAGAAAACTGCAACGCCGCGTGCGAAAATATTACGACTACGTCTTGTCCAAGGAGTCCATCTTTGATGATGCGAACATTCTTGCGCAGCTCCCTTCGCACCTTACAGAGACAGTCATTCTTCACATTCACGGCCACAAGGCTCGCACAATCAACTTTCTCAAGTACGAGGACAGCAGCTTTGTAGCTTACATCATGGCGCGCTCCAAGGTCCTTCTCGCCTTGTCGGGAGAAGTTATTTGCGAGCAAGACTCGGTCGGCACAGACATTTTCATGGTTCTCAAAGGCAAAGTCGAAGCCATTGTTCTGGAGATCGATGAGACGGAGCACAAGCGCTTTCGCATCAATCAAGACGAGGAGGAGAACGCTTTGATGCGGAAAGGCGCGGAACGCATCAACAGTGCCAGCGGAACCCTTCGAATCAATGCACCCGCATCGGCGAGCGATGCCGACGCAGGCCGCGAAGCCCCCCCAACGCTCACTGGGTCGACTGGGAATAGCTCAAGTCGTCTTGAACCTCCGCGGCCTCGCGATGTGCGTAACATGGTCAAGCAACAGCTCGGGGCCTCGAGTCGGAACATGGTGAAAAAGGGCATTGCTTTTGGAAAAAAGGTCAAGCACGCCGTCGTCACAGGCTTGTACAACCGCGGATCGAATTTTGGCGAAGTCGGCGTCTTGCGAAATAAACCGCACGAAGTCACCTTTCGCGCGAATCAGACGTGTGACTTACTTTCCATCTCCAAAGAACATATGGAGTACGCAATCTACATGTACCCGACCAGTGCCTTGCGCTTTCGAAAGCGATGCGACAAGCACGCCGAGCTCCTCGAGAAGTCCATCGCCTCGTCTACCGAGTACTTTCCGCACTCAGATCGCCATGTAAAGACGCTTGTAACGGTTGATGCCCGTATGCACCAAAGTGCGGCGACCGTGGAGCGTCGCATTGGCCGAATGGTCCTTTCCAATATGATTGCCTATGACATCACCGGTCGCTTTCAGAGTCAGGCACAGCGAGGACGTAAAAAGAAGAAGAATCGCGCGAGGACGTTAGGACTTCGCACGAGCAGTGCGTCGTCCGAGTCGCATTCCGACAAGAGTCATCACGTCGCTGTAAAAACGTCCATCAAAGTGCGCCGCGCATTGATCAATCAGAAGAGTCGAGCCGGAAGCCTTCTCTTTAAAACCCCCGAGGTGACCGAAGAGCTCGCGATCCTTGGAGCTGGGGCCTCCTCGACAAGCAGAGTGTTTCCGATGAGCGATGTGACAAGTCGAACCGAGAGCCTTAGTGCTTTGGACTCAGCCGTTCCATTCAATGCTCCATCAACGACCACGATCTTGCCCACTTCTCGCTCTGTGACCCGATCCAAGTCGAGGTCCCGATACATTGTGGACGCCAAGCCAGACAGCGGACCCCTGAGCTTGCTACCAAGCCTTCTGAATCCAGCCCTTGAAAAAAAGACCCAAGGGGCTCGCTCTCATATTGCCTGGGGTTTCCGAACGGCTCGCTCTGCTGCTTCAGAAGCATCCTCTTCGACAGCGATGTCGACAGCACGGCATTTGCTTCCGCATCAGCTTCGCCGGAAAGCAAAGAACAGCGGGGATGGACCTGAGTCTCCAAAGAAAAGGCCAGGTGCAATATCGACTGACAAGTACGACGACAACGCTGCGACTAAGAAAACAGAATTGTTTTCGCCTGGAGCAAACAGCGAGAGCGGAAGCGGTGGCGACGATGATAGCTCGCGAGCAGATCATACGAATTCCAGCGAAGCTCATGATGGCCAGCCAGTCTCCACTGCTGGGGTGCACAAGCTTTCGGATATGCCGGCGCGAAGTAATACCGGGCTGATGGTATCGCGCGTCGCTGGAAAGATTTGCGAAGATGTCGAAATGGACCTCGATAGTATTCTTCGCGAGCTGTGGATCGTTCCCCCGGGTCATGGCCTCAAGGTCAAGTGGGACTTGCTCATTGCGTTCTTTATTGTGTATTCTGTGCTCCTCGTTCCGTTTCGCATTGGATTTGCGCAAAGCTCAGAAGGGTTCTCCAAGGCGTTTGACATTCTCGTGGATATCTTCTTTGGGCTGGACATGATTGTTGCATTTCGTACTGGCTTTGAAAGCTCTGATCAGGATGTGGTGATCGTTGTCCCGCTTGCCATTGCCAAACAATACCTCAAGGGATGGTTCTTGGTTGACTTCATGTCAACTTTTCCCTTTGATGCGGTTCTTGCTGCGCTGCTTGCGAGCGCAGATGAAGAGGCATTGCGCAGCTTCAAGCTGATCAAGATTTTTCGAATGATCCGGCTTCTCAAGTTGATCCGCCTCTTCAAATTGCGAAAAATTCTGGGCGAGCTGGACTCGGAGATTGAACTGTCTTCAGGTTTCACCAAACTCATCACTTTGTTTCTGCAAATTACCTTTGTAGCACACCTTTTTGCGTGCTTTTGGTTCTTCGCCGCCTCGAGTGAGGATGATATTCGCGAACGATGGTATGTACGTCTCGGCTTTTCCCCAGACGACGACCAAGATGTTTCGAGCAAATACATTTCAAGTCTATACTGGTCATTTACGACAATGACAACAGTTGGTTATGGTGACATTTCACCAACGAGCGATCCGGAGCGCATCTATGCCATTTTCATCATGATCATGGGTGCAACCATCTTTGGTTACGTGGTGGGCAGCATTGCCAATCTCATTTCTCAGCTTGATATTGCCGATGCGCTGTACAAAGCAAAGATGAACGAGCTCGACGAGTACCTCTCCGAGCAAGGCATTCCTCGCGACCTGCGTCGCGAGTGCAAGTCGTGCTATGCGTATTCGCTTTCGCTCAAGTCCGTGTTTGACGAGCGCGCGTTGCTGAGTGCGCTGAGCCCGTCGCTGCGCCAAGAAATTATCATCACCATTCACCAGGCCGCAGTCGATGCAATTCCGCTTTTCCGCGACCAAACTGCGACGTTTACGGCGGACCTGATCCAAGTCATGCACCCTCAGTTGGCGCTTCCCGGGACATTTATTGTGCGTCACAACAGCATTGGAGGGATGATTTACTTTATTGTTAACGGCGAAGTTCTTGTTTATGAGGACACGTGGCCGCAGCCCGACGAGCAAGGCCGCGTCGACTTTGAGCGAGCAAAGCTCTTTCGCCATCGGAATGGCAACTTTTTTGGACACCAAGCAGTGCTGTCAGGCAAGCGGCATGAAATTACCGCCAAGTGCACCAAGCTCACGCAATTGTACATTTTGAGCAAATCCGCGATTGGCGAGTTGGTCGACTCGGTGCCTCCCTTTGCTCTCTTGCTACAGTCAGCCTTGCGCTCCGCCATTCGAAGACAAGACATGTCCTTTGGCAAGCTGCAGCGCGGCCGCGCTGGGAATAAAACCAGCAAACTATGGTCGCTCGTCCAGAACCATTTCAATGACATTCTGAACATGTCTCCAAACAAGTTCAAGCGCATGTCTGTTGAAGCGAACTCGTGCACGAAACTCGAGGAGCTCATCGGTCGCATTGTTGGTGTTAATCTTGACACGCGAGTTGGTGAGCCGGGCGGGGCCGACTCGTTTACGGCAACCGTGCGTAAGATCCGAGAAGCGAAGCGGAATGGCGGCTTTGACGTATCTTCTTCTTCGAGCATTGCCGATTTACCATCTGCAGAGGTATCCGCCGAAATGCAGGCTCTTCCCGCCACGGGAGCGTGGAAGTTCAAGGCGTCACAAGTTGAGAAGAAAGTCAACAAGCGGGCATCGGATGGAAGCGTATCAGATACGAGCCTATGGGAGGCAAGCGAGCCAGGCGTGGTGACACCTGCAGAAAGCACTTCTGTGCTTTTCAATACCGCTGCTGATTCAGACGATGATGCCAGCGACGCTCAACCCATGCAGGACGAATAGTTTGTCAAATTGACAGTGAGTTGAAGAATGTAAGATGCGATCCGTGTAATGCTATTTTTTTTTTGTTAGTCTGCTCCAGTTAGGCCTACTTTGTCTTTGTGTTGTCGGTTCACTGTGCGAGAAAATCTATCGAACACAGATTCTCAGCAAATAAAAATAAAGGTCGTACTCTCGATAAAACTCACTCACGCTGGCCCTTTTTCTGTTCTTTTTCGGTAAAGTAACACCAAGGCTCTAACGTCTGACTCTACTATCTTCGCGTCATCGACCGTCTCCGTCCCGTCATGATCTACAGTTGCTGAGTCCTGTCTTTTCCCATGTCAAATAGCGCGCGGAAAGACAGGCAAATCTCTTGATTGCCCCTTGGACGGTGAATCTCATCCCCTCACTGTCAATCACATCTCCTCGCCGACGTGAAAACGAGTGCCGCTGTAGCCGAGCACTAGGGGTTTCTAGCCCGTCCGAGTCCGTCCGAGTGCTATCTGGGCGCTAGCGGGCGGTAGGTCGGGCAGCCAAACAAACGTTGACAGTGAGCAAGCACGAGTCCAATTCCGATTCGCCTGCTGCACCTTGCGACCGCGCGCGCCCGCCAGGCCCGCGCCGTGGAGCTCGCCGCCTGTACCGGCCCGCCGCCCGCGCGCCCGCCGCCCTCCGCGCGCGCCCCCCCACCTCTGCCCCGCGCCCGCGCCGCGCCCCCGGGCTCGCGTCGCCGAGGCAGCCGCAACGGCAACGAGCCCGGCGCCGAGACGCGGTCTTTCTCCTCGTCGCCGCCAACGACGACGTGTATCTCGTGGACGCCGTCGACGTCGCGGACCTTGTGAGCGCCGTCCACGCGGAGATCCAGCGTGCGCGACGAAGGAAAAGGATGTCGCAGGCGCAGCCGGAGTCGGGCATGCCCCAGGGGATCCCCATCAACGGGGCGCCGTCGGGCGCAACGGCGCCTTCGGGGACCCAGCCCGAAGGCAACACGCATTCGTTCGTGGTGACCGGAACCAAGTTTGAGGTCGATCGGCGCTACGAGCTCATCAAACTCATCGGCCATGGCGCCTACGGTGTTGTTGTGTAAGTTTTTTTTTTTTGGCATCATCCTGAGTGCTTGCGCGCGTGCGTGCGTACTGGCTCGCTCGCTTGCCTGCGATGCTACTATGCGCACGCGAGGGGTAGTATTGCGCAGAGAATCTGACCGTAAAAGGTTATACGAAACGATCCACAGGTCAGCGCTGGACAGGACGACGGGAGAAAAGGTGGCCATCAAAAAGGTCCCGCGCGCGTTTGACGACTTGATCGACGCCAAGCGCATTTTGCGCGAGATCAAACTTTTGCGACACTTTGACCATGAGAACATTATCGCCATGCGCGACATCCTCCAGCCGCCAAGCTTGGACGACTTTGAGGACGTGTACATCATCTCGGATCTCATGGAGACCGATCTGCACCGGATCATCTACTCTAAGCAGAAACTGTCCGACGACCACGTCCAATACTTTGTGTACCAGATGCTGCGCTCGCTCAAGTACATGCACAGTGCTGGCGTGCTGCACCGCGACCTCAAGCCTTCGAACTTGCTTTTGAACTCGAACTGCGACCTCAAGGTGTGCGACTTTGGTCTCGCACGTGGCGTCAATGATGAGAAGCTCGACCTCACCGAGTACGTAGTGACTCGCTGGTACCGTGCCCCAGAAATCATGCTCTCCTGCAAGGAGTACACCTTTGCCATTGACGTGTGGTCGGTGGGCTGCATTCTCGGCGAACTGTTGGGCCGCAAGCCCATGTTCCCCGGCGAGGACTACATTCATCAGCTCACGCTCATCAGCGACCTGCTCGGCAAGCCGTCCTCCGATGACCTGGCGTTCGTGACATCGGAGAAGGCTCGCCGTTTCATGGAGAAGCAGCCCGACAAACCGCGTGTCCCATTCAAGAACATTTACCAGCGTGCCAACCCGGCCGCGGTGGATCTTCTCGAGAAGATGCTCGTTTTCGATCCCACGAAGCGCATCACCGTCAAGGATGCTCTGGCACACCCTTACATGGCCTCGCTCGCGAATCCGTCGGACGAGCCGGACTGCCCCTCCGTTTTCGAGTTTGAGCACGAGTCCGTGGAGGACTTCAGCAAGCCCATGCTGCAGGAGCTCATTTGGAAGGAAATGGTTCACTTTCATCCGTCCGCTCAGGAAGCTCTCGACTTGCGAAAAAGCCAGGGCATTCTCGCCATTGATGCTCTCGAGTCAAAAATGCAAATGTAAATCTGCGCTTTTCTTGCCCACTCCAGTCTCTTTTCTCCATCTCCGTTATCATCGCCCATCATCATCATCATCATTATCAATATCTTCAATTTAAACCCCAGACAATCATCATTGAAGCCTCCTTTGATCACGCATACGCACGAAAGAGCCGCATCTTCTCGATCCCAAGATACCTCATTGTTGATTCGAATCACATCTCATTCTCAAAAAAGAAGTGAGGCCTGGGTCTCATGTCACATGGTTTGCAGAACCTTACAACAAAGAAGCACTCGTTGCGACGAGCAAAAAGTAAGCAAGCAAGGTCAATTTTTTTTAATGTTACAAACAGACATACCGACGCGAAAGAACATGCAAGAGCTTGCGCCGGGTCTGGTGGGCACCCGGGGCATTGGCCACGACCTCGTCGATGAATTTGTCCCACAAACGAGCGCGAGCGCCTCCCTCGCAGGCATCGGGGTCAGGATACACGAGATGAAAGTTCTCTGCAGAAGCGGACTCGCGGTCTAGATTCATGAGATACATGAGCATGTCCTCATCTCGGGCGAGAGCGCGCACTTCGGCTTCCGAAACGCCACAGCGATGCAAAAGACGTGCTGCTGTGCGCGTAGGCAGACCGCGCTGTGCTTTGAGAGCGATTCGCGCGACCTCTTGCTGCATTTGGCTCTTGGTCATATCGTAATGGGATTGCGCCGCACCGGACATTTTCATGCTCGGCTCTCCGTTCACTTCAATGACACGCGGCACAAGGTTAGCGTCGACAATAAGGTCCACGCCGAGCAGATGGTAGCAATTAGCACAACGAAATCCTGGACTCAGACTCTCAAAATACTCTGCAAACGGCCTCTCTGCTGTGACGAGCAACATGCCGATCGCGCGGCGCATACGCGCAAATAAAAGTTGGAAACGGTCAAAGCCCAGCGCGTTCTCAAGCTTGCCAAAGGACCACGTCAAGAGATCCATATCCTGCTGCTTCTTTTTGTTGACCGAAGTGTTGGTCAAATACTGGGTCTTGTTGCCTCCATGACGCGCATTCGGGTTGTAACGGTCCGTCGCAAGCCTTACCAGACCGTCGCGAAAAAGATAGCCTCGTGCAAATGGACTTACACTCGTCACGAGCACATAGGTCCGCAAGTCCCACTTGCGACCCTCGAGCAGATGCGGATGCAAGAGATAGGGCTGAACAATGAGTTTGCGCGAGTCTTGGGAAACAAGCGCTTGCAGTTCGGCGTTGGAGTCAAGTACAAAAATGCCCTTGCCTCCACCCTGCTTGAAGGGCTTGATAATCCATGCACTGTCGCCCACGGACGAGCCGCGGCGTAAACGTCTATTCAGCGGCTCGCGTTCCGCGGGAAGGACCCAGCACGGAAACGTGTACGCCGGTACCCACACTCCGCTTCGTTTAACCGTTGTGCAGTACTTGTCCTTGGACCAGAGAACTTCTTGCAGGCCAATCACTCGGTTCACGCGCGAAAAGGCGGCCTGGTCAGCCTCGAGGCGCAAAAAGTCCGCGTCGGAGAGGCATTTTTCCGTATTGAGTGAAAGACACAAAATGACGCCCCAGTCTCGGTTCCGGACAGACCGCAACGAGCCGGAAGCACGACCGTGCGCGACGGCGGTACTCAACTTTGACACTTCCTCAACTTTGAGGCCGAGCAGGCGGTATGCCTGAGAGACAGGTTTCAAGTCGCGCTGAATGATGCTCGAGGTGCCGACAATGATAGCCTCTTTGGGCCTCTGTCGGGATTTGCCTTCTACAGGGTCCCAATTTACTTTGTCGCGCACCGCTTTGCAGGCAAAGAGCAAAAGCTCTGCGCGTTGCTGCACGTCTCGCGGAGCGAACGCGTCGACAATTTGCGTCACTGGTCCGCCTGGAATTGGTCCCGATGCGCTTGGCAGCGAGACTTCACCGGCTTGCCAGGCGCCGACGGGGGTGATGCGCTCTGCGTCGGCAGCATCGATAAACATTGCAACGGTTTCATCGAGAAGATGCCACTCCTTGGCCTCTGCGACGACCGGCTCGATCGCCCTTTCTTGCTCTATAGTACTTGATGGAGCATCGCGACTCGGAGGAGCAAGTTCGTTGCTTGCGACCTGCCCGGCCTTTTCATTTAAAGCGCGCTCCAAAGACGGCTGCCCACCTTCAAGCTGAGCGCCGTGGAATCCGGGATCACCAAGAAATGCGTCTTCTTCTTCATCATC
Source organism: Aurantiochytrium sp. KH105 (assembly GCA_003116975.1). NCBI lineage: Eukaryota > Bigyra > Thraustochytrida > Thraustochytriidae > Aurantiochytrium > Aurantiochytrium sp. KH105. Next base: position 353,669 of record BGKB01000040.1, read on the forward strand.
TTTGTCTCGATCATCCCCATACGCAGGCATCTCGCGTCCGGCCAGAGCATGAGACGGTGACTCGCGCGCGCTGTCCGCGTCTGCAGGCTGCTGCATCTGCATCTCCGCAGCGCTGCGCGCGCGCAAGGCGTCGTTCACGAGCAAGAGCCCTGCGGACCATGCGGCGAGGCCGGCGAGCCCCAAGATGATCATCCTCCGCGTGCGGCGGCCGGGCGCGCCCTTGCGGCGCTTCTTGCGGCGCTTGCCGGAGGCGCCGGCCGGGGCCTCCGCCGCGTCCCCCGGCCGCGCCTCGCGCCGCCGCGTCGGCAGGACTTCGCCGCCCATGCGCGCATGCCGGCCGGGCGCCACGTGACTGCGCGCAGCCGCGTCGCAGCAACGACTCCATGCATGGAGCAGCGCCGCGCGGTCCCTCCGCGGGGCTCCGGCGCCGCGGCGAGTCGCTGCCGCCGGCGCCCGCCCGCGCGCACGGCAGGCGCGTGCGCGCTCCCCGGCGGCGCGAGCAGGGTCTTGAAGGTACCCGGGGCGCGTGCCCGCGCTCCCCGGCACGCCATCGCCATCGCCATCGCCGTCGCCGTCGCCATCGCCGTCGCCATCGCCGTCGCCGTCGCCGTCGCCGTCGCCGGCGCCGTTCCCCCGCGCGTCACGGTCTCATGGCCCCACGCTGCAGGCCGCGCCGCGCGCGAGGCTGCGGCTGCAGGCGGGCGGAGTTGAGTTCGGGACTCACTCCTCGGGCCCCGAGCCCGCGGCGCGGCTCTGCGCGCGAGCGGCGGCTCCGCGCTGCTTGCGGTGCTAGCTAGCTCGCTGCAGCTGGACGAGAAAGGCGGGATGAGAAGAGGCGGGTCGAGAGAAGGCGAGGATAGCGAGGAGATGAGTGAGACCAGGGTGGAAGTAGTTAGATAGAGAAGCACGCGAGGAGAGGAGGCCAGGTCACAGGCGCAGCCCGCGCACGCGGCGAGCAAATCCGCTTCGCCGAACCGGCCGAGACGAGCAAGCGAGCGAGCGAGCGAGCGAGCGAGCGAGATCGGTGTGCGTTGCGTTGCGTTGCGTCGCGTTGCGTCGCGCTGCGTCGCGCTGTGTCGCGTTGCTTTGCGTGGTGTCTGGGACGCTCGCAGACAGACTTGCTCGACGCGGAGAAGGAAACGGCACCGAGGCGGAGCGAAGAAAAAAAGGTCCTAGCGGTGGCTTTGGCGGGCGAGGTGGGAAGATGCTGAGCGAGCTGCTGCAAGAGTATGGCATGGAGGACGTGACCGTGGGACGCGCTGTCGTCGGCACGCTCCTCCTTCACATCGTGTGGCTGAGGCACAACAGTCTGTTGCCGGATCTTGCCCGCAATGCTGGTCGTTTGGCGCTTGTGGTCGCCCGGCTGGTCATGGTCATCCTCATGCTGGAGAACCTAGTCTCGCTGCTCGTACTCCCGGCTCAAGTCATCCACTCAACGGAGACCGCCGACGGTCTCGCAATGAAGGGCTGGGATATCTTGAACGTATCGGTGCCCGTTTCGCGCGGTCCGGCGATCCATGTCAGCGCGGGTGTTTTCACGCCTGCAGAGGAACCTGGCCACAAGGGTCTTACGATCATTCTGCTCCCTCCCAATGGCGCAAGCTTTGAGGAGTTTGCTGACTTCATGATTGCGTACGCCAAAGATGCTGGCGCGGAGCGCGTGGTTGGTATCAACTACCGCGGCGTTGGCCAGAGCGAAGGTGGAGCAACCTGTGCCAAGGACCTTGTCGACGATGTCGAGGCCGTCATCGAGTACCTTACCAAGGAGCGCGGATACGATGAGAATCTCATGCTCGTGCATGGCTGGAGTCTGGGCGGCGCCGTTGCGCTCCAGCTGCGCCAAAAGAGGCCCCATCTTCTTGTGGTCAGCGACCGCTCCTTTCGCAGCCTCTCTGCGGCAGCGATTAGCATGCTCGAGGAGCCGATTCCCAGTGGCGCTGTTGGACTTTTTGCCGGCTTCGTCGCCGCCTTTGTTCTTTGCGGCGACTCGCTCAAACAATTCCGTTTCGTGTCCAAGTGGGGTGGCGCTGCCCTTGTAAGTTTTCCCTTCGATCCCGTTTCTAAGGTCTTTTCTCCTTTATTCCTTTTCGACCCAAGTGACTCACCCATCAACTGACCCATTAACTGACGCGACTGAAACTCTCTATAAATGGCTCCTCGACGTTTTCTCCGCTTTATCTCTTCATGTATTTATCAATTTGTGCGGCGCAGGCGATTGTCTTTGCAATCGGTGGACTCAAGATGCTCGTGCCAGACGCCCTGCACCTGCTCAAGTGGGAGTTTGACATCCAGGCACCTGAGGTTTTGTACAGCTCACCTCTTATTGTGCTTTTCCACCGCGAGGATGGCATCATTGCCTTCGATGACGTTTCGCTCCATCAGTCGCTCGACCTTAACCAGCCCATGGTGATTCCCATCGAGATGGAGCACGTCATCGTGGATAACCCGGCAGGATCACACATGTGTACGTTTTCTTGCAATTTCCGACTCGTTGAATGCTTGCTGTTACTGACGAATGCAGTCTCTCACCATTTTCGTGAATTATGGCCCTATCCATCACAGATGTGGCGAACAGCATTGAATCAGAATGGTCGCTGCTCATCAAGGCAATTCACGAGAACCTGCCCAAAGCTTAAAAATCGATACGGATAATGATCTTCTTTTTGAGCGTGAACTGTTGTCAAACTATAGTTTCCAAACTAGTTCGATCGTCCAGTTTTATTCCGCGCGATAGTTCGTTCGCGCAAGCATGCAGAGTCGGCAGAATTTATTTCGTAGCGACGCGATTCCAGTCGCGACTGCGCGCATTGCTCGCGAGAGTCGTCGGCCTCGGGGCGGCCAGCTAGCTGGCCGCCAAAGGAATCTTGCGCACTTTTGCGCCGCGCCAACGACAAAGGGAAACTCTTCCGTGTAAAAGCGGTGGGCGGGGAGGGGTACGGGGCGCGAGGGCAGACAGCGCCATGATGCTTGTGGTGGCTTGCGCGCTCGTCGCGTGTAGTGCGACGATGCGCGACGCGCTGCAGTCGCTCTTTGCGGTGCTCGTGTCCATCTTTGCATTTGACCTTGTACTGCTCTGCACACTCACGTGCGCGGTCGGGGTCTTGGTGCTCATGTCTTCAGAAAAACCCTTCGCCTGGCCCTTTTCGCGCGCTTCCGAAGAGGCGACGATTTTCGATTCAAGCGAGGAGTCCACCAAAGCTCATGGCTCCACAGAGGCGACAGACGATGGCTCGTCAACTCAACCTCGCGCAACGCGGAACCGCTCTGCGACGCGCCGACTTGCGTCACAGGCGCTTCTCGGCGCTCTCGTTGGCTCCACGCGTCCTGACGCGACTCATGGCCAGCAGATCACATCGCTTGGGGCGACGCAGAGCGAGCTCATGCTCTGCAACGGGAAAAGTATTCGAGATTGGGCATTTCGCACCGACGAAGAGGGCTTTCAAATTGAATTGACCGATGTGGCCATTTCCTGTCCATGGTTAGTGGAGCCCATTATTGCGCTCGAGTCGATGCGGCTGCGCTGGACGCCAGCTCTTGCTAGCCAAATCGAATGTGATGCGCCTTTGGTCAAGCTCGGAAATCAATCTGCCGATCCGTGTGCTCTCGCGCTGGCGAACCTGGATCCTCTGCGAAGAGCAATTTTCCTGGAAACCGAAGAAAAGGATGAGGATCCAAGCTCGCAGCCGGCGCCTCCTAGAGATGAGTGGAAACAGGTTCTCATCTTCATTATTTGCTTTCTGGGCGCCGGAGCAATTCTGGAGGTGCTCATGATTGTTTTCATGCCGACCTCGCTGTCGCGCTGTCTCCGTGGCTCGGCGGAGGATGTGCCGGGGTCCCGACGACTTCGCTCGACTTCTGCCACCTCGCCTTTGGAAGAGTGTTTCGTGGGATCCTCCGGAGCGTCGACCTCATCCGTGATCCTCGAGCCTCAACACGACGCATTAGCAAGTTTGCAGCGCATCCCGCTGCACGCACGGATCCTTGTGCCCTTTTTCACCGTCGCTTGCATCGCATTGTTCATTAGCGCAAACGTAGCTGTGGGCGCCAGCGTGGAGCTGACCGTAGAGTATGATCACAAATCCTTTTGGCCACCATGGCGGCATCATGATACGTGGATTGAGCATCTATACGGTCCGTACAATGTCTTTGCCTTTTCCCTCGCCAACACAGTCACTGAAATGTACCAAGCTGGCGTTTACATTCTCGCCCTTCTCGTGCTCGTCTGGTCGGGAATATGGCCATACCTCAAATTGGTTCTCCTTCTCGTGTGCTGGATCACTCCGCCCCGCTTCATTCCCGTCAAGGTACGAGGCGGGATGCTCGTTGTATTTGATGCTCTGGGGAAGTGGTGCATGATTGACATTTTCCTCATGGTGATGATGAGCGTTGCTTTTCGTTTTCATGTCGTTTCCTCGGAGGTTCCCTATCTATCGTGGCTGCTTCCGCACGAATTCGTCACCCTCGACGTCACGGTGGGGAGCCATTGGGGCCTTTTTGGCTTCATGCTCGCTGCAATCACCTCAATTCTCGTGGGTCACGTTATACTTGGCTATCATCGCACCGCGGTTGCGAGCCAGGTCTCGCAACTGCTTCGTCAGAGGCTGTCGGTGATCGATGAGGAATATAGTGGGGCTTTCGACGCTGATTTTGGCGCAGTCATGGACGATGGAGACGCGGACGTGCTCATGCTCGCAGAGACCGAAGCCGAGGCGGCCGAGGCCGAACGAAGTGCCTTGCGCCAGGCAGAGACGGCCCGGCTTGCTCAGCAACTTTTACGCAAGCCAAAGAGACGCAGGTATTGCTGCTCATGTCCGCAGGGCTCGTACTTTAACGTGGGTTCCGATGAGCTTCCCCTCTCCGGACGCGCTGCGGCTATGTTTGACCGCAAAGAAGCTGTTGCTGACGCCGCGGGCCTCTTGCCTAAAATCGCTGTTTCGTTTGCTTTGGTGGCTACCTTTGCCCTCATTCTGGCAGGGGCACTGGCGGACTCCTTCGAATTCACGTTTACGGGTACTGCGGCAAGGGCCATTCGCATCGTTCAGCCAGAGTCCTCCGTGCGAAGATATAGCCTCGTCTCGATTGCCCAGGCGATCGATCCTGGCGACGACGTCATTACGCCGCCGTGGCGCTTTGGTGTCATCTTCATGCAGGTTGTATACCTTCTCTTTGCAATGGTCATGCCTCTTGTGCAATGCTTTTTTCTCTTTGCGCTCTGGCTAGTCCCTATGCGTCTGCGCGATCAGAAAATTGTCATGATGGTCACCGAGCTCATTTCGGCATTTTCCGCGCTTGATTGCTTTATTGTTTCTATTATTGCGGCCTGCATTGAAATCAATCAGTTCGCCGTCTTTCTCGCCGGCGATCACTGCGACAAGCTCGAAGAGTACACCAAAGAGCCCTGTTTCGGCATTCAGACCACATTCTTGCCAGGTTGCTGGGTCACTGTTGTCGCTGCCGCAGCGCTTTTCACTGTTAATCAGTTTGTCGTCCGCATGTGTGACAAGATTCTTCGAGATCGCGAATTGGACCCTGTCCTCTTTGCTGTAAACTGATGATCCTCTCTTTATATAATAATAATAATAATAATATGTACCTCTCTTCCTTAGCCTGGTGCTCTGTTTACGAAGTCTAACCCCGACCACATATGAAATACTATCTTTCCTGAGACAGCTTGTGGGACCAATTTTGCTTGCAACAAATTAAATTTTACAAGTGCCCAATGTCGGCATCTTGGTTAAGCCCGCCAGAGCTGATGATGTGCACGCGCGCATCCGTGGCCTCGGTCCCCAGAGGCATTCGGAGTTTGTTGTGCGTGAGAGATACACTTTGTAGGAAGGAGTTTGATTTCAAGCACGCCGCGAGCACCTCTACAGCGCCCTCGTCGACGAGGTTTAAATCGAGCTTGAGCACGCAAAGACATCGATTGTTCGTTGCCAGCTCCTTGAATAAAGGCACAACGTCGGAACTCAGTAACTTGTTCCACGATAAATCAAGCGTCGTAATGTTAGCCGCCCCCTTGCGATTGGTGCATACAAGCGTAGCTAGCGCGCGGGCGAGAATGGAGGAAGAGCCGAGCCCGTTTCCAGCAATATTTAACTCACGTAGTGCCCGGTGGCACGCGAGTACTTTCAGAAGGTCGGCCATGGCGGCATTATCAAAACGATTGTTGGCCAAATGCAAACTTGTAAGGTGCGTTGCAAGGGCAACCTCTGCCTGTTTCGCAAGCATCGTCGCGGTCATTGAGCCAGCTAGGTTACATGACAAGTCAAAAGTGGCCACTTGGTGCTGCTTTGCTATTGCGGCGACAATCATCGTGCAAGCTTCGTCGTTGAACTGATTATCACGAAGGCAGAGATTTGCAACCGGTTGTTGGTGCTTCCAAAGGGCTTCTGTCACAGTGCTGGCGTGTCTGGAACCGACCGCAAAGTAACCAAAATTGAAAGCCGATGTGCTGCTCGAATGCGAATGTTTGAGGTGCACGGACCTACCAGCTCCATGATCGCGAAGGGATGGCATCGTGGCGCTGGCCTGAAGTGTAGGGGATAGGTGCTGCCGTTGCGTCTCTTGACGCCCAAGCGATTCAGGACTCTGCGGCTGCTCCGGGCCATCGCATGCTAAAGTGAGCCCTCCCCACTCCCAGTCCTCGTCCCAATCCCAGCGATTAAAGTCCCAGCGAAGAGCTTCTTTGTGATGATGCTCTTTTAGGATTTCCTGATACGCGACGCAAAGGTCTTCAGGTCGACGATTGCGAAGGAAATGCAATTCCTTCTCCCGGCGCTGTGAATTTCGCGATTGCAGCGTTTGCCAGTCTTTGTGGGCTGCGTTCCGCGGCATTGTCTTGTGCCTTCCTTCTGCCAGAACCTCGCCGGTAAGATCCCACAAAATCTCCTTTTCATGCACAGTAAAGGGTCGCTCGCTCGCGGAACTTCGAATGTCAGCCCGGATCTGTATCTCGCGCTGCTCCGCGGCGCGAAACTCAGCTTCGACACGTTCAAGATGGGAGAGTGTGCGTGCCCACTCCATGAGCCAGGCAGACAAGACGAACTTGAGGACTGCGTCCAGCCCGGAGACGACGGTCACGTGTCTGGCTTTAGCGCGCGAAATTCCCATGGCCGAGGGTTCAACAGCAAGACTTGCCAAATGATTATCAAACGAGCTGCGCGCAGAGGCATTCCAAGGCATTGGCGTCTTGAGGCGGGTACAATCCGCGTGTGCGACTTCAAGAAGCCACGCGTGCGACTTCGCGTCAAAGAGCTTCTCTGCCATGACCTCGACGCGCTCCTGAGGAACCCAGGAGGCCCCATCACCAGTATCAAGACACTCGCACCAGTCGCGCGAGCTTTCGAAGAGCAGGGAAATGACTGCGAAGAGCACTTCGGAGAGCAAAGGTGTGTACATTTCAGGCTTGGTGAGCCCAAGCGCCATGCCAAAGAACGCAATACGGTCGCTTTGGCCCTCGAGCGCCTGGATACTTGCGACCAAATTGACGAGATGGTCATCCGCCATGGTTTTCACGCCATATTGATCGGATGCAAACTTTTGCACAAACTCTGCAAGTTCAATCGCTTTGCCTAGCTCCTTGGACTTGCGCACCCATTGTCCGAGGATCTCGTTTAGTTCCGGAATGATGAGCCGCATCGGAATCTTGCGTACTGCTGGCTGCGCGACGGCGCCGCCGCGCGGTCTTCGCTTGGGCGCAGGAGCCTCACCATTGACCACACGAAGCATTTTGATGAGAGAATGTGCTTTCACGCGACGGTAGTCATTGATTTCAATGTTGCTCACGATGGGGTGTTGAGCAAACACAGTTTCCACGTCATGGTAACGCACGTCCAGGACGCCGCCAGAGAACGAAAAGGTGTACTTGTGCTCATCTCCACTCACATCTTCTGTAGCCAGCGCGAGGCCGGTCTCGCTTGCGATTGCCAAGGAGACATCCACCGGAGAGAGGACCCCTGCTTCTCTTTCCGTGCAAGCATCCTTGGTGGATAATTCACAAGCGTCGGTGCCTGACTTTGTCACGGCGCGTTCGGTGCTGTGCCCGCTATTTTTATCTGCACTGGGTTTCTCTGTCACGGAATTGGAGCTCTTGCCGCCTTTTAGCATACCTGACTTGCTCTGTCTTCGCTTTTTCTTTTCTTTCCCCAAGGTTGCCCGGGATCGCGACGAAGCCAGACTCGCGCTTTCCTGCAGAGCCTCGGCATGGAAAACGAGTCGAGCATATCGATCAAACAATGTTTCTTCCGTCCGACCAGGAAGAACTGTTGCCTGTTCGCAAATAGCACATTGCGCAGCATCTTCGGTCATGAGTACTTCTCGCACGCTTTCGTTGAAGCTGCATTCCTGGCAGATTTCACATCCGCCCTCGCAAAACTCGAATTGTGGTGCGTCGCTTTCGATCTCTGTTTCACAGATGCAGCACTGGCGCTGCAAGGCATCATGGTTTTCTTGGTCCACGACCGCGCTCGTGTCATCGGCTGCGCTTGTGTCATGTTCTGCATTGTTTTGCTGCAGATGATCTTGTATTCGCGACGCGTTCTCCATCGTCTTTTTGTCAGAGTGCATCATGTCATGCTCTGCAGCAAGTTTCGCCTTTTCCGTCCTAGGTCCTTTGCGAGAAGCGTGGCCGCTATCCATTCGTTTGTCTCTGTCCGCAAGGTCTCAAGCTTTTGGCCAATGTTCTCCTCGCATCGCACTTCGCCTCCGTACTGCTGTCCTCTGAGGGATCAGGTAAATAAATTATCACGGACTTCAAGTTTGCCTCCAGGTGGCTAGCCAGCCAGCCAGCCAGCCGGCCAACGTTTTGGCAGGGATTGAAGTAAATTGGCTTCTTCTATAAGTACGCTATTCATCGCCATGAACGAAGCCAGCCTGCAGTCATGATGCTTATGAATGGTATGCAGAGTGCCGCTGCCAGTGCGGTGCAGGCCGCATGGGTGTCACAGACTCTATTTGGTCTCACCGGATCTTTTTCTCTCTCACATTGTGATTCGGCGTGAAAAAAACCGATAGCTCAGGGTTTTCTGGGACGCACGCGGCGAGGCGTCAGGAAGCGCAGCAGATTAATCAGAGGGAGGCAGCGGTCGACCGCTCGGCCAGTCGGCAGGCCGGCAGGAGCGCTGAGCGCTGAGCGCAGTCCCATTGGCTTTCCAAGTCTCAGAATGGAGATCGACGAGGGGGAGGACGACGTCGATCAGGTAAAAGAAGCACGACGGCAAAAGCGAGTCGAGGCACGTGCGCGCGCAGAACAGGCGCGACGCGCAAGTCGTGCCGCCGCAGCACTAAGAAAAAAACATCCCTTGCGCAAGCACTGTGCAAGGATTGTCGATGTCGTCTTCAAGTCGGTGATTTCACCAAGTCTCAAAGAGACTGTCGTATCCTTCACGCTGCAATACCTGCTCTTTATTCGTGGCCAGACTCCGAGGTAAGTGCGAGAAAGAAGACAAAGGAAGAGGACCGCGCGTTGAGCAGAGCTTTACCCTCGCGCACGCATCACAAATGACGTGACTGACGCTCAAATCAAATACTTGTCAGTTTACTATCCGAACTGCGGAAAGCGCCAAGTCTGGGCGCGGAGGCTGGGTCGAAGCGGCCCCGCGGCAACGCCATTCGAGACCAGCGCCGCATCCAGAGACTGCTTGATACGATTGAATGTTTTGATGCAAAGCTGGAGATTTTAATGCGTCAATGTACAGTCTTGAGTGCAGTTTTCATTTTCGGTCAGTCTCTCGCTTCGGCGCGAGAAGCCTATTGGGTGCGCTTTCACAATAACGTCGCAGACGCGCAAGAACAGACGAACAACGAGGAGATGGAATGGTCTCTCACCGACCACCAAGTTGGGCTTGTGCAAAAGAAGGTTGCGCGTCAATTTGTTCAAACGGCAAAGCTCACAAAGGACTGTCCACCAAAGACAAGAGTCTTCGTTTTGTTTCAGTGCCAAGGTTTAGATGTCCAGATTTCTGATTTCAACTTGCCTCCAGAACTGGCGCTGCGACCTGACTTTTCTCTCGGCGACCTGCAGATTCGTGGAAACGCGTTGGCACTGCACATCGTTGACTGTCGAAATCCTCGTGAGAGTAATTCAATGTCAGTGGAGCACACTTTAGATATTGACGAAGCAGGTAAAGTTCTCCCAGAAAAGGAGGCAGAAGAAAACCTATGGGTCGCCTTTTTACCTCGTATCACTCTCTGAGCCCTCTGAGCTCTATACAGAGTAGAAGCTGCTCGCTTACGGATCAAGTGCATGATCCTCAAGTCAAATGAAGTGATACACCCTAGAGATGAACCGAGCCGCAATGTAAGTAATCAGGCAAGCTAGCAGGCGACAGAAGGAAGTTAAGCAAGGAAGAAGAAGAAGAAGGGAGCACAAGCGCCAATCAAGCAAATGAGCAAACAGAAAAGCAATAATTCAACGAATTTCCTTGTTTCGGATACGCTGATTGATGGACTGCACAATCTTCTTGAATCGATTGAGTGCCGCAGCGTCCTTTCCGTCGCAGGCATCTGCGGTGTATGGCGGCTTGATGATGATTCCTAGCTCAGAGACAATGTTTGGACCTTCCCAACGGAGGTTGTATGTCTTGTCGAGAGCATTGAAAAGGAGCTGGGCCTCCTCAGTTACGCCTGTGCCCATACGCTGCGCATCCTTGGCCGCGCGCTCGAGGCCTTGGCGGGATCGACGGTTGACAAAATCCGTCGTCAGCGCAGGAATAGCCTCAACTTCCCGCGATCCTTGCAGTTTCTGTGCACCACGAATCTTGTCAGTATGGGTCAGTCAATTCTTGCAGAGTTCACCACTCCTTCCTCTACGCAAAGCAAAGCAAAGCAAAGCAAAGCAAAGCAAAGCAAAGCAAAGCAAAGCAAAGCAAAGCAAAGCAAAGCAAAGCAAAGCAAAGCAAAGCAAAGCAAAGCAAAGCAAAGCAAAGCAAAGCAAAGCAAAGCAAAGGAAAGCAAAGCAAAGCAAAGCAAAGCAAAGCAAAGCAAAGCAAAGCAAAGCAAAGCAAAGCAAAGCGAAGCAAACCTACCTCGACCTTTTCAATGAGACTCATCTTCACGAAGCGGACATCTTGCTTGAGAGTGCTCTGCGGATGCGGTTCCTCTGCGCATCATCATTTATTCATTCATTCATTCATTCACGAAGCGTTCTCGTCAGTCGTTTTGCGCTCTCAACACATTCTTGTTTTCTCGCGCGATCTAGAAAGCACTTCTCATCACAACGTAGCCGCGAGGCCGCTCGCTGCCGCCGGCCTCCGTCCTCCGTTGCATTTGAATCAGAGCACCGCCATGGCATTCCAAGCCGTCATTTCCCTCGTCGTCGTCTTCGTCTTTCTCTCCCATGCTCGTCGCCGTCGCCGTCGCCGTCGCCGGCCAACTCACCAATAATGACGAGGTCGCTCGCCTCGTCGCACGCGAAGACGAAGCCGCGCGCAGAGGCGCCGCCGCGCAGGAGCAGACGCACCTCGCTGCCGAGCGCGAGCTCCGCCGCCGCGGGCATGGCGCCCTCTCCCGCCGCTCCCTGCCGCTCCTCCGCCTGCTCGAGCAGCGGCGGCAGCTCCAGCTCCAGCGCGAACGAGCTCTGCTCTGCGCTGCTCTGCGCTGCGCTGCTCTGCCTTCGAGTTGCCTTGTCTTTATCTTGCCTTGCCTTATCTTGCCTTGCCTTATCTGGCCTTACCTCGCCTTCTACCTCGCCTTATCTCGCCTGCTGATACTTTGCGCTGCTGCAGCCGCACAACAGTCAAAACGCAGACACGCGCCAGGCGAAGAAAGCCCTGGCCGCGCAGACAGAGCTCGCGGAGAGCTCGCTGGGCCGGACCCGGGGGCCAGCGGCAGCGCTCAGCGCGGGCCGCTCTCGAGCGACGCCACGCCCGGACCATCTATCCGTCCGTGCAGCCAGCCATCCATGGCGCGAGGGTCTGCGAAGAAGCGCAGACAACGCCGCTCGCTCGCGGCCGCGTCCGCAGCGGCCGCGGGACACGATGACGAGGCTGGGAAGCCTCGCCAGGATGCCGCGGATGTCGATGAAGACCACGGCGAGCCCGAGGCCGACCCGAGTAGCGGCGAGGTCGAACCATGCCTCAAAGAGGACGAGGCTGGCCAGCGTGGCGACGACAGTACCGACGCCGACACCGATGATACGAGGTCCGCCAAGGAAAACAGCAGCGCTGAGGCTAGCAAAACTTCCGAGGAAAAATCAAAAGAAGCCATGATCCACGAAAACGGGACAACAGAGAACGGGAACGGCGCATTAACTCCGAGTACGCCGCAAATTGTAAACGTGCCCACAGATAAATTACAGGGACTCACGCCCGAAGATCGGGCAGGACTGCCTAACGCCGCGTCGAATTCGCAATCGCTGGCAGGAGCTCGCTCTGCATCCTCGTCCGTGTCATCTGCATCCCGTTCTCGTCCGCTTGGCGCAAGCTTCGACGCGGCAGACGTTGCCAACGGAGGAGGTGCGACGGGCAACGGAGCACACTTTATTGGATCAATCTCCAGCAATCCCGGTTCCGGGTCTGTCCTCGTACCCCCGCTTCCCGCCACTGATGGCGATGCGGGCCTTTCACAAGCGAACGGCAAAGCGGCTAGCGGCGGCAGCAACTGCGGCGTGACGGGGACAAAGGATCAGTCCATCGATCCTTCCGAAGTAAAGCCCTTGACCTCACCTGTGTCCATGGCCTCTCGTTTTGTCCAGCCTAGTCCGTCTTCGTCTCTGGAGGCAATTTCGCATACAACTTCTGAAACAAGACGAGCTTCGCGATTGGTTGGACGACCTCGTTCACGTTCATCAAACAGCGCGTTGTCGCCTATAGACTTTGACCCACCGACGCGCGAAGCTGTGGAGCGCGAGCTGCTTCCACATCTTCTCGCATCGGCTTCGCATGCACCGCCGGCACCCCGTCGCATGCGAGCAAGCCCTGTTGGAAGATCGCTTGCAGACAGCGATCAGGATCCCGCCCCTGCGGAGGCAGCGATGACTGCCTCCTCCATGCTACAAACACTCACGCCTCCCCAACACTCACCGGTGCCAAGCTCGACATCCTCAACGCCCACAGGTCGTTCTTCTTCCCGAGGCCACGGATTGCGCAAGCGCGCGAGCTCAAATTGCTCGGAACCACGGCCCGGGGACTCCGCTGCGGAGAGCGCAATGTATGCTCAGAATTCGTGGGCGCCCCCGGCGCCGACCGTGACCTTACTCGACGCCGCGACAGCCTCGGCGCTGAATTCGGGAAAGGAAGCCGCCGCGGTGCACGCCGGCAGCCCGGCCGCTCCTGTCATCGCGCCCGCTGCGAGGCCCCGGGAAATGAGCCGCTTTTCACGCGCCGACTCAACGAGCGATCAAGGTCAATTTCCTTCTGGAACGGGGAGTGCGAGTCTCGCCGTGGCCACTGAGGAGGTCATTGCAGCCCAGAACGCGGCAGCGGCTGCAGAAGCCGCTGCAGCCGCGGCAGTAGCTGCAGCTGGCGGTTCTGAAGCTGATGAAGCAGCAGCTGCCGCTGCGGCAGCTCTCCCCGAGGACGACTTCATCCGATACTATGTCAAAGAAGACGATCCTAGCGAAGATTTGGATGGAGGCAGCCCTGTGAGCTTCTTTGACTGGGTTTGGCAAGACCTCGGCTTTGAGACAGAGGAGGACCAGGCCTTCAGCTCGAAGAATGCATCAGTGGAGGACGATGTCTTTAACTTCATTCGCGTTCCTTTAGAGGTGGAGAAGCTCCTCATCTTTGGTTTCTTTCTCTGTTGCGACTCCCTCCTTTTTGTGCTCGTCTACCTTCCGGTGCGTGTCGTGCGCGCCCTCTTTCTTCTCGTATGCACACTTGTTGTTCCGAGTCGCTATGGCGCACATTTCAAGTTTCATCGTACGCAGCTTTACGATCTTTTGCGCGCGAGCATCATTGCCATTGCTTTTGCGGTGCTTTTGCAGGTGCACATGTCACGGATCTATCATTATGTGCGCGGACAGGCTTTCATCAAGCTGTACGTAATCTTCAATATGTTGGACATATTCGACCGACTCATGTGTTCCTTTGGGCAGGACATCATGGACTCGCTCTTTTACATGACGAAAACCTCGCCTCGCGCGTACGGGCGCATCTTTTTTCGATTCATTCTCGGTATTTGCTACGTGACCGCACACTCGCTGCTCTACTTTGTGCGCCTCATCACGCTCAACGCCGCAATCAACTCGACCAGCAATGCGCTCATGACGATTCTCATTTCGAACAATTTTGTGGAGCTCAAGGGAAGCGTCTTCAAGCGATTTGCGGAGCAGAACCTCTTTCAAATCACTTGCAGCGACATGGTCGAACGTTTCGAACTCTTTGTCTTTCTTGTCCTCACGGGCCTTCAGAGCGCCGACACCTGGTTCGAGTTCATTTACAGCAGTGCGGCATACGTCTTTGTTTGCGAGTTCCTCGTCGACTGGATAAAGCATGCCTTTATCACCAAGTTCAATCGTATCCATTTCTCCTGCTACGGAAACTTTCTCGAGGCGCTTTGCCGGGATATCGCGCCGGTGAGCAACCACAAGCACCCGTACGCGACGAGTCAGAGACTGGGTGGTCGACCCGTGGATGCTACACAGGCTGTGGCGCAGCGCATCGGCCTCGCGACGCTCCCGCTCACCTGCATTGTCTTGCGTTTTGTCTTTGTCAATATGCCACACGATCTGAGGGAGAACCCTCTCACGGTCGCCAACATTCTTTTTGTGATTCTCTCGTATGGATGTCTGCTGGCGTTTAAGACCTTTATCAACATCGTACTCAAGGGCCGTGCCTGTGCGGTGCTCATGCATCGTGAGCGCAAGATTCTCAGCCGTAGTTCACCCCGACTTTCCAATCTGCCGAGCACACCAACGGAGAAGGAGTTGCAAAAGGCGTTGGTGGCCAAGCATTTGCAGCACATTGATCAGCTCAGCTCCATCCGCCGCTACCAGATCTTCAAGTCCAGAATTCCTACGTAGACTATAATCTTGGACGTCCTACATCAGGCAATGAGGAGCTGGTCTTCCCGGAGAAGTAGGACCTGTACAATGACTCTTTTTACTTCAAATTTAACGCTAGGTTTTAGTTTCATTTTTTCCTCGTCGTTTCGTTTCGTTTCGTTTCCTTCTTTCCTTCCTTCCGTCATTTGATCGTTCCTTTGCTTCATTCTATCTGACCTTGTTCGAGAGAATTGACTGACCTCTTTGGCCCTAGACGACTCGAATGAATTTGAGCTCGCCGCCCCGTGAAAGCTCTTGAAAAGGTAGATTGACGGGGCCGTGCGCCAGAGAGTGTATTGCACCACGCCATTGCACGGCGTCTGCCACACGTAGGGGACGGCCTGTGACATTGCTCGTTCGCAAATGATGCTCGCGCGAAATGATTAGGGGCTCGCTGTCCGTATCTCCGCGATGTACGATGATCTTGCGGAAAACAGATGGTGCCCCGACTTGGTAATGGCCCGATCCAGGCGCAAGTGCAAAGAGACCGAGCGTTGACAGCAAAAACCAGCTCGACATTTCTCCGTTGTCTTCATCGCCGGCATAGCCAAAGGGGCCATAGGTGGTCTGCAGCGCGTGTTGAATCCATGCCTGACCCTCCCGAGCACATGTAGCGCCAGCGTGAGCAAACATGTACAGCATGTGGTGCACTGGCTGGTTATTGTGAGCGTACTGACCAAAGCAGTGGGCGCTCATTTCCGTCGCCTCGTGCACCACGTCTGGCAGGTGAAAGGTGGGGACCCCCGTGACAGCCTCTTGCAGCTTTGAACAAAGCACATCGCGGCCCCCATACGCCGCTGCAAGACCACCTGGATCATGGGGAACAGAAAATCGATACTGCCATGGCCCACCCTCTGTGTAAGCACGGTCCCACGCGAACTCGTGAAAGGGCTCGACAAAAGAACCGTTCGCGTGTTTGGGGCGAAAAAAGAGAGTCTTCGGATCGAAAATGTGCCGCCAGTTTCCGGCGCGACGCGCAAGGTCTTGCTGGATATCCGTTCGCCCGCGATGCGCTGCTGCCTGCCCAATGGCATAGTCACATAGCGCCATGTCGAGCGTCTCGGAGACAAGTCCCGGGACAAAGCCTCGCGTTGCAAACTGTGTCAGCTGCTCTCCACGGCTATTAGCTGCACCGCTGCCGTCGCGGTCAAAGGGTTCGTAGGCGTTGCGCAATAGTGCAGCAAATGCGGTGTCCGCATCTTCGCTGTCAAGTGCGTCGTAGACGATAGCTTCGGCAAGAACGACATCACCCATGGTAGATACCATTTCGTTCCGCGAACCTGGGCTTGGCCACTGTGGAACGCGGCCCAGGTCGCGAAAGGCGTTTATCCACCCTCGGAGGACTTGTCTGGCGATCTCGGGAAAGACGAGATGCAAGAAGGGATACACCGCACGGTAAGCGTCCCAGAACCCACTGTCTGTGGCAACAGGCCCAGGCCGCAGTGCGGCGGGGCGCGTGTAGGGGGACATGTGAACAATCGAACCATCACGCTGCTCCTCGGCAATCAGTCGAGGGAAGAGCAAGGCGCGGTACATGCACGTGTACAGTTGCGTCTTCAGCTCGAGATCGTTCCACGGCGATGCGGGCATCTGAATCTCGGACTTGGACTCTGTCACATTGGCCATCGAATCCGTTTCGACCTGGACGCGAGACAAGAGACCATTCCACCGCATTGCCACATCCTTGGCGAGATGCTCTGCGCCAGCGAACGGAGCCAACTCACGATCTGCGTTGAAGCGGGCTTGCTCAACACTGACAAAGGAGGTCCCTATGCGCAGCAACGCCGTTTGCGAGATATTTACATTCTGTGGACTCCAAGCGATGGTTGCCACGCAAAAACCCTCGCCGCAATTAACTTTGGTACTGATGCCAGATACTTGAGGGTTTTCGATTAGATCAAGCATCACGCTGAAATAGTTGCGAAAATTGGATTGCGCGTGGAGGCCGGCGCGTGTGAGCTTGATATCCTCGTCTGCAACGCCCTTCTTATAGGACGCGGAAAACCCCTCGATACGCACCGCGCCGCCGACATCGCTGCCTTCGTCCTTGACACTGTGCAGAGCAATACATTTCACGTGAGATGTTGATTTTCATTTGTCTTTCCCAAAAGCTTCTCGGCCAGGACGAGGACTTACATGTTGATCTCGCCTTCATTGATGAGCACGTTGATGGATCGTGCACCATGCAAGTTGGCAGGAAAGCGGGTTTCGAGAAGGGCTCCAAGCTTGCTTGGAGCAAATACAACTTCCGCACAGCCTTCGCGCGAGCAATAGTTGATCAGATTGCCACGAAAGAGGTATGGCTTGTACGTGCTCTTGTGAAGACTGTAGATTGGATTTTTCAGTCCTTCGACTTCCGGTGCAACGAGAAACTGGCCGTAGTCACCAATCCAAGGTGATGGTTGGTGCGTGCATCGGAACCCA
Organism: Aurantiochytrium sp. KH105; assembly: GCA_003116975.1. NCBI lineage: Eukaryota > Bigyra > Thraustochytrida > Thraustochytriidae > Aurantiochytrium > Aurantiochytrium sp. KH105. Next base: position 371,073 of record BGKB01000040.1, read on the forward strand.
TAGAATGTGACCTGGTGTGGATCGTGGAACCAGCGCGCCCGCAGATCTTTGGTGCTTGAGACGACCCAGTGTGAAATGCCTTGAGGCGCGCTCATGATGGGCAAGACGTTACCGCGGCTGAGCGCTCGTCCCAGTGGGAGAACGCCACGATGTATGTCGACAAATTTCTCCACAAGCTCCAACGCGGTGTCATCTTGCGCTAGACATTCATCAACGTCAACCGCAGGGACGTCCTTGAACTTTGACGACGCCGCCTGGCAAGCCACAGCACTCAAGCACAGTAGTATCGCCGCGCACAATCGCCACGCCAACGCCACGACTGATGTCCGCGTCAGGACAACGGTCCTTAGCGCCAGGGGGCGCTTCCGTTCAAGGCCGCACGAGAGCCCGCGCGGCTCGCTGCGTTGCGTGCCTGTCTGCCATTCTTGACCCGTCGACGCAGGCCTTGGCGGCATTTGCGTTTCGTTTTGCCGCTTGCAAGGAAGGCTTACAAAGTTCAACTCATGGTCAATGTCAAGGTGTAGTATCGCCCGACCTGACTGTAAGAATATAGAGGATCGCGGAAAAGACACGATCCGGACAAGCAGGATATCAGGGCCGTGCGGGCTCTTAGTAGTTAGTTAGAAAAAGGAGACCAAGAGCGGCAACTTTCTTTCGTATGTGTCAAAAAGTCAATGAAAGTCTATTGGTTGTTGGCGCTTGCCGTGGCCTTGTCGTTTGTGGCCTTGGTTCTCGCGGCCTCATCCTCGGCCTTTTTCGTCTTCGCCTCTCCTTCAAGCCACTCGAGCGAGTATACCGGGATACCCCACTCCCGAGCCTTTGTACACTTTGGTCCCGTGAGGTCGAGCGAAATAAGAAGCGTGACTGCTGGATTCCGGCGCGTAAGACGATCCGTAAAGCGAGCGCCAAGTTCTTTGGCCAGCGTCTCGACGCGCAATCGCTCAGCGCCCACGTACCGACTGACGCAGATCAGCGCTCGCGAATAGTCGAAGGAGAGCACCTTTTTCGGACGCAGCCGCAAAGGGCCCGTTCTCGCACGAGCGAGCCGCGAAGAAGCGGACGACGAGGTCGTCGTTGCCGTCGTCGTCGTCGTTTTCGTTGTGGGGGCCAAAGGTGGAAGCGCAGCGTTCGCGGACGCTTTTCGTGACAAGGCTGGTTGCGGGTCGTCTGATCCGTTTGCTTGCACCTTTGTCGCTCCCGCAAGGGAGTGCTCCCTCGCCCTGCGAATGTTGGCATCACGGTTTTCACTCGAGGATGGCAAGCGCTTGCCGCCTTGCTTTAACTCGGTGACGTCTCCACATCGCCTTCGTTTGCGTGGCGGGACGACGCCATCCTGGAGGCTGGCCATTATATCTGTGGTGGTGATTTCCTCCAAATCGGGTTGCAGTCTACGAAGCATGTCGAGATAGTCTGCGTTGGGACGATCGCCAACGACGACGTGCGTAGCCGTTGGGTTCCATTCCCAAAGCACGGTCGCCCCTGTGCGTGAAATGATGGCCTGCACAGTTCGCCAGCGTTTGGGGTCAAAACCATGCAAGAAGACAGAAAAGTGCGATAGTAGCGTTAACTGGGTGTCGGCACGTTCTGAGCGATCGAGTGCTTCGCGCTCGGAGGCCATCAGCGCCTCCAGAGCCGCCTGGCGTGCTTCTTCTTGCTCTCGTTCCTCAGCAATCTCGCGATCGCGTTTGTTCCGAAGCGCTTGCATTTTCTTTCGTTGCTGAGCGCGACGGTCCTCAATCACTTCTGACTTGACGCGATACTTGTCTTCAACGGGAAGGTATGCATCGGCGGCCACGCAGTCTCGCACCCAGGTGTCAGAGACGACGTCGATGTTCCCATAAGTGAGCGTCGCTTCGCATTTGGGCCCAACGAAGGCCTCGGCGACGAGATGGGTCGTGGCTTCGGGCCGCATGGACGCAGCGTAGTTTCCGCCATTCGTTGAGATGAGATCAATGATTTCATTCTTGACGCTAATTTTCTCGTTCCAGCCAGTCACAGAGAAACGAAGTTTATGAAAGATTGGTGTCTCGTAGTTATCGACATCGACAAGATCCTCTGCGCGAAAGCAGGCCTCTACCCAGGCCGCATCCACGACGGGCACGCCCCAGCGTTTGGCTGCAAAGTATCTGTGCAACAGCAACAACAGCAACACCGATAGCAACAACAATAACATCGGAAAGTAGAATGGTTTGGTTGGTGTTCAAACACGTCAGCTCGTCAGTTTTCTGCTCCGCTTTTCTCTACTCTACTCTACTCTGCTCTGCTCTGCTCTATATGGCCGTCCGGTCTTGCGAGGCGCAATTGCCTGACAAAGCTTGCAACACTTACTTTTCTGAACCTACGCCACCCGCGATAAGTGCATGCATCGACCTGTCAAAGGTCCCGGACAGCTCACCGCCCATGAGCCTAACGACCTCTTCAAGCCGCGCTCGTTGCGTTGCATCAAGATGTGTTGCGCTAAGCACAATGCCTGTAAAGACTCCGCTGCGCTTCTTGGCCGGTTTGGTCGTCGAAGCAGCCCCACGCCGCTTCGCCTGGACATACTTGCGCTCGCTGCGCAAACCGTTCGACATCGCGGTTGACGGTGGTTGGGCGGTCTCCATCTTGGTTTTTCTCGTTTGCTCGCTTAACGCTCGCTCGCAAGCAAACAAGGCTCTGCTTGCTTCAGGACGTTAGCGCGCACGACGCCCTCGTCCTCACCGTCCACGATTTGACGCCTGGCGTCCAGCCCGCGGCGGCGCTCGTGGCCCCGCGTTGCCTTTCCTGTCACTCTGCGCTGCGTTCGGGTTCTGCTGTGCTTGCATCCATGCAGTGCAGACGCATTTGCAGGCGTGCGTGCCGTCAATGCCTGCACTGGCAGTCGTCGTTCCTTGCCTTTGCTTGCCCGTGCATGCGTGGTACGCTCGCCCGGTCTTCGTAGAAGCCCGAGCCAGAACATGCCCGCATGTATCGGTTTTCTTGAAGACACTCATGACAAAGCTTTGGCCGAGGCTTTGGCGCAGACAGAGATTGCGAGCTTGTGGTTTGATTGAGAGTATGTCGTTGTGTCGGTTGCGCGAAACCACCCGAAACGCATTTTCGAAATGCAAAGAGAAATGCAGTCATGGTGATGATAGCAGAACGAAGTCGTGCGAGCAGCGGCGGCAGCGCAAAAAAGAGGAAGAGCGACGGGGCGAGGCGACCAAGGGAGCAAGCGAGAGAGATAGAGAGGCTTTAAGGGAAACGCACGCGAGATCATGGTGCAGAGCTGGAACTGGCCCGCAGTGCGCATGGCCTTGGTCCGCATACCCCTGGAGCCTTCGCTGCTGCGCCCGAACCTCGTTGCGCGCACGCTTGCAGAGATTGACTGGACAGCTTTGCGGAAGGAGAATCCGCAGCTCACGCACGTGGTCTTTGATAAAGATAATACGCTTACCGCTCCTTATGTGGAGACCTTGCATGAACGCGTGGAGGAGTCAACGCGACGCTGCATCGACCTTTTTGGCGCTGAGCGCGTCGCGATCCTCTCCAATTCCTCCGGTACTCTTGACGACAAGGACTTGCAATGGAAGGATGCCATTGAGCGAAACACTGGCATTCGCGTCATTGTGCACAAACGAAAGAAACCTGCATGCTTGGCAGAGGTTCTCGGACATTTTGATGCCTCGCGCAAAAAAGATGGTGTGCTTGAACCTCTACAGCCCAACGCCGTACTCATGGTCGGAGACCGTCTTCTTACTGACACTGTTTTTGGAAATGCCAGCGGAATGACCACGCTGCATCTGTCGGAGACCCTCGAGCTAAAGGGCGACAACAAGCTCGCTGTCGTTCTGCGCCGAATGGAAAATCTTCTTCTCCGCGCCATGGGCGTGAACGTCGCTGGCAAAGAAACGTGACGGTAAAGAACTGGCTCATGTTTCAGTGATCGTCTTCCTTCCGCGAAAGCAGAGCTTTTGGTGATGTCTCTTTGCGCTTTATGAGTGCGAAGCGAGGGCGCGCATGCAGTCGAGTCGAGAGAGTCCACGCTCCGCTGCAAGATAGGTCCACAGGTCTGCATCATCGATCAGAGTCGCTAAAACCTTGATGCGATCGCTCGTCTCCGTGGTGATGCGTTCATCCATCCCGCCGCTGTTGACGAGCTTTTCGAGAGCCTCGAGTGCGGCAATGAGGCTCTTTGCCGATGTAACATCCGGTGCCGACATTCCAAAAAGAAGAGTACGAAATGCGTCACTGCTCAAGTCTGCAGGAAGAAGGCGAGCGCGGACCCAAGCCTCACGCGCGGTCGCCAAATGAATCTTGCGATGCTCCTCGACACCTTTACGACCCGAAACACTCGACGGCGAAATTCGCAATGCATGTAATACCTCGGGTACATTGTCTAGCTCATAGCCCGCCTCACTGCACCGTAACCACAAATGATAGTCCTCTGCCTCCACTTCTTCATTGTAGCCACGCATGTGCAACAATACCTTTCGTCGCATGGCGACGGTTGGATGCACAATGTCACAGGCAAAGAAAAGTCGCCAGCGAAGATATGCTGGTCCCGAGGGAGTCGAAGCAGTGCGCAACAAGGTCTTGTTGAGATTTTCAAAGGAGCACGCTTGCTGGACAGTCTCGCTTCGGGCCAGAAAGGCGCCTGTGCCAATGACGTCAAGCGACGGACGCGCTCGAAGGGCTGCTAGCTGGAGGCGCAGACGCTGTGCGCTTGTCACATCGTCAGCATCCATGCGCACAAGGTTCCTGCCACGCGCCAAAGCCAGACCTGTGTTAAGAGCTGCCGCCACGCCGCGGCCTGACGACTGAATGATCCCCCAAAAGAAAGATGGCCCGAGGTCCAGGGAATTGACGCGCTCTGACAATACTGTTCTCACCACTTGCGCGCCATCGTCTTCGGAATGGTCGTCGATGAGCAGGAGCTCGACACGGATCGTTTCTTGACTGCTCTTTGACTTGACAGTGAGAAGACAGTCTTGACTGCAAATGCTTTCAAGAGCTGGTGCAATGTGGCCAGCAGCATTCCGAAAGGGTAAGAGAATCGTTGCGTCGCACCGTTCCTGCAAAGCAAAGAAACCAATGTGGACGCGATCGAATGTCTGGGCAGCGAAAGCGTCGAGAGCAAATTGATGACTTCCAAACAAAGGATTAAAATCCTGCATTGTCTCCTCCTCCGAGGTCGCATCCTCAATGACGTCGTTGCTCTTGTGATTGTGCAAACGACAACGTCCATCGTTTGTCGCTTCGTCGGAATAGACTGCATTTGTATAGAGATCTTGCACTCGATTGACGGTGACCACGACCATGATTTGCTGGCCTGCAAAACAAGCCGCGCGTCGGCCGTGTCCGAAAAAGGACGAAACTTGGCGCGCTCCATTCATTTCCAACAAGTTTGGATGACTACGTTCTTCCGGTGCAAGGGTGGAGAGCATGCGCAATACATCACTTCGGCGGTACATGGATCCGCACAGGTCCCAGGGATAGCTCCAGTCCAAAGTTCCAACACCAAGTGGAAAGGTCCACACGACGCCGTTCTCTACGCTTTTGAAATTTTCCTCGCCAGGTTCACGCATTGCTCTGTTGGCAGGCTGGCAAAAAGTCATGCCTCGCGCAAGTTTGAGGTGGAAAGCTGCGACGGTAGGCTCGAGTTGTAGCGTGCGCCACGCTGCATCGAGTTGAAAGCCTCGGATAAACAGAGCATCGTCCACGCCAAAGAGAACACAGCTGGCGCCCTCGGGGCGCACGATCTTGTCAAGGTCTTGAGCAAAGTCAGTCTCGCGCACAAAGTTGACCCACGGAAATTCGCTGGCGAGATTGACCTCGTATAGAGCCGCTAGCTCTTCGCTGGAAGCCGTCCATAATATATGCACGTCGAGCGCAATCTCACCACGCGCGAAAATATGGAGGGAGCGTAAGTATTCGGCTAATTGAAATACGCGGTCCTTTGAGAAGCAAATCACGCGAATGGATCTAGTATTGTCTTTCTCTTCAAGCCTCTCCTCCTTGCAAGGATCGCGGCGAAGCGCGTCAGCCAGGACTGAGTTTGTCGTGCGATCTCGGGCTGGGCTCGTCTTTTCCTGCGCCTGCGCCTGTGAAGGTGACGGCGCTGCCTTGGGCTGCGCCGGGCCTATGAAGGAGGCGATGAGGGCGCCAAGGTCGCGCTCCATCCTACCTGGCCTGGCAAGGTATAAAATGTGCTGCTACTCACGAAATAGCTGATGAGGTGATTATTAACTTGTTGACTCCGGGCTCGGATCGTCAAGCCTGACTTTGCAGAAGGACGCGAAGGCGCTTGCAAGGAGCACGATACAATCAGGGAACAAGTACCTTACTGGGTTGTGACTTTCGCAAGCCCTTTTTCGTACTACACCACTGAAGCGGGATGTCACCCGATTCTCGAAATGAATCGATTTGTGGATCACAAAGACATCTTCTTTTCTCTGTCTACTTTTTTCTTTTAAGGGGCCTGCGAGACAAGATTGATGGCAAAAAGCTTGATGGCGCGACCGTCCCAAAGCGGCACTTGCTGGTTACGGAGGAAAATGACGCCCCACGTGTACGTGGTGAACCAAAGCGTCGTATACTGATTTGCCTGATACCTGCGAATTACAATTGGGTGTGGAACCGGGAGAAGGCCGACGAGCGTAGTTTCGCGGAGAAAGTCGAGCACCTTGCGTTCGTCAAGCAATCCGATAGTCGAGGAAGAGGACGATGTCGACGACTCCCTGCCTTCGTCTGCAAGGGCCTCGATTTGAGGTACCAAAATGTCGATGGCGCGAAGCAAGGTATTGATGGGCATTTTAGCTTTCCACGAGGCGAACCATTCCGAGGTGGGCATGAAATGCGATGCAGATGCTTCAGCAGTCGTCGCATCGTGAGCGGCTGCGTCTCCGGACGTGGCTGCGGTGGTCGCTTCCGGAGAAAAAGTGAGGTTTGCAAGATCCGATATGGAATCTTGGCTGAGCACAAGCGTGTAGATGAGACGCGCGTTGCCCTCAAACTGGTACTGAATGACATTGTTGAAGAGGTCGAGCATGAAAAAGACGTACTGGTAGTTGTTCTCAGCGCGCCAGAGGAAGCGAGGCGAAGCGACTCGCTTGAAAAGACTAACAAGTCTCGTCGAGGCAACGTGGCTAAAGGATTTGATGTACGGGGAAATGTTGCTGAGAATAGTGAAGAAGCAATTGTACAGCGATTGCAAACGCGCGTCACCATCTGCAATGACCTTGTGCAGCACCACGACCAAGAGGTCGGCATGACTTATGTTAGACATGCGAGGGCCCCCTTCTAGATATGGAATATCCTTGCACTCGTGGTTGAGCGCAACCCCAAAGCTGCGCTCACCGCTAAGCAGCAAGGCAACAAAGGTGCAGATATGAATAAGACCGACATCTGTCGCGCGCTTGCGGCCACGCCACAAGAAATAGGAAATGGGCTGCATGAGCTTGCCGACATCCCCATGGCGCAGGACGTAATCGATGAACGCCTTGTTGCTGTCGAAAATCTTCCACAGCAGAACGAGCACCTCCTGATATGAATCAATACCCTTTTGCGACCCAGGAAGGTAGGTGTTTTGCGCTCGGAGAACAGTATTGAGAAGACGAACAAGATTCTCGTACAAAAACGCAAATTCCCGCGGACTCGAAATGTCGCCTAGCAGCCGTCGGTACAAGTTCGCCCAGGAGTTCACCTCGAGGAAGATGAGTAGGTTGTGCAGGCAGAGGTCCGCGAAGCGATCGTCCTCCGCCCCTGAAATAATCGCGTCGCCGTACGGTATTCCCCACACGCCCGAATTGTGGTCGCAGACAACGTTTATGAGAGAGCAAAAGAGTTCGCACGCAAACGGCAAACCTTCGCCCACGTCCGAGAGTGAGACGAGCCTGATCCACGGGTCCTGCTCCGGCTCGCACTGAGAGGGAGTCGAATACAGAATACCGCTTTGACAAACGAGAAGAAGTTTTAGAACCTCGTGACGGTGTCTGTTGAGACCTCGAAAAACGACGCCACGGCCGGACTCCTGCGACTTGCCGATTCCAGCAGACCAGATAATATTGCGCTGCATGCTGTCAAACAGACTTGCTTCGTCGTCAGTAGGCTCCGCGTCGACGGTCTCGTCGGGCTTTTGGACGCTAGATGGGAGCGTAAAACCTGGAAAGAAGGCGAGACGTCCGATGCAGCGAAGGAGCCTTTGTGCAAGACTTTGCGACTCTCTTTTATTGGTGTCAAGGCTCACGGAATCGGTGGTCTGGTTGCCGGCGCCCTCGGCCCCGGCCTCAAGCTTGGCATTGGATGCAGCTTCCGCTTGATTGTCTTCAGTTTTCCCGCTGGCTTGGCCAAGCCCCGATGGAGATCTCCAGAACATTGAATACACGTGAGGCTCGGCGAACCTTTCAAGAATAAAAGGGAGCACGCGCGTCACAACGCGGATCGCATTCAAGACCCGCGGATACATAACTGTCGAGAGGCTGTCCTCACCAAGGGCTCGCTCGAGCTGCATAACCGCCTGATGCAAAAGCGTTTCGAGCCTTGCGAAGCCTTCTTTGCTATCCATCATCTTGCGCACATCATCTGGCTGTATGAACTCGAAGACGTCGCGTTCCGACGACTCTACACTCCAAAACCGCTCCCAGAGCGGATGCTTTTCGCCCAGAGCGCCGGCCGAGGCGGCGTCGTCAATATCCAAGATCGTCTCCACCAAGCCGCGGAACTCAGCGCGGCTGTCGGAGTTGCCCATGGTTGACCTCACAACCTCGACACCGACCTCGACCTCGGCCTCGCCTCGCCTCGCCGCAGCGGGCTCTGCTCGTGTCCGGCCCCGGCCCCGGTCTACGCACGCCCAAAGCCACGGAGGAGAAGGAGCGGCTCGAGGAAGAGGAAAGAGGTGTGTCGTTGCCGTTTTGGCGTATTCGCTCCGCTTTGCTGTCGCAGTTGTGTCTCCCATAATACTCTCCAGTGTTTGGTGTCTTTGCAGTGCTTGCTTGCGCTTGCTTTGCAGCGCCTTTGCCGTGTGCCACGTCGCGCAGAGAGAGCTGTGCAGACCAGGGGCTCGCTCGAGGCAAGCCCGCTCGAGGCAAGCCCGCTCGAGCGAGCAGCCCTCGCAGCATGGCGAGCGTGGCGGACTTGCTGTGGACCAGCGTCAAGGCGATTGCGCCGGTCTTCGTTGTGCTCGCCTCGGGAGCTTGGCTTGTGCGCCAGGGCCTGCTCGACGAGCGGGCTTCTGGGACACTCTCATGGCTTGCCAAATGGGTGTACGCACCCGCGCTGCTCTTTGTGCGCCTTGGCGGGAGCGTGAATCGAGATCTCTTTGCGGAGGTATGGGTGCTCACGGTCATGGGCGTGGTCATTCTTTCGCTCAACCTGCTCATGGGCATTTTGCTGCTGCCCATCGCGAAACCTGCACCGCAATTCCGTAAATGGTTTGTGTACTCGATGACCTTTCCCAACATCATGTCGCTGCCGCTGGTCTTTACGACGGCAGTATGCGCGAGCGGCACCATTCGCAAACCTTTGTCGATGGATCAAAGTGGCGGCGAGTATTTGTCCCCTACCGAGTGCACGGAGCGCGGCGAGCTGTACCTCTTCATCTATGTAATTTTCCCCAATGTTCTCGTTTTCATGTCTGCAACAATTCTGTCTTCGTCTGAGCAGTCGCGCAACAGCAGCAGCAGCAGCAGCAGCAGCGGTAGTAGTAATAACGCTAGCGATAGCGGTAGCAGGAACAGCAACAGTAACAACAGCGACAGTAGACATATCGCTGATCCATCTCAGGAACACGCATCAGCATCAGACCCTCAAAACGACAATCATGGCGAGCGGGAGCAAGCGATCGGAAATCCAACAGAAACGGATGGGCTTCAAAGCCTTGACGAGCTCGCTCTCCCCCCAGTCGAATCATCACACGAAGACGCTTCGGATAGACTCGAAGAAGCAACATGCGCTCGTGTGCAGCCCGGTGGTGAGCTCGAACTTAGCGAAAGGCCGACCTCTTCTGCGCAAGTTCCCTTGGCGACCTCGGCAGAAAGATCCATAGATGAGCCGATCGAGCAAGGGATTGATTGGAAACTGGTTCTTCGACGCACAATCATGCAGCCTGCGGTATCATCGCAGATTCTTGCCATCATTGTGGCCCTTATCCCGCCATTACAGTCCTTTCTTTTCAGCGACAACTCTGTGGCGACGCCCTTTATAAGCGTTCTCCGAATCTTTGCACCAGGGCTGGTGTCAGTAATCACCTTGGCACTTGCAACTTTGATCGGAACAAAATTGGTCAAAACGCGGTATGCGGATTTGTTCGGGGGCGATGAAGCAACGATGGGGATCTCGCGCCGGACGTTACTCTTGTTTGTCCTCGGTCGCACAGTGATTATACCTGGGGTCCTCTTTTTCCTCATGTATCTCGCTCTCGATCTCTTTCCCAAGGACCAGCTTCTCTTGGTCATTCTCTTTTTCGAATGCTTTGTTCCAACAGCGAACATGTGTGCTCTTTGCGCGCCGCCAGCGCAAGGTCAAATCATCAGTCTTGGAATGGTCAATCAATACTTGGTCGGTATTTTCACAATGACCATGTGGTGCTTCGTGGCGCTCTCGCTTAGCACTACTGCTATAGATGCGTAGATCTAAGGTCCGAAGTCTAAATCGATTATTAATTCCTCGACGCGTACACAATGGCCGCGACTCCGAGTCTCAGCAGCACAGGGCTGTCTCGTACAGTGCAAATTTCCTACAAGATAATCTTCTTTCGATTCTAAGAATTGTGTTTTCGTGCTGCTCTTAAATTCTTTCTCTCCCCCCCCCCCCCCCTTTTTACTCCTCAAGACACACGCTGCGCGCGGCGACGCGTCGTCGACCGTGCTGGTACGTTTACCTCGCCATCGATGGTGGCTCCACTTACGCTAGACCCATTCGCATCGCTCGTGTTACTGCTTGGGACGGGACTTTCGCCATTGTGAGCTTCCAGTTCGTCCGCAAGGTCAGCCTTGCTGCCGCTGCGCTGGCGTCGTGGGCGTTTGCGTGGAGGCAGCACGTCAGCTTTGCTTTGAGAGCTCCCCGACGATGCGCCCTGAGCACTATTTTTCTCGAGGCTAGCCGCAAGAAGCTCTTTCGCGTTACCGTTGCCATTCGCGAGCGCCAGGGCGTGAGCCAGTTGTATGCGTGTTTCATCAAGCTGAGCCTTGAGACGTGCTTGGACTTTGTGTTCCTCATCGACAGTCTTTTCGCGCGTGCGAAGATTTGCAAGCGTCTGCTTAAGCGTGCGTTGCAAATGTATGGCTTCAGTTCGAAGCCTGGTCATCTCGACGCGGTCAGCTTCCCAAGCATCCATGGTTACGCGAGGAATACCTGCGCCGGAGGGCGCCCAAGGTGTAGTGTCAACGCTGCCCCAGGAAATTGGAATTGTCTCGAGGTCTTCGTCCCGCGTTCGTTGTCGCAGATCGAGATCCGCGGCCTCAAACTCTTGCTCCTGAGCAAAGTCTCGAATCGCTGGCGTAGCAAGCAAATTGCGGCTACGATATAAGCGCGTGAGCGCTACTGGATCCATTGGGGTCGCCGCAGGCAGCGCAAAGCTCGGATCATTACTCAGCGGGCTCAGATGAAGGGGCACCCCGCGCGGCGGACCATAAGCGGGTCGAGTATACATGACGGGGCGATGATTCACGGGAACTGGCTCGCTCTGCTCAGTGAGGAGAGCCTCTAGGGAATCGCGAAGACAAGTATCGCGCTGCTCTAGGTGATCGAGACTCGAGCGCGTGAGCGAGGTTGCCTGCATGAAGACTGTGGCCCCCCAGTCCAATTTGACAATGAGAAAACCATCTGGGCGAAGCGCATGCAAGATACCTGGTCCGAATGGTGTGTTCACGCATCGCAAGTCTTCTATCTTTTGCACGGTGGTGAGGTTTCCGGCGTCCGAATTCGCATCGGGGCCGCCCGCATGGCCATCGTTGGTCTCTTCATCAAGGTCCATGGCGTTTGACTTGGAGCGTTGGCGCGAGCGAGAGCGCGGCGAGGTCTTCGTGGTGCCCGAAGAAGAGGCGTCGAGCTCGCGCTGCGCAAGCTCAGCGCGTTCCTTGTAGTACATGGCATGCTGCAGTACAGCATCGAGAAGCGGTCCCGTTTGGCGAATGCCCGCGTCCAAGGCGAGCACGCTCGAGAGTCGCTCCGCGTAAACCTTGTGCAAGGTGTCGAGGACGTCTTGCTGCTGCTCGCGCTTTTTGACTAGCATGGCCATCTTTTGCACAAAGGCGTTGCGAGATGACAGATACGTCTGCTCGTTTACAAAGTCGAGATAATCGTGCAACTCTTGCCATTCCTTCATCTTTTTGAATGGATAGTAAAAGTTTGTCGAGCCCATTCGCTTTGTCTGCGTGAACGCTCTTCGCACATCTGCAAGAGGCCGTGAGCGGCGCTTGGTGCTTCCTTTTTTGGTCGCTCCAGAGCCTTTCTGCGCTCCCTTCCCACTCGTTGCGCGCGAGGTCTTTGACGTCGAGCTTGCGCCGTTGGCGCTGGCAGCATTGCCAGCTTCGCTGCCGTCTTCGTTGTCGCCTTCGTCGACATCGAGATCGTCATCGGGAAATATCCCAGAGCGCGCATTCATTTCCGCAGACGTTGAGCCTCGGGTGGAGCTCTGGGCAACAAAGGTTGCCCACGATTCCTCGCCGTCGCAGCGCACGGACATGTCCTCAAGGATGTCGGGTTCCACGGTGCGAGCGATGAGCTTAAGATCCTTTTTGACCTGCGACTTGCTGAGACCTCGCATGTCGCCCTTTTCAGGGAGCGTGGGGATGGACCATCCTTTGCCAAAGGTGAGGACCGGGTCGAGTTCGCGTTTCTTGGACGTCACCGACTTGCCATCCTTGTTACGTCTGCGCAGGCCGTACTCGGGCGTCTCCTCGTCGTCCTCGTCGTCGCTGCTGCGAGGCGGGTCTGCCTTTGCACCGTCCTGCATCCTGGCGTCTCGGCCACGGAGAACGAGGGCCAAGGTCTTGCCCTCCTGCCTCGCGATATATTTTCTCGCTCTTGCACGCGTCCTACCCCAGGCAGACCGCCTCGCCGCCGTTTGCCGGAACGACGCAGCTCGGGAGAGCAAGCGCGACGCCTCCCAGGCTGCTGCGCTGCCACGCTGCGTCTGCCCTCGGCGCCTCGCGCGGGCGGGCGGCCAGGGCTCCTGGGCGCTCGCTGCCGCTCGCAACGGCGTCGCTCGGGGTCTGTCTGTCTGTCTCAGTCTGTCTGTCTGTCTCTCTGTATATCTGTCTCTCTGTGTCTCTGTCTCTGTCTGTGTCTCTGTCTCTGTCTCTGTGTGTCTCTGTCTGTCTGCCTGTCTGTCAGAGAGACTCGGGCACAGGCAGACCAGACGGCCGCCCCCCTCGCCGCGCGTGCAGAGCTCGAGCTCGGGCTCGCGGGCTCGGGCGCGAGGACCGGCGTCCGGGGCCCGGCACGGCGGCGCGCGCGGCGACCGGCGCCGGAGCCAGCCCTGGCCTCGCGTCGCGTCGCGGCGCGGCGCGGCCTGCGTCGTCTCGCGCGGCGTCGGATGAAGGTCTGAGTTCAAGGAATGTATGAAGGAATGCGAGGAAGGAAGGGAATGCAAGGAATGAACCTTGGTGGGCAAAATCAAGATGAGCCTAACGTTGAGAGTGCCCCCTCTGCGAAACCCAAATTTGGGTAGATACACGACTTGGGCTCTTTGGAGTAGGGCAGATTGCGTGTCTAGGTGCTAGGATTTCCCGAGGCTTTTGGCGAGAGATCCGCGTCGAGGGCTTGCTGCTGCTGCTTGCGTGCGTGCTTGCTGGGTGAAGGGTTGCGAATGGTGCAGAGCCCCAGCAGCACGTAACGCTTCTCTCACTTGTGTAAAATTCGTTGCCACACGAGAAGTCAAGTCGTCAAGTCGAAAGAAAAGTAATTTTCCAAGAGTTCGCCGTTGAGGATAGTCTCGACTTTACGTATCTTTCCAGTTGGGAAGTGATTTCCCTTCGCTAAGGCTGGTGCGAAAAGGGAAGGAGAAGTCCAGGGCCATGAGTTAAGTTCAAAATTTTATGCGCTAATTTAATCTTTGAGAGATTTGTGTGCCGTGAAGAGAAGAAACGATGATCTCATTCAAATCCTGTGCATCTGCGGGAAAACAAGCAAATCTTTGTCCGGTGAAACGCCGGCGCGGTTGTAACTGTCATAACGACTTGAAAGACGTTTCACAGTGAAGCGCCTCAACTGGCTTACTCCTCATCAACATAGGCCTACTACTACCCTCGCGAAGTTTCACTTTCAACGAAGTCGCCCGAGCAGCGGGGTGGGCCCTGACACGGGAGGCGGGACAAAGAGGGAGGGGAGGGGCGCAGCGCTGTCAGCGAGCGCGCCAGTGCTCCCCACCTCGAGCAGGTTCTTGGGTAGCCTACGCAAAGAATGACTCCAGACGTGCGAACTCTAACGTGCATGGGCCTTCCCTCTGCACAACGTTGTGGACGCGGCCGCGAGCGCGAGCGCGAGCACAAGCACAAGCGCAAGCACGCAGGGCTTGCGCTACTGTTTGTTGTTGTCATCCTAGCTACGCTTGGCATACATGTTGTGGCACAAGATGCTGCACCCAATGAGGACGCACGCTGCGAGGCCGAAATTGGGGATCGTGCGAGTTCTCTTCAGCAGGACGCTGTGACGCAAGACAATGATGTCAATGATGTCAAGTACACCCCTCTTGATCGAAAAGATGACACAAATGCGGACGCAAATGTCTTGGATTCGGGAATGGCCGTTCTCGAGGACGACGTCACCACGGATCCAGACATGTCAGAGCTGGAGCTTGAAGACATTCCGGACGACGCCTTGCAAGAGTCGGCTGAGGAAGAGGTTGTGCATGTAAACCGCCACAATCAAGCCTCAGAAGCGAGCGATACACAAGGGACTTCTTCTTCTTCTTCTTCTTCTTCTTCTTCTTCTCCAGAGGTCCTTCACATGATTCTCGAGGCCCTCACGCTTGAGCTTGCCGAGACTCGCGCAGTCATTGCGGCGCACGAGCGACGTCTGCTTGCGCTCGAGGCCGCACGCAATGCGCTGCATGAACACGAAGGTGCTCATCTCAGTGCCACGCAAATGGCAGACTTGCTCAACAAGATTGAGCCCGTTGGCACGACAGTCCACGTGAATCGAGGAAGCCAAGGTCAGAAGTTCACGTTTGCAGACTCTGGCTCAGCAAGCTCAACGCCTGCGACCCCGTTGGCCGAAGGAGAGGCACACGAGTTCTTTGAATCCTATTTTATGGAGCGCCTCAAGATTCCGACACCTCGAGCTCTCTCCACAGAAATCTTGGTGATTACCGCCAAGGGTGCCAAAACAAAAGTATTGACAAATGCGGGGTATCAAGGCCGCGTCTTCCTCTTGTTGACACTCGATGACGCAGGGGTATTGTCCGCCATCGACACGGCCACTGGCGATGTCGTCTTCAAGGAGCGCCTTCCCAAGCCGGAGGGGAGCGACAGGCCCTTCCGTGTATTGGCGATTCCAGGGCCACAGCCCTTCGTCTACCTTGTACACGAAGACGGGCATGCCGTCGCGTTTAATGTGAGTGTGAGCTGTCAAATGCAGCGCATCGCGGGCTCGCAAAAAGTGTCACCGGCACAGACATCAAGCACGGGTCTCGGCATTGCTTTCGAGCTAAAGGAGACATTCCACCTGTGCGCCGGGAGCGAGAATCATCCGTCAGGGTGCGATGGACTCGCGTTTGCTGGCATCTATGGCTCGCGTAAGACACCTGTGCTTGTCGTCGGTGGATCAAACGGTCTTGCGCGAAGCTACAAGCGCGACGGTACGCTTGGCGGAGAACTGCTACACGATGGCGCAAATGCTTTTCAGATTGCGACTTCAAATGGCAACCAATTAGCTCTTTCCGACGGCGAACATCTGACGCTTGCAAATACAATGACGTTAATCCCCTCGCGCAAAGTGTGCGAGGGAGTTCGTGGCGCTACCATTGTAGATCTGGCGTATGATACGCTTTCTCCAGTCCTCTTGTACGCAGGCACAGCGGAGGGCGAGGTGCTCGTGTACAATACGCGCATGCGCCCACGCGAGGGCGACAAGACTTCGACGGGAGCTACATGCAAGCTGACTGCAAAGATTCCAGTCTTCCAGCACGCTGTGGCCTTTGCGCAGTCTCAAGGTGGAAAAGTGAAGCCCCCAGATCGGGGCCCAGTTCGTATCGCCACCGTTACCGGCTACCTGCTCGCACGTGTGGGCGATGTGCTATGCGTTTTCAATGCGACGCACACGCTGCGCCGCCCAGCAAAGTTTCTCCTCGCGCATACACTCGTGGAATCAGGAGACGCGAAAGCGGGGCTTTCTGAGACGTTGTCAGCTGCAATGACGGGGCTCACGGCAATGAGTCAGACGGATGCCCCGCGCGAGACGCAGTACTTGGTCTTTGCGGGCGTCTCTGGCCCCGAAGCGAGCATGCAGGTGTTTGAGAGCATGCTGCCGTACGAGGAACCTTCCAAGGACTTTGGCTGGGTACGCGGGCCTCTCATTGTCGGCACTGTCGTCGCAGTCTTCTTTTTTCAGTTTTCTCGCGCCAAGAAGGATTCACGCTCGCGTTCAACATTTCCAGGAAACTTTCCTGGAATGATGGGCGGCCCTGGCGGTGGCGATTTCGGCGATCTCGATGCTGATCTTCGTAAATTTATGTCGCGTCCTGGAGGTGGTGGAATCGGTGGTCGGCCAGGAACTTTGGGTCAAGCTGGTGGTCGTGGTAACTTTGGCTCTCGGGCCACAGGTGGCGGCAGCTGGGGTGATGGTTTCGATGGTAGCTTTGAATCCGGAGGTCGTCTCGGTGGTGGCGGCGGCGGTGGTGGTGCCTTTGGCCGAGAGTTCGGCGACGAGTAAGCTGGTGGCAGTTTGCACACTTGGGTTCAAGGTCTGTGGTATGGGAATGGAATTTTGTGCGCACCATGTGTATTCCACGTGTCTGAACACACAGAAAAATAAAAAATGGTTCGGGTCACCCAGAGTATAGGTCAAGTATTCGTGTGTGCAAGTAGCATATCATTCTTTTTGGCTTTCAGTTGGCTTGCGGCAGCGAAAAAGGGAGGAGCTAAGGGTCAGACGAATGGAGCTAGGCGATGCGACAACGAATCAGCAGTACCAGCCGAGAGGGGCGTCAGACTTGTACTGCACCACCTGCTTTGGCTCAAGGTAGTTGGAGAGGCCGTACTCGCCGAGGTCCCGGCCAACGCCACTAAGCTTGCGGCCGCCCCAGGGCAACTGGCAAAAGCAAGGCTGCGAGCAATTGTTCCAGACAATGCCCGCCTTGAGCCCGCGCGTAGCACGGTCAAGCTTGGCCTCATCTGAAGAAAAGACTGCACCGGCAAGACCATACTTGGAGTCATTGGCGAGCTCGATTGCCTCTTCTTCAGACGCAAAGGTCTGCACCACAAGCACCGGGCCAAAGATCTCGTCAGTCCATGCCACATTGGATCTGTCCCCGGACGCGAGGCGAAGAATGGTGGGGGGAATGAAGAAGCCTTTTCCCGACGCAGGCTTTTCACCGAAAATACGTTCCGCGCCTTCGGCCACGGCGCGGTCAACAAGACCAAGGACGTGAACTTGCTGCTTGCGGGAAATGACGGGGCCGAGCTTGGTCTCCTTGTCCATGGGATCCCCCATGCGAATTTTCTCGCCAATGGCCTTGAGCTTGGCGATAAAGTCGTCTGCGATGGATTCGTCGATGAGCAGACGCGTCGTGGAACTGCAAATTTGGCCATTGGTCCACCACGAGCCAAAGCACACCCACTCAGCAGCCTTGTCCAGCGCTGCGTCGGCGTGAACAATGGCGGCACTGTGGCCACCAAGTTCGAGACCCATCTTTTTCAGACGTCTGGCGGCCTCGCTGCCCGCACTGGCGCCAGCGGCAGGGGAGCCCGTGAGAGAGAGCACGTCAATTTGCGGCGAAGCAACCATGGGAGCGCCCGTGGGCCCACTACCTGTGACAATGTTGACAACGCCAGGAGGAAGACCAACCTTTTGCAAGGTGCGTCCGAGCGCCAGGACAGTGAGCGGCGTGTACTCGCTGGGCTTGACAACACAAGTGCAGCCCGCAGCGATTGCGGGGCATACTTTCCAGCAAAAGAGAAGCAGCGGGTAGTTAAAGGCCAGCACGAGGCCCGCCACGCCCGCGGACTCTTGGCGAATCGTGCAGGCGTAGTCTGCATCGCCGACATCCACAGTTTTGCACCCTCTGTCGCCGTCGAGCTCTTCTGCGAGAGAGGCATAGTAGTTGAAGCATGCGGCGCAATCGTCGAGGTCCCACTCGGCTTCGGGAAAGGGTTTACCATTGTTGAGGGTCTCGAGCTCACTGAGTTCGGCCTTGCGTTCGACCAGGTCCTTTGCGATCGCGCGCATGTACTCGGCCCTTTTCGCGCCGCCAAGATTGGCCCAGGCGGCCTGCGCCTTTTGCGCCGCAGCCGCGGCCGCCTCGACGTCCTCGGCGCTCGCTTCAGGCGCCTTGGCGAGAACCTTTTCCGAAAAAGGGTTGATCACCTCACGGTACGTCAGGCTCGCGGCCTCTACGAAGTCTCCGTTGATGAAGAGCTTGAGGGCGCCGGAGGCGGCGACCATGTCGGCGTCCACGCCCTTGAGTTGCTGTGCGCTCATGGCGCTTGCTTTGCGTCTCTTTTCTTTCCCTCTCGCTCTCTTCCGGGCAAGCGGCGGTCGCTGTCGGCAGAGGTGCTGGACGTGTTCGGATTTTGCGCGTGCTCGGACTCGCAGCCCCCTCAAGTTCTTCTTCGTCCTCTTCCTTATTGACATCGCGGACAAGATCTTTTCTCCACCTGCCCAGCTGCAGACTGTGACAGTGTGAGCATTGGCACGTGCCATCAAATCAGTAGGAGAGGCGAGTCCCGGTCCCGCGGTCCCACGGAACTGTACCGGCGCAGCCCCTGTTTCCCACGTGGATTCCCGTGTTCGCAGCGAGGTTTAGGCCATTTGCGGACCTCCGATTCCCCACTTACGCGGTGGCGCCATTCCCGACTTGCGGACGCGGGCCCAGCCCAGGGTTCGCCGGACCTCGGCGCAGGCAGGCGCCGAAGTATCCGTGGTGAATGGCACGAGCGGCGCGTTCGCGCGCGTTCCCCCAGGGGAGAAGGGGGGCGCCCCTGCTTGGCGCTAGAAAAGCGGAATTGATGGGCGGCGCAAGCAGAGTGGCAGCGAGAGGTTGGCAGTCAGGCATCCATCGCGCCCCAGGAGCAGCAGCAACAGCAGCGACGCTCGCGGAGACGTAGAGACCATGGGCCCTCCCCCCGCCGTAAGTGCCGCCGCGGCCGCACCCGTGGACGCCGCGCGCCTCGCCGCGACGAGGCGCGCGGGATGGAGATGAGAGATGATGAGCACGGACCAGACGGATGGAATGTCTCGAGGCCTTTTCCGTGCCTGCGCGAGAGACCCGCACCAGGCGCGGTGCTTCTTGGCGTGCAGAGGACGCGCGGGAGCAGAGGAGATTGAGGGAAAGAGACAGAGAGACTGACGCGACGATTGCACACGCTTTGCGGACGATTTGGATGCACAGGACGATGTTAAAATTGTGACGATGCGCGCCATTGGTGGCGAGGTCGGCGCGGCCTCAGCATTGGCCCCCAAGGTCGGCCCCCTCGGCCTCTCCCCCAAGAAGGTTGGTGAGGATATCAAGGCCGCCACCCTCGACTGGAAGGGCCTCAAGGTCACGGTCAAGCTCGTGATCCAGAACCGCCAGGCCAAGGTGGAGCTCGTGCCAAGTGCCTCCTCGATGGTCATTAAGGCCCTCAAGGAGCCCGTGCGCGACCGCAAGAACGGCCCCAAGAACGTGGCCCACAACGGCAACGTCGACCTGGATGAGATTATTGAAATTGCCCGCGTCATGCGACCGCGCTCCATGGCCCGCAAGCTCGCTGGCACCGTCAAGGAGATCCTCGGCACCGCCCACTCCGTTGGCTGCACCGTCAACGGCGAGCACCCCACCGACATCATGGCAAAGATCGACGAGGGTGAGCTTGAGATTCCGGAAAAGTAAATTGTGCTAATCGCGTTCGTAGACACTTGATTTATCATTGGCGTACCTCTTGTCTCCGATCTCTTTTAGAAGCGGGGATCGGGTCGGGGTCACGTTTCTTGTTTTCCTCGGGACTCTCGAGTCTTGGCGTCCTTTCCATTGAGACCGCTACGTTGCTTTTTCCGAAGCGTTTGCAAGCTTTTTGGGGGACTACGTGGCGGCAAAAGGATGCTCACGCAGGTCCAAGCTTGAGGTTTCCATTTAGGAACTTGCCAAGACAAGCGGTCGACCTCTTCCTTTTCAGTGCTCTTTGTTCTTGGACACAAGGACGAGCATGAGAGGTGTATGGCCTGCATCCTGTTGATGAAGACAGAAACGCTGGTATACCTAGGTATAAGTCTAAGTTTTCATTTTCCAGCTTGCCCAACATCATCTTTTCGATTCGAAGGGTTCCAACAGTACCTTTTTATAAAAATGTCATGGGGCGGCACTTGTTGATTGAAATATGCGTACGAATACGCATTGATGGTGGAACGACACAACTGCATTAGCACTTTACGGATTGCGAACAGTTGCATGAATTTTTAACTTGATTGTTAGAAAGCATACAGCGCATATGTCGCAAGAATGAAAAAATACATGGCAAGGGCGCAGGCCCCCTTTTTCTTCGTGAGACGTGCTTTTGCCTGGCGGTACATAATGACCGGAACGAAAAGAAGACCGGAAAGCAGCGCGACATTGCAAAGCTGAAGGTATGCAGCCAAAAGAAGACGATCCGCATCTGCGACGACAACTTTGTAGCCGCTCAAGAGGGTAAGCGTGTATGGAAGGCCCAAACCAATACAAATGTTACAAATCTGCGAGCCCAAAGCATTGCTTACCGCCATGGAACCGTAGCCACGACGCGCTACGGTCACAGATTGAATGGTGTCGGGTACCTCGGCGCCAATGGAAATAAGAAAGAATCCGAAAAACGCCAAGGGCACCTGGGTCAGTTCTCCCCATCGCTCAACAACAGTACTGATGACAAAGCTGAAGAAAGCAACCCAGGTGAAGGAGACCAAAAAGGTCAAGGGATAGCGCCACTCTGTGGCGGATCCGCGCTCGCACGAAGGACAGGCCACGTGGAGGAGCACGCGCAACGGCATCGATATGGCGGCAACCACGCGCGTCACAGCATGGCCAACGGGACCAAGCTCCTCGAGAGCTGATTCCACGCTGGAGATGCTCAATCGAGGCGAGCCATGTAAGAAGGGCTCGCGCGCAGAGTCATCGATAAAGGTTACCCGCTCTATTCCATTTCGCGGGACTGCCTGGTACGAGACAACATTGGCGCTGCCACCGTTGGCACTCGCTCCACTTCCTTGTAAGATCGTCGACTCCGCGAGGCTGTTTGAAGCGGCCCCTGGACCACTGAGCAGAGCAGCGTGCTCGTTTCGCGCGCCGGAGTAGTTGAGATGATTATTGGGCCCAAGGGTATCCTCCGTCTCGCTCTCAACGCGAGCCTCAAGGTCAAGGCCAATAGCCTCATCATCATTGTCATCATCGCCGAGCTCGTCATCCTCTTCGTCGAATGCTGAAAGACCCTTGGCAAGCCCCGTCGAATCCGTACCCCCTGTCGCAGACGTGAGTGAGGTGGCCGAGGTCCCTGCGGTGTTAAGACTGGTGGAAGACCCGTTGCGTGCAGCCTTGCGCTTGGAGCGGCGACGGCGTTGCTGCTCGACTCGAGCTTCTTCATGACGCAAAACAAAAGAATCTTGCTGTTTCAGCTCACCATGCATTCGCGTGTGGTAGCACGAACGTACCGAGGGCGAGAAGAAAACGACAAGGCCGTAGGCTGCATAAAGCCCAAGAAGAGATGAGCTTTCGGCGAGAGTAATTTTGTGATCATAGAATGCCCCAACCAAGAGCACGAGTGCAGCGGTGTAGACGAGGACGTCACGAAGCAAGGGGCGGCGTTTGAGTTCCAGGACCTCAACAAGCGGGCCGGAGAAGAGAGCGCAGCAGCCAGGAATTACGGAGAACGCAATGACAGAGCTGCCGAGTATGGCACCCAGACCAAGATTGATGGACTCTGGACTTGCGTTGGCCGCCTTGAGAGTACTGATGGCGTTGACGATGATTTCTGGTGCCGCACTGCCAAAGGCCATGAACGAAGCGCCGGCCACATCCTCGCGAACGTTCCACCGAACGCACAGAATCTCGAGGCTCGGAACCAAGTAATCGTCGCAGACGATTGCGAGGCCAAAGAAACAATAGATGAAGACAACCGCTTCGATGCCGACACCCCACCATTTATCGTCGATGGCGTCAAAGTAAAGCT
Organism: Aurantiochytrium sp. KH105; assembly: GCA_003116975.1. Lineage (NCBI taxonomy): Eukaryota > Bigyra > Thraustochytrida > Thraustochytriidae > Aurantiochytrium > Aurantiochytrium sp. KH105. The sequence goes on from BGKB01000040.1 coordinate 393,362, forward strand.
CTGCCGCAGAGCCAGCGTGAGAAACCTCGCCCAAGGCGCTTGCCGCTGACATCACTACAGTTTGTGCCACCGTATCTACGGTATCTACGGTGCTTGCGTTCATCGTCCTTTGTCGTCCTTCTCTCCTGCCTGGTCGTTGTTGAGGTCAAGATACTGGGTGAAGGCGTCCGCTCTCCGCGGGGGCAGCAAGCTGGCCACCTCGCTCGCCGTCCTGCAGATGCTGGCAGCCTGCTACAACGCAACGCCCCTGACTGACTGACCTGACCTGACTGACTGACTACTCTTGCGCACAAAGCGCCGCGAAGACCTCTCGTTCCCGTCCAGCGAGCGGCCAGCCGCAGAAGAGTCCCGAAAGAGGTCCGTCCGCGTCGAAGCCTGCGCCCGGCCAGGCAGCTGGCCGGCGACCGGCCTCGCCGCGTGATCGTGTCTGCTGCTGCTTCCCTCTTGCTTGCCAAGTCCCGAGGGCGAGAAAGTTGGATTTTGTCTCCTCCTTCATGGCATCACAGCACAGCTGACTTTGACATGTGAGTGAGTGGGTTCATGGCATGTACGAAATGGATGCGTTATCGTCGGCGAGGATGCTGCGCATAATCACTCATGAAGGCGCGTCGAGAGTCTTCACATGGGTGAGGCGAGGTTGAGAGCGCTGGCCGATGTGTTATCCATGTATCGCCGCCTACTACTACAGCCGCCATAACTTAACTGGCCAGCGGCCTCCTAGAAGATGAAGACTTGGTTGATGGCGAGGCTCTTCATTACGGCGCTGCGTTGCGCGGCGTCGCTGGCCAGCACGGCAGGCAGGCGTCATGGCAGCCAGACTTGCGTCGTCGCGATTTGGTTTCAACGCTACGACCTACGTGGTGCTGGTGTGGCTGGTGGCTGAAATGAACTGCTGGATGGTGGCTGGCAATTTGAGCCTCGTGTCGCCGAGAATGACTCTACTGATTTTGCGTGCGACGTGCTACGTAGTACTAGGCCTATACACGTATACTACGCACTAGGCCTGCACGGGGCAGCATGCCTTTCATGTTCTTTATGCGAAAATCAAATGACTAGAAAAGGCGTCCCAGCCAGGCTGTCCCGCCACCACCGCCGACCACGACTCCGGCGAGGACCGAGATTTCCATCATCTAGACCACTGGCCCTGCCACACGAATTTCACTGGTCGAACTCCTTCTCACTCACTCTCTCGCGCGCGCGTGTCTACGTGTGGACGCAGCAGCAGACGTATGCACGCGGTGCAGCTCGCAACACACGAAAACACGCAGTCTCGACGCTCGCCGCCACTCGTCGAGGCTCGTCGAGACCCCGGTCGTGGGCCGAAGTCGCCGCCACGCCACCAGCGATGGTCCCCGCGCTTTGCGCAACCCAATTTAATTGTAGCACCGGACCACGAGCCAGCACTAGTATATATCTAATAGAAATGGCGAGGAATCCGCTGGGTCCTGCATCCCCGATGGGGAGGAAGCGCGTCACTCTACACGATCCAGAAGCATTGTTGAAATTTAAAATTGATGATTGGCGGGGTCGCGTGGGAAGTGTCTCCGATTGCGAGCGCGGACCCTCAAAGCGACGGGCAGAGGTGGACTCCGAACTCTGGGCAGGCAGAAGCAAAGAAAGAAAGAAAGAAAGAAAGAAGTCTGGGCGAGAGTGAAACCAACGAGAGCGGTCGCGACAAAAGGCTAACGAGCCGCGATCTGCCTGCCACTTCGTCTTGAGCTTGGAGCGGAAGCTGGCGACCGTGGACACTCAAACAATCAATCAAGGCCGCGATTGTACGCAAATTCAGGGCGACTTCGAGTTCCACACATCTGGTTGAACTTGTTTGCTTTGCTCGGTGACGACTGGCAAGCTCGAGTGTGAGGACGTACGCGTGGGCGCGGAGCTCTCGGGCGCGAGGCTGGACACTCTTCTGACAAATGCTGTCGTCATCGCTGCCCACGACACTGCATTCCCCATCTCCAATATTCGTGGTGGAGTCTTCACAGCCGGGCAGGGCTTCAGCGCTGGACTGTGCTGCTCTTGACGCAAACGAGGTCGAGTCCGAGCTCGCGGGCATCTTTAGCGCGGACGTAGACGAAGAACACTTTGTGGACCTCATGTGCCCTGCACGTCCCAGCAATCCCTTGGCAAGAGTGCTGGACGAGCGCTCATGACGCACGCACATTGTCATGGACAAAGAGCAAGTTTCTATTTTACACTTTCCTTTTGACAAATTATCGATGCCATGGGGTGCCGCGTGGGAAAACGTGGCGCTCGTGACATGAGGAGGAGGCGTGCATGGGAGAGGGCTCCTGCCTGCCGCCTTTACTCTGCTTATTTTTTTTTCTAGTAAAAGTATGAGAGCTTTCCCACTCAGTTTCGGGCAGTCTGATCGCCATCAAATTCGGGGAGGGCTAGCTCCAGCTCGGTATCGTTATGAATCATGTATCTGTGTGTGTGATGATCTTTTCTTCTCATCAATTATTTCTTGTTTGCCTGTCTTCGATGAGATCTTGCAATTTTGTCTGCGTCCTTTTACCCTTTGATTGCGAGAAAAAGAAAAGCGTGGAAAAAAAAATTGATTTCTGTAGTTGAGTTTGTGTTTGCGTAAATCATATTGCTTGCCATGAATTTCGAATAGTGTGCGAGAAAAGCTGGCTGGCTGGAAAATTATGCATACGCGAGCCATTATCTTTTCCCAGACATGGGACGCATGCTTTAGACGGCCCCTTTACACCCGACACATGCGAAAGACAGCTCTCACGGATGCGAAGCGACAGGGGTGGGGCCAGAAGTCTCCGGGACAGCCCGGTAAGCACCAGAAGGATCAAGCATTCCACCATGACCCATCTTGGCATTAGACGCCATCGACTCGAGGTAGCGCTGGCGCTGAATGACCTGCAAGGCAACTTGCGCACGGGCCTTTTCAACCTCGGCATGAATGGCATCTGCAGAAACGCTGACTGCCGGAGTACGAGACGGCTGCTCCCGCTCGGCACCCGGTGCCAACTTGCGCGGCTCCTGGCGATTCGGATGCGCAGAGTCGTATTCCTCGAGAGCAATGCCGGCCAGAGTCGCGAGCAGGCTCAGCACATTCTCCGTGCTCGGAGCCACCGCCGCAACTACGTTTTTAGCGCCGCCACCCGACGCTGCCGGCATAGAAGCAGCTGAAGTCGCAGAAGAAGAAGAAGAAGAAGACGACGAAGAGGACGGAGCGAGAGCAGAGGTCTCTCCCGTCGCCGTATCTGCATCAGATACAGAGGACGTCTGCGCCGGAGGCTTTTGCGAGGAGGGCTGCGAACTCTGAGACGGCGTAGGCGACGGCGTCGATGAAGGTGGAACTGATGCAGTGCCGCCCGATTGCTGGCGCTTCATCTTGCCCGACTTTGTCTGCGAGGCCCCTACGGAGGAGGATGCCTGCAGAGCAGCAGCGTCCTCGGGTCCGCCATTGTTGTTACCTGGCGCAGAAGTAGAACGCGCGAGCGGTCGATCCGGCTTGGACATTGCTCCCTTGGGATGCAACTGCTCGAGCAATGTGAGGGCAGGCGCGGAATTCGCGGGCGCCTGAACCGCGGAAGAAGAGGCGGTCCCCGCCGCGGCGGCGGCCCACCCGCCCGGACGAACGCCCGTGCCATCGACGGAACCAGAAGGAGCCCCCCAAGCCCCAGCCTGCGCGCCGCCGGACACGGCCCCTGCCTTGGCCGGCGCCGCAAGCGACTCGGCCACCTGTGTCATGTCCTGGAAGGTCCCGTTGCCGGCAGCCATCTCTTCCTTTGTGAATGAGGAGGCGACGTCGCCGAGCTTGTGCAAATACAGACAATCGGGGTTGTTGCACGAGACACCGCGGAGAAAAGAGTTGCAATACTTGGTCGTTCCATACGAGGCTTTGATAACATGGCCGTCGACGGGAAAACCATTGACTGCCTTGATGGCAGACGTGGCGTCTTGCTCGCGGGCAAATGTGATGTAGGCGCTGTAGCTCGGATCGCCACGATCGCTGTTTCGATTCAGAGCGACCTTGATGATCTTTCCGTACTGTCCAAAAAACTCCTTTGAGCGAAGCGTATCCTCCGATGCGATGCTGGGCGCCAAGCCAATCAAGTACACCAGATTCCGCTGCACAACACGCACATTGGCCAGGTCCTTTCGGTTTTGCGGATCAGCTGCAGCGGCAGCGGCTGCGACCGCGCCTGCAGATGAACCGTTGGGGCCCAATCCCGCATGGGTCTGACCTGGCAGNCCAGCCCGCGGCGCGGGCGAGCGCGGGCCCGCGCTGCCGCGCCCGCGCGCGCGCCTGCCTGCCTGCCTGCCTGCCTGCCGGCGGGCGCCGAGGCCTCGCGCGCAACGTCGCTCGGGCGCTCCCGCTCGCCGTGCCTGCCGCTTTTGGTTTTCCCGTTTCCCGTTTTGGGTCACCGCGCCCGCACGCCGCGGCGGCCCCTTGCGGCGCGCGGCGGCAACAGCGGCAACGGCGGCCGCAAGTGAAGAATGCCGCGCGCACACACACGCACTGCCGCGCAGCGACTGACTGGCTGGCCGGGGCAGGCCCGCGGAGCGAGCGAGGGGCGCAACACGCGCAAACGGCGGAAACCCGAGTGGCGCGCGCGCATTCGCCACTTGCGCGCGGCGGCCGTTTGCGGTGTATCAGGGGCAGCCAGCCAGCAGGCCAGCCAGCCAGCCAGTGGCCGTGGTGGGTGGCCGGTGGAGGTCGGGAGCGACGGGAAGAGGGAGGGCCGGCCTGCCCGGGTTGGTGGCTGCGGCTCGTGCATGAGGAACGGAGCTTGGGCACGGATTATGGGATGTCTGATTGCCGGGATGGGTCGTAAGGGGGGAGGGGAGGTCAGGAAAGGATGTCATGTTAGCATCATGGTCGAAAGTACCCGAGAGGCCATTCGTTGCGCATGATGGCAGTGGCAAGGATGATGACAATTTACAAATGCTGTGAATTTGGGAAAACAAAAAAGATAACCTCAGAGATCGCCTCTTTTTTGGCTTTCACAAGCCCAAACTCGAGCTCAGCTTTTCTTTCCATTAGCCGCCGGAAGCTATCTCTCTTTTTCTTTTCACCTTTTCTTAGCTCTCTTACGCTTGGAGGATGATGATCATGGTGATGAGAGGGATCCGAGGGATCATTGCTCTCGCTGCTGCTTCTTTGCGCTCGGTAGTTGATTGAAATTGGGATGAAGCTGTAGCAACGCACACAACAAACGAAAATTGAACTTCGAAGGCTCTTGCTCTTGCTTCGTCTTCACATGCGATTTATCTCAAGTCGACTACGAGAGCGAGGCTGTTCATTTCAAGAAGGAAATGTTTGAGGAGGAGACAGTCATCTTCAGTTGCTACGTAATCTCACGCTTGCAAAGAGACAGCGCGATGAATGTGACCGTTGCATGCAATGATGGCCTTAACAATGTTCCTGGATCCAACTTGATCACGTCCAAACCAAGCCGCACAATTCACCCAACGGTAAGAGTGCCAAAACACGCGAGGCGAATACAGACAGAATTACAGTAATGTAATTAGAGAACATGCTCAATGATGCGCTGAAGTGTTTTGGCGCGCGACCGGCTGATACATTCCGACCGCATTAGAGTAAGTCATTCTCTTTTATTCTTTCTTTTCCATTGCTCTTTTGCTTCCAAGCCCCGGCTATGTGAACAACCTTGACGCCACAATTGTCATCCATTGTATGCGCCGCCGCAACTCGCATCGATGTGCGCTCTCTCCATCCTCGTGCGTGGTCGCGGTCACGGCCGCTGAGAGAACAAGCAACATCAACGACCACGCCGTGGTCGCGATCATGACCACGGTTCGCGTTTGCAAGCGGGCTCCCCCTTGTCTCGACGTTCTGCACACACCTACTACGTTTACTACGCCGACTTTTGAGTCTCCTACTACTAATAGAAAAGGAAGGGCCAGCACGTGCCAGAATACAGCAAGCACACCGTCCTTGCGCTGCTGCGGTCTCCAAACACCTCGCCGCGCGTGCATCGGTGCCCTTCTTATCCTCGTCCTCGCCGTGCGCACGTCGCGAGGCTCGCCTCGGGTCTCTCCTCGTGCAACGCCCCCTCCGTCCCCGTAGCTTCTTGCCTTTCTCTGAGCGAGAGATTGAGCAAGCGAGCGAGCGTGTGCATACGGCTTGTTTGAAGATGCCTAAACTCAAGTCGCTTCGCGCGAGCTTGTCGCGCTTGAGCTTTACGCGCAAAAAAGATGACGAGATTTTCTCCAAGGAGGCGCGTAAGATCATCGACCCACGCAGCATTTCCCTGCGCGCCATCAAGGAACTCCGCGACGAGGTACTCAGCGGAGAGGCCGCCCAAGGCGTTGAGCTGTATGTGGCCAAGCGCGACCTCTCGGACAAAGTACAAGAAGGGGCCACAATTCAGGTCCTGCGCACCAAGCCCGATGGCAAGTTGCAAGGCCGCGTACCCTACGTCGGCGTGCCCATCACCTTTGAGCCCGGAGAGGATGCCGAACTCAAGCCTCGCCAAGACTGGAGCACGGAAGATGTGGCTGAGCATGTCGTGCTTCCCTTGACCCGGCTCCTGCCTCAGGCGCAGTTCTATCTCGATCATGTCGACGAAGAGGACATTAGTGCAGAGTTCCAAGGCACTTTTGTGAGCCAAGCGCGCAAGTGCCGCTTTCAGGACCTCGTCAAAGCGCTCGAGGACCATTTTGGCCGAGACGCCGACACGGCCTTTTTCTGGCTCGACCTCTTTTGCGCGAACCAGCCTCTGCTGACCAGCGCAGACGAGGCGCTGCCTCCCGACGTGATTCTTGCGCGGAACCAGTATCTGACGCACGGTCTGCATCGGGCAATCGGACGGTTTGGAAGCGCGGTCATCTTCTTTGACCGCTGGGACGTGCCGGCACCTCTCCAGCGTGCGTGGTGCGTATGGGAGATCATGGGCGCCATTACACAGGCGCAGAGCTTTCAGGTCGTCTTTGCGCCGGGACAAGAGCAAGCTTTTATCGAGGCGCTGCTTGAAGATGTCGACGAATTGACCAAGATCCTGGCTGACAACAACAACATGCGCAACGCAACGTGCTGGAAAGACGAAGACAAGAAAATGATTGACAAGGCCGTAGAGACGACTGTGGACGGTGGATACGTGACGCTCATCAAAGAGGTGAACCAGCGCGTGCATGCATGGCGACTGCAAATGGCGCGAGACGCAGTATCGGAAGCTCGCAATGGTGGTGGAGATCCAGGCAAGCTTGCCGACATTCTTCGTTGCACCGGTGTACTTTTGAGGAATCAGAGCAAATATGATGAAGCATTGCATATGCTCGAGGAAGCGCTGTTGATTCGCAAGGAAAGTCTTGGCGACCGGCATCCCGATGTGGCTCAAACGCTCCACAACATCGCCTTAGTGTATGACGATCAAGGCCGCTACGAGGAGGCCTTGGCGTACTACGAGGAAGCGCTGTCGATTCGCAAGGAAAGTCTTGGCGACCGGCATTCCGATGTGGCTCAAACGCTCAACAACATCGCCAATGAGTACTATTCACAAGGCCGCTACGAGGAGGCCTTGGCGTACTACGAGGAAGCGCTGTCGATTCGCAAGGAAAGTCTTGGCGACCGGCATCCCTCAGTGGCGGACACGCTTATCGGCATCGCCAATGTGTACTATTCACAAGGCCGCTACGAGGAGGCCTTGGCGTACTACGAGGAAGCGCTGTCGATTAAGAAGGAAAGTCTTGGCGACCGGCATCCCTCAGTGGCGAGCACGCTCAACAACATCGCCATTGTGTATAAAAGACAAGGCCGCTACGAGGAGGCCTTGGCGTACTACGAGGAAGCGCTGTCGATTAAGAAGGAAAGTCTTGGCGACCGGCATCTCTCAGTGGCGTACACGCTTACTGGCATCGCCAATGTGTACTATTCACAAGGCCGCTACGAGGAGGCCTTGGCGTACTACGAGGAAGCGCTGTTCATTCGCAAGGAAAGTCTTGGCGACCGGCATCCCTCAGTGGCGGACATGCTTATCGGCATCGCCAATGTGTACTATTCACAAGGCCGCTACGAGGAGGCCTTGGCGTACTACGAGGAAGCGCTGTCGATTCGCAAGGAAAGTCTTGGCGACCGGCATCCCTCAGTGGCGGACATGCTTATCGGCATCGCCAATGTGTACTATTCACAAGGCCGCTACGAGGAGGCCTTGGCGTACTACGAGGAAGCGCTGTCGATTAAGAAGGAAAGTCTTGGCGACCGGCATCCCGATGTGGCTCAAACGCTCCACAACATCGCTGTTGTGTATGAAACACAAGGCCGCTACGAGGAGGCCTTGGCGTACTACGAGGAAGCGCTGTCAATTAGCAAGAAAAGTCTTGGCGATCGGCATCCCTTGGTGGCGAAAACGCAAAGGAATATCGAACGCACTCGCAGAACGATTCGGGCAAAGTCAGAGCGTCGATCTCCGCTGCAGAAACTTGCATTCGTCAGTGGTAGAAAGTAACAATCTCAGAATTATTGTAAAAGAATTCAAAGAGGCAATTGTTTTGTTCCTTTGTGAAGTTGACTCACTTTCATGGTTATCTCCTCTCCTCTGAAAACAAATTCGAATTCATATCAGACGACGTGGGCGAACTTGTGGATTATGCGGAGGACAATTGACAAAGCTCTCAAGACCAGGCTGTATAATGTCGAGTCCAGTAAGAGCACCTTTGATTGCATTGTAGGGCTCAGACCGAGCAGGCGCAGCAGTATGAAGTCTTTTGAGGAGGAGGCGAAGTCGACGTGAAAAAGAGCGACACCGGACGTGCTTTTTCGCTGCCCATCATTTTGACACAATTTGATGCTTCCAATAACCATGGGACATTTACACGCTGGATCAAGGTCATGTCGTGGTTGCGTCAAATTGCCGGGGATTCATTCACGGAGCGACCGCGCCAACGATTGCAGAGTGGACGCTGCTGCTTTTAATCCGAGGATGAAAGAAAGCAAGAGCTCGAGAGCAATCGAAGAGACGGAGAAGAGAAAGGGACCGACCGGCACAAGCTCTGCAAAAAGAATCCGAATTCTAAACTCAGCTGACAACCAACGCCGTCTTTTTAGCACTTTGGATTCGCTATCGTCCCTGACATGTTTCGAGTCCTGTAACAGCACAAGCCCCAAAAGGGTGGAGATAAGCAGCGAGCGATTCAGAGCAAGTTCCGTGCAGAGCTGACGTGAACGAGAACTTCAAGATGGAGCAGGAGGACAACGTATAAGATCACAACTTCGTCTTCATATAATCTGTCCCTACCTCGTTGATGACTCCAACGCCATGCTGCTCGGCAGGCCACTGAGGAGCAGATTCTTCCAGTGCGTCCGATCTGCACCAACAAACTGCGGACTTGAGTGCTATGGAGTTCGTCGTAGGATGATGCCGCCTACTCGTCATTCTAATGTCAGCAACGACAACTTCGACGAGCAAAGGAAAGTGGCTGCCAAAAAAAGTTTACAAAAAAGATTGTGGCGCGAAATGACTGTCTCTTCAGATTGTATGTTGCACAGGCAGCTCACAAGGGTGTCCCAAAGAGTTTCCGTCTTGGCGCCGGCGAGAAAATGTCCTCAGCGAGTGGATTGTGGAGATGTTTCAGATATATTTCCAGAAAGGAGCTCGTCAGTCCGATGAGGAGCGGACCGTAGAGAAAGCCAAGAGCGCCAAAAGCATAGAGACCGGCGACAATGGAAAGGCCGACAAAGTGGCGATCACCCGGAATAAATGCCGTGATACGCGCGTCAACAACGAACATCATAAGAAGCTCGACCGCGCATACCAGAATGGCGGCGCCCCGGTCGTTTCGCGCCCAGAGGAGCATCGCCACGGGAACAAAAACGACCTGGGTACCGAGCAACGGTAAAGAAGCCATTGCACCGCAGAGAAAAGAAGGAATCGCAACGATGCCAAAGCCAGAGAGCGAGAGAATGGTATACATGAGAATGCCGTGTGCAAGACCAATGCACGTCGAGCACAGCAATATGCGCTCCGTTGACACTTTCATGCTCTCAAAAAGCTCCGCATTGTCCTGTGGACTCAGCGGTGAAAGCTTGTTGAAAAAGGGCCAAGGACTTTCATTGCTCAATAGGTAAAAGAGCGTGGTGGAGAACGTCGTGAATGCCCACATGACGTTGCTGAGGTTGGTGACGAGGTTGAGCAGGTTGACAGAGAAGTGCTCCAAGTTGGCGCCCACGAGCGCCGCGCCCCGGCGAATGTTGGCCTTGATGTCTTCCTTGAACGCGGTGCCCGAAAGATCAATAGGCATCGCACCTTCTCCGAACATGGCGGTCACTTGTGCATGGATTGCAATGTACACGTTGGAAGTCATGACTGAATCCACGAGTGTACGGAGTGCGTCATCGTCGTCAATGAGCTGTAACAGATACGTCGTGAGAGTCTCAACTTCGCGAAGACACTGCCGCAGTGCGAAAAACAACGGTAGACACACTGCGCAAATCACCACGATCGTCAGCAACGCTGCTGTCAGCGAACGCGCATCCATGAGAGCGACCATCAGACCAAAGGTCCCAAATAGCGTTATCGGCCATCCGCCCCCGGGCATGTCGACATCTTGCAAAAGCAAAAGAGCGCCCGATATTGTAATGCCCGTCAGAACAGCGAGCACTGACTTTTGCTGACTTAGCGCTTGTGCCCGTTCAAGTCGATCAACAATCGGATCCTTCACGCGGCTCAAGACCGCAGCAAGAAGGATGGCCATGGCCACGGCGTTCAGGTGAGGTGCTAGCATAAGGTAATTACCGTAAAAGATCCCTGCCAAAAGAAGAGCGAAAACAAAAGAAGATAAGGCATGGATCATTTTTCGGAGGTTCTTGTCTTTGGCCTTGATCGTCCCTTGATCGCTTAATTCCTCCACTTTCGAGGCGAGACCCTGAAACTCCTTTTTGAGCTTGCGAATATTCGTCCTGCTCACGCGATCCGTCGCTGGTGCCGCAATATGTCTTTCCACGGAGAGAAGTTCATTCGACGCGCCCTGTGCAAATCGTTGCTTAGTGTTTTCCAGGCCGCTCTCATTCTCTGCGTCATTAGCGTCTTGCGCTTGATCAAAGCGGAAGCGCACCGTGCTATTTGTTGCATCTGCATCGTTTACCTTGCGCAAAATACTCTTTCTCATTCGCATTGGCTTTGGCGTTCTTTCTCGCAATGCTGCATCTCGGGGTGTCCTTGAACGAAATTCCGTCGATCCAAGCGGCGTTTCCATGGTCGTGGTTGGTCTTGCGTCTTGACGCGACGCGATAGAAAGGGAGAGTGACTACGTTGGTGATTCGCAGGGCTCTTGAAATCAGCCCGACCTCAACGTCCGTCCTATTCTCACGCCTTCTTGAACTTGAAGACCGTGTTTCTTTGCTCTTTCGAACAAAAGTCTTGCACACTTGCGATTCTGCGAGGTTTCGACGTTCTTTCACTCGCAAGTTCTGCGACTCCCTCGCCACGCCAGCTCGAGGACTTGTCTGCTCACTTGCTACTCGCTTGCGGCTCGCGTGCTGTGCTGCGCTGGGTTTGGCTGGGCTGAGCTACGTCTTGGCGGTTTTGCAATTTGCTTCTTGGTTCGCAAAACCAGAAACAAAGTTGGCTCAAAGAACGACGAGCGGCTAAGCTCCACCTGCCAGGAGAGCGGCCGGGGTGGGCCGCGGTTGGCCGCTCCTTCGCCTGGAGGGGGCTAAGGCGCGCCGCGGGAGTAAGAGTGGCCTCGTTCTCTGCGCGTCCGCACCGCCATGTCCAGCCTGCGGTACCAGAACTTCTGGGACGACAAGAGCCGCAACGACGACGACAAAGGAGAAAGTGACGGTGGCGGCGGAAAGAAAAGCCCAGCGGCGCGTTTTCTCACACCGGATCTTGTGCGACGATGTAAGTAAAGCTAGCTTGATCGCAAGCGAAGAACAGGAGATAAAAGCGAACGAGTTAATGATGGATGGCACACTGACAAAAGGGACAGTGGCCGGCGTGGAACCCGGGGGCTCGCTCGCACGTGTTCGCTCACTCAACCTCCATCTCCCACGGAACAGCGGAAAAATTCGCGACATCGAAAACCTCGAGGCCCTTGAGCAGCTCGAGGAGCTCGACTTAAGCTTTAACGAGATCAGTATTGCACGCAACCTCGGGGCGCTTACACAGCTGCGGATTCTGAATCTTGCGCAAAACCGCATCGTCAAGCTCGATGGCTGCTTCGAATGGCTCGACAAACTTGAAAATCTCAATTTGAGTGGCAACTTACTCGAATCTATTCCTCCCGTGCTTGGCAAACTCAAGGCTTTGCGAACCTTGCGTCTTGCGCGAAACAAAATCGAGCGCGCAGCGGATCTTGAACGACTTCGTCCTCTCGATAGACTCTCGAGCCTTACGCTCGTTGGAAACCCATGCGCCGTGGAGACGGCAACAAGGGATCTAGCCATCTTTACCATCCGTTCACTCGACGTCCTTGACGGCGAGGCCGTCAAGATTGCTCAGCGCGAGGCTGCACGTGCGCGCTTTGAAGATAGAGAAGCCGAACAATTGCGCGCTGCCCTAAAACAAGCGCGAGTCGAGGCAGCGCGTCGCGCAGCACAGCAACAAAAGACCGAGGCCGAGCTAGCGAGCGTTAGGGCCGCGTGCAATGAAGCTGCGCAGCGCGCCACGACGGCTTTGCGCGAAAAGGAAGCGCTGCGCTCAGAACTCGACGCGAAGACGCAAATGCTCGACCACAAGGCAACTTTTGCATCGGATGTTGCCAACGAACTTTCCGACATCAAACAGCATCTTCTTTTTGCGCGAATCGACGGCGCACGGCCAGAACCTTTAGTGATTGATACGGGTAAAACGCTTTCGCTTCCAAGCCAGCATCAAGATGAGCGCACTGCAACTTCGCCACGAATGCTGGGCAATCTTCGCAATCTCAAGGAGCGCATTCGCCTTATGCAGGAGGAAGAGCTTGGCCTTGCCATGCACGTGGGCCGTCTTCAAAAGTCGCGAGAGGCGGCACAGGACGTTTTGGAGTCGGCGCAAACAGAATTCGCACATATTCGCGCCTTGATTCTGCAATGGCCGACTCATATATCAGCGGCTCTGAATGATTCACCTCGCGCTTTAGGATATGACACTACCTCACTCGAGGAACTCGAGTCTGTAGCACTGGCGCATCAATCGAGGGTTAAAGAGCTTGAAGCTACGCTTGAGGGGCTTCAACTTCGAGATCAGTTTTCCCCGCTGTCCCATAGCAATATCGCATCAAACGACAATGCAACAAGGCTTGACGAGCTTGTCATTGCTGCTGTCACACTTGGCCAGGAACATGTTGGGTATGCGCAGGCCGTCGAAGAGCTAGCGCGCGCTTGCATTAGCAAAAGGCCAGCCGAGGACGGCCGTTTGCAAGAAGCGCGCGATAAGCTGCAATCTGCCAAGGTCTGTCTGCGCCGGGCAGTGGCAGCCCAGCGAAAGGCCATCAGCGATATTGACGAACTTTCTGTGCAGCATCGCCTCGATTGCGAAGCGATGCTGGTTCGACGAGCTGAGCTCGCGCAGGAGCTTCGGGAAATGAGGGATAGTCCAGAACTTGACGTCAAGTTTGCGCCTGCTGTCGCCAAAATCGAAGCCACCGTTGCCTCAGCCAGTGCGCTCAAAGATCTTGCTGTTCGAGTTGGCGCTAATCCTAAGCTTTCCGTGCCGTCGTCAGGAGTCCTCGTTACCACCGTAGATGGCGCCTCTGTCGCGCAAAAGACGCGCCAAGACGTATCGCCTAGGGCCAGTCGAACAATTGCAGCGCTGCGTGCAGAGCTGGAGCGGGAACGACAACGATTCCGTGCGCTGAAACACGCTCATGCGCGTGGACAACAAGATCGCGCAGAAGCTGCAACAGCAGAAACTATTGCATCCGTTCGCGCCAAAGAACGTGAAGAGCGCGATTTGTTAGAGAGGGAACTCGGCCAGCTCGTCGCCGAATCGCAACGCGAAAAAGACCAAGCACTCGAACGCGAACGCAAGGCTCTCGAGCGTGCGCTAGAAAGCGAGGCCATGGTAGAATCCCTCAAAAAAGAGGTCAAGGCCGCAACATCGGATCAAGACCGTTTGTCAGGCGAGCTCTCCGTCGCTCGGAACGAATCCGAAGAGCAGACGCATGCGATAGGTGCAAGCAAAAGAGAAATTGCAAATCTCAAGGCTAGTCTAGAAGAGGCCTCTGCAAAGCTTGAAGCCGAGCAAAAGCTCATTGCGCGCCTCCATCGTCAAGCTCAAGACACCACTGACTTGCGCGGTGAGATCACGAGGCTTGAAAAGGAGAACTCAGAAATTGACGTTCTTGCAGACGCATTCTCGAAGACGCTTGGTGTTCTTGCGCAGGCCTTGGAAAACAAGGAATCCTCGTTTGATGCAACGACTGCAGTGAACCAGATTCTTGACGGGTTCTCGCCATCAGCACCGACGGCGAATTCCTTGCAGCGTTTCGGAGCCGCCGTGCAGGCTTGCACGGTTCATCTTGAGCGTGCTTGTAAGGAAAAAGCCAAGATTGAGACGCAGCTGCTTTCGGCCAAGGAGCAGCAGCTTCGCTACGAACGAATCAAGGAAAGCTTGCCCAAGCTCAAAGAAGAATTATGCGACGCAGAGTCGAGGGCCAAAACGTGCTCGAGCATGGCGACAAAGGAAGAGGATCGACTGCGTTCGCTTTCTCTGCAGACGGAGGAAATGCAAAACCGCTTGACGGATCTTCGCGGGAAAATTGTCGACGCACGAAACAAACTCGCAGATGCAGATGCGCAGGCAAGCGCTGCTGCATCACAAAATAGAACTCTTATTCGTGAAGTGGAAAGCCTGCGTGCTCAAAAGGCAAGTCTCGAGCTGCAACAAGCCACACTTGAAGAGACCTGTGCAGCTAGTCGCGCAGATCAAGCACGCATCGCGAGCGAAGCTCGCAAAGAGCAAGACAGGATCAATGATTTGCGTCAGCAAGGGCGCGCTCTCGAGATGCGGCTGGAGATTCTACGCACCGAGCGTGACGATGCTGCGCAACAAATCAAAAGCCTTTCGGCTCAGAACGAAGAGGCTTCGAGAGCTAATGCCGAGGCCGCCGCCAAACAACGGGAGCACATTCGCGAGGCCGCAGACCAAGAGCGCGCCTTTGATCGACTTTCTTCGCAAGTTCAAGATCTGACGCAAAAGGTCCGCGAGCTCACCAAGCGGCAGGCAAGCTCGCAAAAGGCCGTCGAGGAAGCGGAGCGCCGTCGCGAAAAAGCTGCTCGCGATCTCGCTGACCTGCAACGCCAGGCACGTGAATATCCGGAAATTATGGAGATCAGCGAAGCGCGGCAGGCACTCGCAGACTTACACGCACAGAGAGTCGAGCAAGAGCGCCGTCTTCAGGTTCTCGAGCTATACCAGCTCACAGAAACAGGCCAAGCGGGCGGCTCAGACGCGCCACCGACGCCACTTGGCGAGCTTGGGGAGGCTGCACAGGTCTTGGATGCCTTGAAGCAAGTATACGTGGAAGGTCTTCGTCAAGTCCAAGAAGCATTCCTGCTCAAGGAGCAGCGACTTAAGCAAGCCTTGCGGCATGCACGGGAGGAGCTCAATCTGGCACGTCGAAAGCACGAAGAACAACTAGTGGCCGTTAATGACGCACTCGCCTCGGAGGGCCACCAACGACTTCTTGCCGTTGCACAAGACTTGCGCGAAAGTGTGGTGCGTCTCGCAGCGCACCGCGATGTGGATTTCCGTGTCAAAGATGCGCAGACTGCTCTCGCGGAGAAAGATGCCAAGCTTGTGTTTCTCTCTGGTCAAATTGAAGCCTTGCAAAAGGAGATGCACATTCGAGAGGACGATCTTCGCGCTCGCAACGATCGCTTGCAAGCCATGTTAGAGAAAGCGCTTGAGCACATTGATTTCGAAGACACCGTTTCGAACGCCGATGCGCGGTCTTCAGCACATCATCCATCGGCTCCGACAACGACGACGGCAGGATCGCATCGTGCTGGGCGTCGTCGCTCGTTGTCCACGCCACGCCCGACGAGCCCGTCGCCTTCTCCAGCATATGTGTCCCGATCCCCCCCGGCCGAAGAGAGTGCGGTGAATTCTGGCAACGTCTCGGCGCCTGAAGTGCGAGCAAATCGCACATCGCTCTCTAAGTTCACCCGAGTTCGGGCTCGGCGCGCGCATATCCACATGCAAGAAGATGGCCGCGTGGGTATCGACCTTGTACAGTCGCAACGCTCAGCTGCTCTGACGCTGCCCGTCAATCTTGCGCCAAATATCAGTCTCCATACGATGGTGTACAATCGACCGGAGCGCGAACAGATTGACCTCCAAGCCGTGCGATCGCCATTGACTGACAAGGTCCGAGAACTGCGTCTCGAGCTTGAGGCTATGAAGCAACAGCGTTTTTGAGCAATTGACACGTTGGGTTAAAAAGTTATGTGTGGCATTGTACAATCATCACTACCACCACAACGATTAAAATTAGGGGAAGGACTCGATGAGGGACGTCAAATGAGTGAATAGAGCTTGTTCCACGCGCACGTTGAGACCGTGCAGTGCGCTGAAGCGAGCAGCCACTTTGCGCAAATCATCATTTTCGTACACGGGAATACGGTGCACATGTTTGCGTACCTGGACGTCAGCGTAGAAGAGCAGCTCGTCGCTCTCCCCAGATTGAGCGCTGCACACCGACATGGTCTCAGTCTCCTCTGTCGATTTTTCTTCATCGTCATTGGTGGCGAGAGCGTGTGAATTCTCTTGCTTAAACGATGCTTCCTGCGGCTTCGCAGCAGCTACCCCGTGTGGTTTGTTATACTTTTTCTGCCTTTCAGCCGCCATGGATGAATATGTAAAGGGACGGGCCATCTGTTGGCTTGCAAGACCTTTCTTGTCGACAGGCCGACGCGAGGCCCCGGAGGTTCTACTCCGAATAGACCGCCTGTCAAAGTCGCTTTCCGTCTTCGACTCGACATCATCCTCTTCGGTCTCATCGCTGTCCTCGTGATGATGGTGGGGGTGATGATGATGCTGTCTCTGACAAAGACGATGCGCCCGTGGCAGCGGGACGGGATAGTGAGGATTGTGCGGGCTAATCTTGGGACGAAAGGTACACTCCTTGTCCTCCGCAGCAGAGGCAAGCGAGGCCTTGCGCTTTTCTTCAATGGCGCGTTGCACCTTGTCTGTGCGCTGCAGAAGATCCTGCTCGCGCGTGAGTGCGGCAGCATCACGCGATTTCCGACGATCATCGAGCTCGCGAGAGTGCGGGCAGAGAGATGGGGCAAAAGATGGTCTCACGGCTGCAGCAGCCTCTGCATTCGCTTTTTGCCGGAGTGCCTGCGCGAATTTGCGCTGTGCCATGAGTCGTAGGCGAAAATCACGAAGTACTTCCTCGGCCGGGTCGAGGCGCTTAAGAGATCGCGTTGCAACAGGATCATGCGAGGCCACCGCGCGAGCAAATTGAGTGAAACTCGGCTCATCAATTTCCTTTGCCCCTCCGCCATTCGAGATGATCCCCAGGACACTCTCGATGAGATCCTGGTCCGCCTTTGTGCGCTGCTGCGCCGCAGGTACGAGACCTATAAGACTTTCTAAAAGCGACTTGGTTTGCGCACGACTTAAAGTGTCTCCTCTGTCATTTCCTGCTGCGATACATGACTTGACGAAAGCATCACGAAGCTCAAGCGTCAATTTCCGAGCAAAGACGCGCTTGGTACGATTTGAAGCCTTGGGCGCCGCCGCCAAACGCTTGTGCGCAATCACTGTAGCGCGCTCGCGGGCGGCTTTTCGCGCCTGTTGGCTTGTTGCTTCTGCGTGAAGTTTTTCGAATCGGTTTCTCCATTCACCTTGCTCGCTATCGCATTCGTCTCCAATGCTGTTGCGATGGAAACGATGTATGGCCTCGTCTTTTTCATTCATGTGATCCGCGACAACAAAGGGCGTTGAGGCCACTCCTCCACGCACGGGCGGTTTACTCACCAGTCGTGGCTTGAAGAATGCTTGACCTGTTTTCTCGTCGACGAGACCCATGGCCTGATACTTGTCGCGACGCTTATCAAAGTGCTTCTTTCTCGACTCGTGCAGTCTCGTCGCAATTTCTGCTTGTTCAGAGGCAGACGTGGCGTCCGTCTGAGCGCTTACTTGCCGAGGTGCTGCTGCTCGGCGCATCTGTACGAGTTTGCGCTCGCGTTCAAGCTTGTCTTGTTCCATGCGAGCGAGAAACTTGGCCATCCTGCCACTAGGACGACTTGTTCTGCTTGCTTGTCTTGGCCTGGGCGCAGCCTCTGCGCGATGACTGAGATTCTGAGCTGCTGTGTGCGACGGAGATGCATATTTGTCGCTGTTCTCTTCCTGCGAAACTTGCTCTTTCGCAATGGAAGAAAATAGAGAGATTGTCGAGGAGACCATCCCGCTCGAGCATGTTGCGAACGAATAGCCCTGTTGAAGACCGTCGTCAGACGCTTCATCTGCAGGCGGCGGCGGCGGTGGCATTCGAGGAACAGGAATGTCTTGGGATTCGCTGGCCGTGGGCTCGTCCGACAATGGCAGCTCCACGTTGGCGCTTTGTTGTGATCGTGCAATGATCGCTCGTGCACGGGGAGAAAGGATAACTGGCGTTTTCTGGATGCTTCCTGTGGATGTGAGACAGCGCGTTTCTTGATCAAGTTGCAACATGATCAGCTCAGCTGTTTGTTCGGGCGTGAGACCTGAGAAAGCAATCATTGCAAGTCTGCCAAGGCATTCCACAAAGGTGTCAAACAGAAGTCCAGAATGATGGGCCCTTTCCATGGAGCCACGATCAAGGCAGACTTCAACACAGCGCAAGACATCCATGTTGCTCATGTACTTGGGAGCTAGTTTGCTTTGCATGGCAAGTCGCAGGAAGCCATTTGAGCCGACTCGCGCGACGCCATCGGACCCTTTGGTGGCAAAGGTGTCAAAGAGGTTCCTTGCGCCAGCTGCAAACCTTTGGCCTTTGAGCACGCCAGCAACCTCGGTAAAGCTGAAAACCACCTCCATGTGAGCGAGCTCTGCGTCTGTCTGCGCATTCTTGGCGACGGCCATCATTTTCGCGAGGCAGACGCCTTTCGCGCACCACGCGTTGAAAAAGTCAGGATGAGAGGAGAGAGAGAGATAGAGAGCGAGAAGCAAGTCGTTTTGTGAGGCCCTCTTTGCGGCTTTGCTTGCTGTCTTTCTTGGCGTGCTGCCTCACCTCCCCACTCGCTCACCTCTCCCTTCCCTCGCCCTTGCCCTTGTCCTTGCCTTTTTCCTCTCCTTCTCTCCCTCCTTCCCTCGCTCGCTGGAGTCCTTGCTTCCTGTCTTGACTTCCTTCCTTTGGTTTGCCGCCGATATCGGCACGCGCGAGGTTGGGAGCTATTGCTGCTTGCCTCGCCTTGCTTTGCCTCGCGACGTCCGGCTTCACCCCACCCCGACACAAAGTAGACGTTGAGGTGCAGCGGGGCTTGCGCGCGCGTTCCCACGCAAGTATGTATGCCTGCCGCGCGTCCCCCGAAGGTCCCTCGAAAGCTCGCTCGCTCGTAAAGTGATCCAAGAGGAAATCGGTGATCATCGTATCCGGCGGCAACGGCTAGGTCTGAGAACGCAAGGGTGTGTATGCATGTCCGCATGAGATTTGGGAACACTGGCACGAGGCATCCACAAAAAAAGGAAAAAAAAAATGCGCATCGCATCCGATGCGATGATCTAATGTCAAAGCAGACAAGCAAGGAGCGCGCAGTCTGGCCGCAAACTCCGACGAACCGTGGCAACGAGAAACGTGCGGAGCGATGGTGGTCGTACGCACGATCACGGCGTCGCTGACGCTCCACAAGGGCGACTGCGAGGACGAGAATGTTTTGGACACCAAGATGAAGAAGGTCGTGGGCTTCCTCGCGCGTGCCCAGCAAACTCTGCTCGAAGCGGGCGAGGCCAAGGTAGAGGCGGTACAAACCGTGCGTGTTTCATGCAATCCAGTAGAGGAGTTTGTGGACTTTGACGAGGGGGACGAAAAAGCTGCTCTTGCCCAAATTGCGAGACTTGCCGCTGTCGCAGCCAAGCATGAAGTGGGATTCCTCAGCCTGGGCCCCATGCGCAGCAGCAAACACCTGGCATTGATTCCCAAGATTCTCGCACTCGCGCCGCATGTGAATATGTCTGCATCTGCTGTGCAAAATAAAGACGACGCGCCCGACTTTGGACGGGCGCTTCAACTTGCAGATGTAACCAAGCAAGTGGCTCTTCTCGGCGAGGATGGCCAAGGTAGCTTTCGCTTTTGTGTGAGCTCAGAGGTGCCCGCCGGAACACCGTTCTTCCCAGCGTCGCATTTTGCTGCAAACGACGAGAACGTTTGCTTTGCGATTGGTCTCGAGACGAGCTCTGTCTTGGTTCAAGCATGGGAGGTTGCTGCAAGTGCGGAAGAGGACGAAATCGCGACTGTGCATGCCAAATGTCAATTCGAGCTGACGACTCGCATGGCAGATCTGCTGCGGCCTCTTGGAGAAGCGTGCGCCACGCTTGCAAAACACGAGAGTGCTACCTTTCTTGGAATTGATGCGTCCATGAATCCCAGTTTGTCTGACCCTGGCATTGGGCACGCCTTTGGAACGGTGCTAAAGCGCATCGGGAAGGAGTCCCCTGGATCTGCTCTTTTTGGCTCTACAGGAACACTGTCGCTGTGCTTCTTGCTGACCAAGAGCATTCGCGATGCTGGTAAAGCAGCTGGGGTGACCTTGTGTGGATACTCGGGTCTCATGCTGCCACAGATGGAAGACAAAGGAATTGCCGCGGCCGCGGCGGCGGGCGCCTTTACTGTTCAGGACCTGCTCCTCTTTTCCTCAGTATGTGGCGTCGGTATCGATACGGTCCCGATTCCCGGCGAAACAAGTCGCGAGAAGCTAGCACTCTTGTTTTTGGACATGTGGGCGCTATCGACCAAATGGAGCAAACCTCTTTCTTGCAGAGTCCTTCCCGTGGCTGGGAAGAAGGCAGGAGAAGAGACGAATACGTCAAATCCTTTCTTGTGCAACTCGGTTGTCTTGGGTTTGCCTTAATGTCCTTCTCCTCTAGGTCAAAGTCTCTCCTCCGAGGGCAAGGTCGAAGCATCGTTCTTGCAAAAGACAACCAAAAAAATAAAGTCATAAAATGCTTTAGCGATACACGAGACCTTGCTTCTTGCCGAGAGATCCGTGCAAGGCACGCGTAGTCATGATACCATGAGGATAGGAAGCAACCTGAGACTGAGCCATAAAAGATACTAAGTCAAAGTCTCTCCTCCGAGGTCAGGTGACCTCGGAGGTCGAAGCATCGTTCTTGCAAAACACTACAGAAAATAAAGTCATAAAATGCTTTTAGCGATACACGAGACCTTGCTTCTTGCCGAGAGATCCGTGCAAGGCACGCGTAGTCATGGATACTATGAGGATAGAAAGCAGCATGAGACTGAGCCATAAAAGATACATGATCAAGCCCACCGTCTGCGGACTCGACTCGCGATGAAAATGCGCGGCCACCCATGGCCGCGAAAGGCGCCAGAACACCCCCGAGAAGAAACTTGTGGCAACAAAGAATCCTGGCGCACTTTCAAAGAGCCAAAAGTCAAAGCGAGAACAGTGCCACCAGAGCAGGCTGACGGCAGTTCCCGCACTTCCAAGCACAGCAACAGTCGAAATGGCACTTGAAACACCTTCCACGATGGGAGCCATGTGCTGAGTAGAGCCGAACACCCGTTCCAACGCCGCGACGACGACAATGGCAAGCGAGACGCGAAAAAAAACAGCGAGCTTGGCCATGGAAAACACTCGGTCCAGACCCTGCACAATGGGCACATATGACTCTGTGACGAGGACCACAAAGCCAGCAAGAACACCTACAAGGCCGAGGTGTACCGTTTGCACCGACACGTGAAACGTCCCGCGGACAAAGCTCCATGCTTTGACGCGGAGGTCCCGGAAAAACCCGGAGAAGTCAATCGGGGAGCGACGGTTGCGGCTTCGATGGCGATGGCGCGGAGGCGGTTCCGCGTAAATTTGCTTTGATGGCTCACTGAAAGGCCCCCACGCCCCGCCTTCTCCGGGTCTTTCCATGTCGGTCACCCAGTGTCGCACCCTGAATGTGTACGCTTGGCCGTGCTCGAGACCCTCGACCTTGTGTTTGTGGACGCTGGGTCCAGGCTCGAACTCCACCACGCCACCATTGACGATTTGCCACGAAACCTGCGGCTTCGTCTGATGACGTTTTGAGATGGGTATGTGTTTCTGCATCTCGAGTTGGTACTTGCACGTGCCGGCAAAGCAGCCCGCGATGGGGGCATTCCACAGCAGGGTGAGGCTGTCTGCCGCTGCATCTCCCAGGAGATCAGGGCTCGTTGGCGCCTCAAGATCCGGGGCAAAGATCGTGCCCGCGAGGCCCACGAGCAGGGCCAGGAGCATGAGCACCTCACAGACGCCGATCTTGGCGCATACTGTCGCCGACTCCGTTGCAGACGCCTGCATCTTCCCGCTTGCGTCCACGCCCTCGCGTTGGCGACGCTCGCCTTTGCAGCTCGCGCGCAGCCTCGCGAGACGGTTTTTGCCGCGAGGCCAAACTCGATGTTTCCGGCCGCCGGCCGCCACAGAGGTCTCCGAGCGCTGTCTCCTCCGTCGGGCAAGCGGGAGCAGGGCGAGCGAGCGAGCA
This sequence comes from Aurantiochytrium sp. KH105, assembly GCA_003116975.1. NCBI lineage: Eukaryota > Bigyra > Thraustochytrida > Thraustochytriidae > Aurantiochytrium > Aurantiochytrium sp. KH105. Next base: position 415,951 of record BGKB01000040.1, read on the forward strand.
AGCAAGCGCCGCTCGCGCAGAGGCTTCGCTGGCGCGCACGAGGCCTGGGCGCGCGCAGGCCGTCTGCGAGATCGGGTCTGTGCGCAAGGCGCCGGCCAGAAACAACCAAGGCGAGGCAGCACGCCCGTGCCCTCCAAACGCAGAACCAAGCTCGCTCGGCGCCTCTCCGACGCTCGCCCTCGCCCTCGCCTGGCGCCTGATCGCGAACAGCTCGACGTAGCGCGAGCGCGGACGCTAGCGCTGCTGCAGAGGCCTCGAGCGAGCGAGCGAGCGCGCACGCGCCTTGCGGACGAGGACGAGGACGAGGAGAAGGACCCGGCCGACGGCGTCTCGAGTTCACAGCAACCAGTCGTCGACTTGAAGGTGTCTGTACGCACGCGGCAGAGCGTGACGAGCAGCGAGCGAACAAGCGAGCAAGCGAGCGAGGAAGGGAGGATGGAGAAGGACAACGGCGGCGAGGACATGGCGCTCAGCGCAGATGCCATGTCCGCGCTGCAGGATTTCCTTGGCGAAAATGGGGGTGACGGCGACGAGCTCGCGGCCATGCTCATGTTCAGGCGCCAAAATGACTCGGATTCGGACTCGGACGATGACGAAGAAGAGGAAGAAGAAGGCGAGAAAATTGACCACGCAGCATACTACAGGGAAAGGTTTCCCGAACGCTATGGCCTTGAAGCCGCAGCAACGGCGGCTAGCGGTGCCGAGACCACTGCAAGCCAGCCGTCGAGGCGAGAACACCCTGTTGCGCTCGTAACACTCGAAGATGACTACGTGCAAGATTTGCTGTTGTCCGCATTCGAGTCGAGGCCACATTGGCGCGTCTCAACAGCGGTCCCTGACGAGGATGCCGGGCCAGATGCCGAGGTCCCCTTTGACTTGCACTGGGGCGAATACGAGCACTTGCAATGGTTTGGAAAGCAATTTTCAAGTGGGCGCTCCCTCGTGAGCTGCTACTACAATCGCAAAGGTCTCATTCGCAAGGGCCACTTGGCATACATTTTGGAAAAGTGGCGAGCCAAACACACAGACCGGCTGCCGCTGGCGCCCAAGTCGTACATTCTTACCCTCGATGCCGAGGCTTCGGGCGAGGATCCCTTGGAGGCCATTGTACAGCGGGCCGTGGAGAAATCGGGGTTTCCAGGATTTGAGGGCAAACCATGGATTCTCAAACCAAGCGTCACAAATCAAGCCAACGGTATCGCCGTGATCGACTCCGGTGATGGACTTAACACGGTCATGGAGAAGGCCGACGAGATGCAGCGCGCCGGAGACTTTGTATTGCAGGACTACCTGCCGCCTCTCCTTCTCGATAGGCGCAAGTTCCATCTGCGCGTTTTCATGCTCCTGAACGGAAATCTGACCGCGTACGTGTCGCCCGAGTTTTTGGCCATCTTTTCTCTCGAGCCGTATGAGAACGCGCCCCTTGAGCACACGCGCGCACACTTGACCAACATTGCGCATCAAGAGGTACTGTCAGAGGATGATCAGCACCGATGCATGCGGCTCTTTGAGGAAACGATTCCGGACATGGTTGCATGCGGCGCAGTAAAGGACGAAGAGGAGGGCAGGGCTCGCTTCGAAGCTGTGCGGAAACGCGTTTTCGACATGTGCGCCGAGCTCGTCGAGGCGGTATCCTCGGAGCTCACCTTTCAGCCTCGTGCCAATTGTTTCGAGCTCTTTGGGCTCGACTTTATGATTGACCCAGACTGGCACGTCTGGCTTTTGGAGGCCAACGCCGAGCCTGATCTCAGCAAGGCCGGCGACCGGCTGCAGCCCGTCATTGACGGCATCCTTCGCGATACGCTGTCCATCGTTGTTGATCGCGACCCGCGCTTTGCTGTCGTCGACGCGGAGCCCGCACCCGTCAAGCTGCACAAGGTCTTTGAGCGCGCGCCGCGACCCTTTTGATCGAGAGACTGATTGATTGATTGATGATTTTTCTCCCTCTTCTTGTCCCCCCTACTCGGCGCATTATTCGACGACCGGATTGACTTCTCTCGAGGCAAAACCCAAACAAGAGCGAATTGGACACAGTGCACGTGGAGAGCTCGCGTTTTGCCCTGCACCGGCGGCCCCTTTCCCGCCTCGCCAAGAATGCTCGCGCCCGAAGACACGCAGCGCCTGCCGGACGCGCTGCCCGAGGATGGGCACAATGGCAAGTCGGGGTTCCTCATGAAGCGCGGGCTCCGATACCAGAGCGTGCCGTGCTTTGGGACGGAATTCAAGCGCAGGTACGTGGTGCTGCGCGGCAAGTATATGTACAGGTTCAAGTCGGAGAACCACAAGCGTGTCAAAGGCGTTCCTTTGGACCTCGAAGAGTTCCAGCTCGAGGTGGCGGACTATGAAGTGGACGATGACGGCGAGGTCTTGCCATTTGCCTTCAAGTTGTCTTCGGTCCGTAAAGTTTATCTTTTTGCAGCATCTTCGGCTCGCGAGCGCCAGGAGTGGCTGCAAGCCTTGGCTGCGGCGCGCAGCCATGCGATCAAGCAACGCCTCGGACATGCAGAGCGTCAAGCATGGGAAACCCGGAACAACAATCTAGGCGCATCTCTGCAGCGACAGCATGACCGCATGAGAGATTTGCAGCGCCAAGAGGATCAGGCGAGACTTGCCTTTTAATTTTCTTTGCGTACGTAGGCTTTTGGGTGTGCTTGTAAAAAGTTTAAATGATTTATTTCATCCATGTACACAAACAGCATTTCTCTCGAATCGATCGCCTGTTTCGTTTTCACTCACCTGTCGCGTGATCGTTGACACGGCGCAGGGCATTCTCAAAATTTTCGACAGACCGCGCCATGTTGGAAAAGTCGCGACCTGTGGCTACCCAATGCTCAATCATGTCATCCAACTCAAAAGGGGCTTGCACGGCGTCAACAAAGCAGGCAGGATGGCGGGCCAAGTCGCCATAGAGATCATATACTTGAGACACCTCGACATCACTCATTGGGGAAAGGGATGCCCACTCGATCAAAGCACTCGCCTCGTATCGGTCTTGTCGCTGCCACTCATCCCATCCTGAAAACCAGGCCTGAATGTCCGCGTCCGATGCACGTAGAGCGGCTTCCTTAGCGTCGCGAAAATCCGCTTCTGGTACACTGACGAGTGACGGGTAGAGCATCTGCGTTGCGGAAACAGGCAAGTCGAGGTCTTCACGTAGCGCAATCTCGAATCGCAGATACACCTCCACGTCCTCTCCAGCGCGAGTAGCCACGGCAGCGCGCTGAGCAATGCGCTGCGCATGTTCATGAACGATACCAAGTCGCATGATTCGGATCCCTAGCGCGCGAAGCGCTTCACGGTCCCCACGCGCGTGTGCAATGTGGTGCCATACCACGATCTGATTTAAGGCCCACACAATCATGTCTCCGCATGTATCGATGCTGCTTGCAATCTGGACAAGCAGCTGCGGCCGACTCAATTCATCGTCGACGATAAGTTCTAGAGCCTCCCAAGCACGCTGCGCAAGTGCTGGGCGTAATGCCTCAACTCGAAACTCTTTGGTACTGCGAAGCTTGTGCAAGAAACGAGTGAGGGCGTCCAAGTCTGCTGAATCGTTGATGGCGTTTTCAAGACCATGAGCAAGCATAGTGGAAGGCCCGCTTGGTTTTGCGTCACCCATATCTCTCTTCACATTGTCTGGCAACGCGATCCACCAAAAGTTCACCGCGTCGGCAAGATTTGCAAAAGGTTCGGGTTCTTCGAAAGAGAGAAAGATTCGTAGTGCCGGATGCGCGAGGCCTCGGAGACGCTCAGCTTCCTCTTCGTCGACTCCGGTGTCGCGCAGTCGCACATCGCCTCTCGACTCGATCATCGAAAGCGGCAAGCTTGTGACCGCGGCACAGTTCTCGATGATGATGTCGCCATCGACACTGACTCCGTCGGGGAGAGTTTGCAAGACTTCACAGCGCAAGAGATAGAGGTCGCGATGAATGCGTAGATATTGAGGAAGTGAGACGAGGGTGCAAAGCTCGTCGAGCATCAAGAGACCCTCAATCTCCATGGCGGACGGAAGCGTGTCAAGGCTTGGCAGGCGCTCGAGCTGCAAATCTCCTTTGAGGAGCAGGGTTTCGGGAAGCTCTCGAAAAGAGGTGCAGTCCGCAATGCGTAGACTTTGCGTGATCAGATCTGCTGGCAAATCGACCAAGAGTGGCAAATTGCACAGCTCGAGCTCACACAGCACTTGAAGCTGGCTTGGAAGCGAAGCAAGGCTCACCAGTCCATCCACACGTAGGTTCCGTGCGACCATTGCCGTTGTTAGTTCTGCTTCGCCTCTCTGTTCATATTGAGCGTACTTTTCCTCCGTGTCTTCCTCTTCAAGTGCTCCACCATTGTCGCGTACGAGCACGTCTTGCATCTCTGGCGTCCTCCCCGTTGTCGTCGTCGTCGTCGTCGTCGAGGGCGCCGTCCCTCTTTGCGATGATCGTCCTCGAAGAAGCCACATTCTCACTCTCTGGCCTTGTCCGCAACGCGTGGTGCGCGCACGGCACGTCACGTCTCGCGGAGCTTCGCAGCCCAGCGTCGCCCCTCCGCCGGGCCGCGCCCGCGTCCGTCTCGTTCGCCGTCTACTGCGAAATCTCGCGAGCCGGAAAACGCGTTCCGCCAAAACGGGTTCTGCAAACACTACTACGTTCAAAAACTATGGTTATAGCGCAGAGCGGAGTAGAATAGAGTATAGTATACTGACTCCCGGAAGCGGGTTTTCCGACTTGCGGGCGGGGATAGCCCACTTGACGCGCCCACCTAACCACCGGCGTATCCTCCGCCGCGTTCGTTCTTGGCTGCTTGCAAAAATTTTTGTTGCTGCTGCTCCTGCGACGAGTCGAGCAGAAGAAGAACCGCGCGTACGTGCCGCGCGTGCGTGCGAGCGCGGGCTGGGCGGGGCTGGGCTGGGCGGCGCATCGCGGCGCGGCGCGGGGCAGGAGGAGGAGAACATGGAGGCGGAAGACAGCGCCAACACGTCGGCGCCCCGCGGCGCGACGCTGTCGCGATTAGCGATCCGTGGGGTTCGCAGCTTTGGCCCCGACGAGGAGCAGGTGATCCGCTTCGACAAGCCGCTGACGGTGATCTCGGGGCAGAACGGCGCCGGCAAGACGACGGTCTTGGAGTGCCTCAAGTATGCCACGACGGGCCAGCTCCCTCCTGGAGCGAACAATGGACAGGGATTCGTGCACGACCCGAAAATGGCGGGCGTCACCGAGGTCAAGGCCGAGGTCAAGCTCGTGGTGCAGACGCGAGCATCCGAACGGCGTGCGTACTTTGTCTCGCGCAAAATGAAACTCACGCAACGGCGTACCAAGCTTGAGTTTAAGCAGCTCGAAGGTTTGCTGAAGATGAAGGATCGTCGCACCGGACAAGAGGAGACCATGTCGGGCAAGTGCTCCGATCTGGATCGCATGGTCCCGCTCTTCATGGGCGTCAGCTCGGCAATCCTACAGTCGGTCATCTTTTGTCACCAAGAGGACTCTTCATGGCCGCTTCAGGAAAGCTCCGTGCTCAAGAAAAAGTTTGACGACATCTTCGACAGCACACGGTACAGCAAAGCACTCGACGAGGTGAAAAAGCAAAAGAAGCGCCTCAATGACGTTTTCCGGGATGCAAAGGAACGCAAAAGCGTCCTTGAATCGCAGCGAAAACATGCGAGAGACTTTACCGACGATCGCAACGAGCTTCTGGAAAGTATCTCCACCTTGCAGTCTTCGCTGGCAACAACCAAGGAGGAGCTCAATGCAGTCGAGGAGAAAATTGTCGACGTGCAGCGCAAGCTCGAGGAAACAGACACCATCCGCAAGCGCCTTGCCCAAACAAAGATTACCTACGATGTCAAGCGCGAGGCGCTACGCGAACTCCGAGACAAAATTGGCAGCGACGTGCTCAGCGGCAATGCCGCCAAGTCGACCAGCGAGATCGAGACGCAACGAGAACAAGTCCGCGCCGAGCTCGAAGCCTATGAGAAGCGACTCGCGGCTATCAAAGTGGACGCAGAAGCTGCAGCGCGCAAGCGTGAACAGGCAGACGCGGCGGTCGTCTCGGCGGAGCGCGAGGAAGCCGTTCTGAAGGAGAAGCTGCGCAACTATGCCGCAAGTGAGTCGAAACTTCTCAGCGAGCTGCATGTCGTGGTGGTCAAAGACGGCGCGCTCGAGCTTGCCGATCGTCTCAAGGCCGCCTTGGACGCACCCCCTGTGAATTTGGCCTCTTCCGCGCCAGACGTTGCCGTCGCGCGTCGCGCGCTGGTTGCCGAGGCTCTTCAACACGTGCGCGAGCGTGCTCGAGATGCTGGGTCAACTCTTGAAGCGCGCACAAACGAAGTCGACGCGCAGCGTGACGAGGCGCGCGCCAAACTCGCCGAGGTGCGCTCTCAGGTCTCCAGTATTGAGGCGACGATTCGTGAGCTCCGAAGCGAGGAGGCCAGTAAGCTGGACCAAATGCACGAGATTCAAGATGAGCTTTCGAAAATGGATGGCAACTTTTCTGCCATCGGACCCCGTGTTGCGCAGCTCGATCAAAATATTGCTCAACAGGCTGAATCTCTCAAGCAACTCGAGGCGAGCGTGACGAAAGATGACCCGAAACCCGCCTTGCGTGAGGCAGACGCTGATATTGTCACGTTGAGCAACGACCTGCGCGATGTGAGCGACAAGATCGAGCAGCTCGAGGCGCAGCACGATCAGGTGCAAGACTATCGAAGGCTCGTGGCCTCAGCTCGCGACGAGCAGAATCGACACCCTGGACTTCTCGACGACATTAAGCGTCGTATACACGAAATCCATCTTTACGAGGAGGAGCTCGCAGACGATGCTTCGGCGCGCCTGAGTTCGCTCGAACAGAGCGTGCAATTGGTTTCGAGCGACCATCACGAAGTCATTGCCAGCGCTCTCGAGACCACGCGCGAGGGCGCCGAGGGCGTTGCAGCTGACCTGGGAGCCTTTGCCACTCAGGCGGAGACTGCGCTGGCCACTGCGGAAGCCGCGTTGAAGGAGGAAGGCCTGAAAATTGCCAAGATTGAGCAAGAAAAGACGGCCGCCGAATCAAGTCTTGCATCTGCGCACAAGGAGCTGGCCACACTTGCTCCGCCGCGACTGTCCGAGGCTGTACAAGCGCGGCTCGATGACGGTGAATCCGAAGATGCCATCCGCAAAATCCTCGAGAAACGAGTCGAAAAGGTCCAGGGTGACTACTATGACTTTGTGGCGGCCGCAGACTACCTCAACACTGTGCTCGAAAAGCTATCGCGACAGCCTGTCAACGCCGAGCACGCGTGCCCAGCCTGTATGCGGCCCATCGGGGATACCTGGGGCGAAGAAATCACGGAGCGCAACAAAAAGGCGCTCCAGACCTCGCTCCCTAGCCTCGTTCTGGCAGATGGCGGTTGCGAAGGCCATGCGACGCGTCTGGTCTCGTGGCGCTCGCAAAAGCACGCCGAGCGCTGCATCGAGTATCCACCAAACAAGGAGCTTCGTGGCTACGATCTTTTCCGCTGCATGCTCATTCTGCAGCGCGAGCTGTCGTTGGATGAGGGAGACGGCTCGCGCAAAGCGCGTCTCCTGGAAGCCAAACAAACCGCGGAGCAAGAACAAAAGGATTTTGAAAAGGCGATCCCTGTTTTGCAAATGCGCGCACGGGTCAAGGCGCAGATGACCGACAACGAAAAGACGCTTCGCGATGCCACAGAAGCTTTGAGTGCAAGTCGGTCACAGCAAGCGAAACTTGAAGCCAAAGTTCAGACATTGCGCAGTGGCAAGCTGGAACCTGCAACGTCGGCACGTGACGTTGTGCAAAGTCTCTTGGACTCGTGCCTTGCCGCCGCGCGGCATGCCACCAAGGCAGGTGATCTTGGCCTTTCCACTGCGGTCCTTGAACAAGCGGTACAAACCGTTGCGGGAGAAAGCCCATTGCAGGCCGCTCGGCTTGCGCGTGAGGACGTGGAAAACAAGATCGCCAAGAAACGCGCTGAGAAGGAGCGACTGCAAGAGGAGTGGCAGCGCAAACAAGCCCGACTTCAGCGAGCGCAGACGCAGCTCTCGGACCTGCGAAATCGTCGCATTGAGATGCGCGAGCAGTCGCAGCGCTTTGAAGAACTGTCGAAGCGCAAGAACCTTGTCGTAGACGAGCGGCAAAAGGTGGTGGAGCGAATTGCTCGCGAAACCAAGATCAAATCCGTCAAGGCTGAGGAAGTGCAAAAACAGGAAGCCGCTTTGGCCGCCTTTGAGGCTCAACGCAAGGATGAGCTTGGACGCTTGCATAAGGCAAGTTCCGGGCTTACCAACGCCGTGGCGAACGCAAATGGCCTCGTCGCCCAGCTTGACCCGGAAAAGCTTGCTGAGACGGACACGGCGGCCCGCGCCAATCTGGAAACCCTTCGCAATGCACAGCAAGCGGCTGAGGCAGCGCGCGAGAACGTGCGCGTCAAGGAAACCGAGACGGAAGCGGTCAAGCGCGACATTTCCGAGCTGGAAAAGGCCGAGAGCCAACTTGACGACATTGTCCGTTTCTACCGAGACCAGGCCGAACTTGCCGAAAACAAGACTGTACGCGCGGGCTTGCTCGCGGAGCTGCAGGAGAAGATTGACGGTCATGACACCCTCGAGGTTGAAAAGGATAACTTGGACGAAGATCGCCGCAAACTCGAGCGGGAAGAAGCCAGTATGGCCGCCCGTGCCAACGAGCTCGAGCGTCAGTGCGCGGCCATCGAAGAACGACTGCAGAGCGAGGAGCTTCGAAATATCGAAGAACGATATCGCGCGGCCTACATCGAGGCCCGAACAACGAAAATGGCCGCAGACGATCTCGACAAGTACTATAAGGCACTGGACACGGCCCTCATGCGCTTTCACTCGATGAAAATTGAGGAGATCAACCGGCGGATCGCAGAGCTCTGGGGCGTCATGTACCGTGGAGGTGACATTGACCGCATTGAGATTCGATCCGAGGGAAAGACGACGGCAAATCGTCGCTCGTACAATTATCGCGTTGTCATGACCAAGGGAGACACGCAGCTCGACATGCGCGGGCGCTGCTCCGCGGGCCAGCGCGTAATGGCCGCGCTCGTGATTCGCATGGCGCTTGCCGAGACGTTCAGCATCAATTGTGGCATTCTGAGCGTTGACGAGCCAACCGTCAACCTCGATGAGCCGAACAAGATCGGTCTCGCGAATGCGCTTGCCCAAGTCCTCAAGTTGCACAAGGAATCGCGCTTTTTTCAGCTTATCCTCATCACGCATGATCAAGACTTTGTCGATCGCATTGCGCAGCATGTCCACAATCTCGACATGGAGGCGAATTACTACAACGTCACCCGCCACATTAACGTGAACACGAACAAGTACGTGTCGCGAATCGCTCCACTTTACGCAGACGACGATCACCGCAGCGTAGCGAGCTAAGCTATGCTTTAACTATTGTTTTGATGCGTGGATTGCCAGGCAGCTCGCACGAGCTGCTGACATGGTTAATGAACTGAAAAAGGGTGTCGTTCGTTGTTAGTTAGCCTAAAAGAAAAATGGGACACAAGGGATGCACCATCCAGCGTATGTTTGATTGCGGGTGATGGAGATGCTACGCTACACGTTTGGCAGCACGCATGGCCCTTGAAACCCTTGCGCCGTAAGCCCGCCGTCGGTGGCAATGATCTGGCCAGTGATGTAGCGCGCTGCAGGAAGGCACAAGAACACCACTGCCGAGGCAGGTTCTTCGGGCTCGGCGAGACGGCCCAAAGGGGTCCATGACTCGGCCTTTTCGACCTGGCTGCGGTCTTTTGCCACTGCCTCGCGAAGAAGAGGCGTGTAGGTCATCCAAGGACATACGCAGTTGACACGAACGCCTTTGCCACCCCACTCGCACGCAATAGCACGAGTAAATTGGATCACTGCGCCCTTGGTCATGGCATACACACAGCCTGTACCGGACGATTGTAGGCCCGCGACGCTTGCTACATTGACGATGCTTGCTTTGCTCGCCCAAAGGGTCTCGGCAAGAGCCCTGGTCAGTTCAAATGTGCATGTGACATTGAGATCCAGCATCCGCGTGTATTCGTCTTCAGAGCATTCGTGCACGGGCTTGCGAATATTTGTGCCAACATTGTTCACGAGAACGTGCAGTTTGCCTTCGAGTTGACTGGCGACGGCATCAAGCACGATCGAGCGCCCGTCGTTGGTGCTCAAGTCTGCAGAGATCCCAATGGCGCGGCCGGCCCCAAACTTGTCGTCGAGCTCCTTCACCGCTTTGTCGACCTCTTGCTTGTTCCTTGCCGCCACAATCACCTTTTCCGCGCCAAGTGCGAGCAGCTGTTCCACGCACGCGAGCCCAATTCCTTGCGAGGATCCCTGTGCAGATCGTCAGGGTCAGTCGGTCGTCGAGGTCGCGAGGTGAGCGTCGCCCGCCGTCTCCGTGCGTCCCGGCCAGCTATCTGTCTGTCCCAGGTATCCATCCTCCCATCTCACGACGAACTCACCGTGACCAGTGCGCGCGACCCGGCCGGCAGCCGCCACAGTGCCTCCAGGGCCTCCATGCTCTCGCCGCGACGCGTCCCTGGCGGCTCTCCGCGAGGCTTCCTTGCGGGTTTGGGAGCGGCCATCGCAGACGAACTCGCCATAAAGTGCCTCGTTGAACATCGTTGAACAGGCAGACAGAACGTCGACTCGAGGCAGACCTGGAAAGAGAGAGGCCGCCGCCGCTCGCTGCGGCCTTGCACGCTCGCGACGAGCGCCCTGGCCGAGGAGCGGCTGCAGCGGCGGCTCGCGCTTCGCGACCGCAGCGCTCGGCCGCTTGTCCGGCCGAGCGAACCGCAGCGCAGCGCAGCGCGTAGTGTCTCGATCTCGTGTCGGCCGGCCAAGAGCGGCCATGAGGAGCACGGGGTTGTCTCTGCGGCGAGGGCCCAGCGTCAAGGCCGCAGGGAGCGGCAAGGGCCTTTTGGACGCCGACCAGAGCGCGACGCGACGGAAACTTGCGCGGTTCGACCTCCTGCCCAAGGTGGAGCATGACGTCGAGGTGCGCACATCGTCAGGAGGCATCGTCTCAATGTTAACGGCGGCGCTCGTGTTGGTGCTTGTAATGGGAGAGCTGCGCACGTACATCTCTGCGGGGTTTACGGAAAAGATCGAGGTGGACACAACGCTTCGGGAAAAGCTTCAAATCAATGTCAACCTCACATTCCACGCCCTGGCTTGCTCACAGGTCGAGTTGATCGCCATGGACACGACGGGAGAGCACCACGTAGACATGGACGCTTCTGTCGAGAAGATTGCCGTTTCACACGGCTCGCAAAAGGATAAGAATGCTGCGAAGGCCGCATGTAGTGATTGCTTCGGAGCCGGTGACCCGGGAAGGTGCTGCAACACGTGCACGGAGCTCCTTGAAGCCTATATAGAGATGAACTGGGATGTAGAAGATATTCTGAGCAAGGCACCTCAGTGCGAGCACGAGCGAGAGCAGGGATTCGAACCCTTGGATATTTTAGATTCTGCACGCGCGCCCGACCATGGTTGCAATGTTGCTGCTGTCCTACAGGTGAACAAGGTTGGCGGTAATTTCCATGTGGCATTGGGTCACGGCAAGAGTGTTCAAGGCCGGCTGCTCCATCAATTCTCTCCCGCGCAGCTTCCCTTCTTCAACACCTCGCACACAATTCATGCGCTCTGGTTTGGTAGCACCAAGCTACCCAACGCGCCGCAACCTCCGCTGGAAAGTCGATCTCAAATCATCGATCCACACATGGCTCAAACAGGAGCCTTTCAGTACTTTATCGAGATTGTTCCCACGGAGCATCATAGCAAACGGTTTTATCAGTATACGAGTACGGAGCAGTTTACTCTTATTGGCGAGAGCGTGGAAAAGATTGAGGAGCGCCGAAAAGAGGCCGAGAAAGAAGAGAAAGAAGCCCGAGCTCGAGAAGAAGCTGCTGGTCCTGATGCGGTCGACGACGACGGCACGCCGCTCGTTTCAATCTCGGAGAAACGTCGCCATGCGCGAACAGGTCACGCTCACGCGCAGCCTGCGGCGATCTCGCAGCTCCCCGGGGTGTTTTTCGTGTACGATGTGTCTCCGTTCACGATTGTCCGCGTTGACCGGATCATGTCCATGACGCAGCTCCTCGTTGACCTGCTGGCCATTGTTGGGGGAACGGTGGCCTTTTCCAAGTTTCTCGACGGCTCGCTGGCCAAGGTGCTCTGCAAGGGCATATAAATTTATGAAAGCATCACCGCGCCTGCGTCTGCGCCTCCGCGCGCGCGCGCGCGCTCTCTCTCTCTCTCTCTCTCTCTCTCTCTCTCTCTCTCTCTCTCTCTTACTTCTCTCGCACAACGCACAAGTGTGCATTCGTGCTTGTACTCGACATTGAAGCGAGAAGGGGAAGGCAGAGGTGAACAATTTCATTTACGTTTCCTCTTCCTCGACGCGCGAGTGAGATACATTATGTAATAGTTGTGGTCCTTCCACATGTGCTGCAGTGAGTCTAGAGCGATCAATCGCCTCTCGGATCTTTTGACCCTTTCGTGTCTCATTTAATGTCTCTCTCACAAATCGCTGCTGGAATCGAATCCACATGTTGCGCTGCTCCAAAAGATCGCGCAGCTTGTTTGGCGTGGGTGCAGGCGTCAGCTTGCGTAAAAGCTCCCGGAATTTGCCGCCATTGCGCAATGCAAAAACGAGTGAATTGCGCGGGATAAAGTACACCTCGACGCACGTGTCAGCAATGACAGTGCACGAGTGCGTATGGACTGTATTCTGACCATCAACCAAGGCTGCGCGGTCGGCAAGAATGCTGCCAGGTCCAACGGATTGAAAGCTGTACTCTTGGAGTTGGTCCGTAACGCCAGAGGTGTTAGCAGGCTGCTGCGGCGACACCGCACCCTTGTTCTCATTTTCGTCAGTTTCTCCCGCCTGATTACTCTGAGCGTGCTGGGCGAGGTCGCCCGGCGTAGGCTCACTTCCATCGTGGCGAAGCAATTTGATGCGGCGACAACGCCCAATCGTAACAATGCCAAATTGCAAAGTGTCGTCAATTGGCTGACCCTGGCGGGAAATCACAGTTCCACTTGCAAATCGAGTCGCTCGCACGCTGTAGGCAAGTTGCGTGAGTTCGTCATCGACGAGCATCGCAAACTCTGGCATGCCTTTCAAGAAGCGAACAGGTCTCGCAATGCGCTCCATTTCATGTGACATGAATACCTCTCGATAGTCAACTGCCTCGATACGAAGTAGCTCCGTGTACTCGACGGCAATAGCCGAGGCTTTGCGTTTTCCAAGCGCCACAGTGCGAAGTCCGAGACCACCAAAGGACTCCCCAGCTCTCAGGACAGCCACTTCTGTAAACGAAGCTTCCTTCTTTTCCTTACCATGATGTCGTGCGGCATGTTGGTGGAGTTCCGCAGCGCGCTTCGCGCCGAAGATTCGCGTCTCAAGGTTTGCACGCTTGTTACGTTCCTTTGCCTGTCCATCGGCAGCTCCCGCGCGCCCGCCTTGAATTCTTTGATCTCTTCGCGATGTTTGCTTCTCCTGATCGTTGCGTTGCTGCTCCCTCTGCGTGTGATGCGCCCGTTGCGAGCGTGGGCGATTGCTTTTTGAAGTTTTATCCGTACCGCGCGAGAGAGACGGCCTCTGTTCTGCGTTTACGCTTCCGGTTCGTTGAGTCATCTTTCGAGGTGCATCGCCGAGGGAAACCCTTCGCTGCCTACCTTGAGCCAGTTGACCTGCGCGTCCAGTGGATCTTGGCCTTCCGTCGTCACTTTCTTCACCACTCCAGAGCGGCTCTTTGTCTCGCACTTGAATCGAGACTTTGCCAGTAAGAATGACGTAAAAGTACCCACCATCGTCATTCTGGTGAAAAACAGCCTGACCGGCGGGACAAACCTCGAGCTCAGCTGACCTTGCGATACGGCGGCGTGCAGGCGTGGGAATGGAAAAGTCGGAAAATGCACGAGTTCGATGCAACTCATCGGCGATTTGACGCACGGCCTCACGGGAACGTTGCCCTGGACTCACGACAAGATTTCTGCGCAACAGGGGATAGTCCTCGAACCATGCTCCGCTGAGTACCGACGTCGTCACGCCTTTGCGCATATGCAGAACGGCGAGTGATGCCTTGGCAATCTGTCGCACTGTGTCCCAGCGCTCCTCGATGCGTTTCCTCCGCAATTTTTCTTCAGCCTCTTGCCGGTAGTTTCGCATTACCACTGCCATGCGACCCACAAGTCGCAGCTTACGCACGACCCGTCTGCGCGCTTCTTGCAGGCTTCGATTCTGAGGCAAAGGTCCGTTCCCGCATCCCGAGGACAGGTTGTCTTGCTCGGCATGTGTCGAATTAGCAGTTCGCGCGATGGTGGAGCCCGCCCTTTTCACGGTCAGAGTCAGCGGGCCAAAGTCAAATTTGGAAAGTGCTGCGTTTCCATCTGCCGCAACCTCTTCATTCGCACTTGAAGTATCTTCTCCATTACTCCCTGGATTGGCAGCAGTATTGGTGGTGTCGCTTAAGGTGACAAGCGTAGTTTGCTGTTCAGCGAGCTCGTGCAAAAGCTTGGATCCTCCCGATTTGTGAAGGGCCTCAAGGAGAATTGATGCGCGTTTTTCAATTGTAAGACGTTGAGTTGTATGTGGCACCTCAGCGAGCTCTTTCACGGCAGCACGAATGAGCTGTTCAGTACGCTGTCGGGCCATTGGACGCGGTCTTGGTGGGGGAGACTTGGTGCCTTTTTTCTCTCCCGCTTTAGATGTGGCGACAACATGGGCAATTGTCGCAAGACGCATACGGCGTTTTGGCTCTGCCACTGATATTGCGATTGTGCTTGACGCACCTTGCAGATCTGACGCGGGTGGTGCGACGAAGCGGCGCTGAAGGAGCAAAGGCGTTTGCTTTTTCTTTGGCGACAGTTGACTCTGGGCGTTGGGTGGTGCTGGAGCCGAGGGATCCGAGAGACGCTTCTGTCGTCCCACTGCAACGCCCATATTGGCCTGCGCAGGCGTCCGCGTTACAGATGTCTTGTCTGCGCTCGCTGTGCCAGACGCTTGCGATACTTCTCCAAGTAGTGCTTTGGTCGACGTTCCAAGGTTTTGCCGCGCGAGACTAGGCGGCGCCGGTCCCTCATCGTGCCACGAGGTCGTAAAGCTTCTCTTTCTACGCCGCATCGCGACGGCGGCAGGTTGCCGCCGCTCGACGAGAAGCGCTGGTCGGGCGGTCAGTGTTCGCTCGCTCAAATTCTGCTTTTGGCCAGCCACACCACATACAGAAAGAAAAATGCGAACCAACCTGTAGTACACACCCCCTTAAAAAAAAACTTTTTATCTTGTTGGAGAGAGTTGCATGTGGCCGGATAAAACAAGGTAAGAAAATTCTGTGGAGGCTAACGTACTTTGTTCTGTCCTAGAGAAGCGAGGCAACGATGTTTCCTAATCTTGAAAAAGTAATATTCAAGATCGGCTGGCAAAGAAGAAGCGATCGCAAACGTGAGTACATCCGCGTGTGAAAATTAAAATAGAAAAGGACTTTTGCATTGCAACTCGAAAAAAAAATCAACGCTGTTGTTTGATATGAGGGAGAGGTGGCTTTGACATCGACACTTTGTGAATTGAGTCTTCGTTTCGAAATCTTTTTTCCTCTAGGACCATCATAGGGGGTCTTCCCCCCAACAAAAGAAGTATTTGACTCGACAAGAAAGACGTCAATCGTACGCCAAATTTCTTATTATATTCTGCATGTCATGGGCTGAGCCAATTTAAATGCTATACTTTTGCAGGAAGCTAAAGGCACGCGCCCACGCGGTGGAAATCGATTCCGGATCGTGCTTGGGATCGTCGTCGTTGTCGCCGATCTGGCCAAGCTCCTTCTTGCGAGAGACCGAGTCTGGGAGACCTGTGCGTATTATCGTGATGCGATCGATCGCAGAGAGGTGTGTGAGTGATACTGTTGGCGCGATCGATCTGTCCATTTTGAATGAATGCACGTACTGTTCATGAAGGCATGGCCGACAGTCGGGTAGCGAAAAAACTCAAAGTCAGTCTTGGACTCCTTGAGTGCCTCCTCAAATTTGTCCTGGCTGGGAGGGTCCGAAAAGCCCTCCATGTTGTCTCGTCCGCCGAAGTGGCAGGAGAGCGGGACCTTGAGCGTAGCGGGATCCTGTGAAACGACGCACGACAATTTCATTAGAATGAGAAGAGAAGACCCTTATTGCGCGCGTGGGCGTAGACGTACCGCAAGTTCCTTGGGGGGAATGCCATAAAAGGGAAGGCCGCAAGCGAAAATGGGCTTGCCGTCCTCCCCAGTGCAGTTGACCGACGCAGCAGTCGCCAGAGCTCCGCCCTGTGAGTGATCGATTACGAGAAAAAGTACGAAAGATTCCCCACCAAACACACACGATGGCAAGTATCTCAAAGGTTAGCTCTCTTGAAGGCACAACGAAGGTCCAATAATTTGCAATGGATGGACATGATCGAAAACGGTCCAAAATGAAAACACGTACCATGCAAAAGCCCATCACGCCGACGTTCTCGCAACCCTCTTCCTCCTTGAGGTGCTGGGCGACCTTGCCGAGGCCCTCGACGGCCTTGGGCCCTGTGGATTTCGAAATGGTGATGTCAAAGTGAAATCGTGAGACAAACAAAAACGCTCGCTTCGAGGCTTGTGATCCAACGAGCTTGAAAACGTACAGTCAAGGTTGTCCATGAGGTGATGCGCCTCTTCGGCATCGAGCGTCGACTTGCCATTGTAAAGGTCAGGGAGAAGCACCGTGCAGCCCTTGTATGCGACAACGTGCTGAGCCTGAAGCTTGAGCTCCTCGGTGATGCCCCACCACTCCTGCGTTTGGACGTACTTGTTGTGAGCCTTTCTTTTCCTGAGCATGGACTCTCGCGGCGGGCCTTGCACATAAATGAAAACCTTGCCGAGCTTTACTTCACGCTCTCATGGACGTACCTGAATAAGGACAAGGCCACCCTTCGAGGAGGTGCCCTTGTAAATCAGCACGGGGATATCCCCGACCGTCTTCTTGATCGCCTGCATCGTGCAGTGCTCGGTCCCTTCAAGAATGTACGGCTCGTCTTCGGGCGGTGCAAGCATTCCAAAGTCTCGCCGCTCGCGTTCGCTCTCTGCGCGCAGCCGCAGCCCTCCTCCTCGCCGTCAGTCTTCCTTCCCGCTCCCGCCCGAGTCGAGTCGGTCTCGCGCGTGCGCCTCGCCCTCGTCGCGCGGGGGGGCGTGATCCGGCCTGGGCCTCGCCGAAGACGATCGAAGATCTGATCTACCTCGGCCCCGCCCCGCCCGAGACCTCGCTCGCCGCTCCAGACCTCGCTCCGGCCCGCCCCGCCCGCCGCCCGCCCTGCGCGCCCTTCGCGCCGCGCTGCACGTACGAGTCTGCCGCGTTCGCGCTGCGTTTCCCGTCTGCGGCACGGCTTCGTCAGGCAGGCGCAAAGCGCGCGTGGGATCCCCGGCCTCTCTCTCTCCCCTCTGCGCTAGGCTACACTACACTGGTACTAGTAGCTGTAGCAGGGCGCGTCCGTCCGGATCCAACGCGGGCAAGATAGCGGCGGCCGCGCCGCTGCCTAAACTCGTAGCAGCGCGCAGCTGCAGCCGCGGCGGGTCGACGGCGAACCTGGCTGGCCCTCGGGCTCTGCGTCATGTTAATGTGGAGGGAGGTTCGCCGTCGACCCCGGCCCGGAGTCAACGGATCGATTTGGGGGGGCGTCTCACGCTTCGAGCGTGGCGTGTGCTTTTGCGAGGGAGGAAGGGGGTGAGGGGTGGGTGGGGGTCGGCGAGGCTGGACTGGGAAGCTGGCAGCGCGCGGTCTTACGGAGAGTACGCTGGTGTTTCCTTTGACTTTGATTGATTGTCTGAGCGAGCGTGTGAGGGTTGGCTGCAGCTGCTGTTGCGTTTTTTCAATAGATCGCAGGAGCTTGCGTGTCTGTGAGTGCATGGATGTGACCTTCTACGGCTCCAGAGGCAGGCAACTTGCAGGCGAAAACCCAGAGGGAGCAAGCGTATGCATGAGCTGGAATGGAAGAATTTGCTCCTTTACCCTTCCAAGGTCAGGTTTAGTCAGTCACGCTCGCCTTGATTGATAGGGTAGTAACTAGGTCTTCTGGCGTCGCCGTCAGATCTCGGCTACTACGACAACCTTACCTTGGCTGGGAACCAAGGTGAGCGGAAAAGAAAGAAAAAAGGGGAGAGAGAAAGACTCGACAACAGCTCAAATAACAGCATCAACGAACGGGGAGGTAGGGCAAGGCAAAGCAAGACAAGGCAAGCTCTCTTATCCTGAGAAAGCGACTCGCAAGCTCGCTGCGCCGCGGGGCGGTGGCGCCAAGGCCTGCGCGAGAGCGACGCAAAGGCGGAGACAATGTCGACGCGAGACCTTTTGCGCGAGAAAGCGCAAAGCGCTCCGCGAAGAGGGTCGCTGCAGAACCTGCGAAGGCAAAAGCTTGAGTCGCTCGCGAGACAGAACCCGACAGAGCCGCACACGCAAGAAGATCTGGGCATGCTGCTCGCAGAGGTAGGAGACTACGAAGAAGCGGAGCGATTCTTGGCTCGAGCCCTCGAGTATGGTATTCCCTCCGTCTCTTTGCTTTCGACGCGAGGTCATGCGCTTTACGCTCTGCAGCGGTACGCAGAAGCGCAAACTCTTTTGCAGCGCGCAGTTAATTTGGCCTTAACGCAGGGTCGCACCGTCCGCTTCGACACGTATGCGCGCTTGGCCCGGGCAGCCATCCTTGTAGGGGACTTTTCCGGCGCTCAAACAAACTGCGAAGAGGCTCTTCACAGAGTCATTCCCTCCTATTACGCGTCTGCAAGTGGACGCGCTGGCACGGCAGAGCCTGCCAAAGGCGTTAAAGGCGCCAAGACGTACAGCTTCAAAAATGTCGACAAAGACGCGCGAAAAAGTCGAAAACAACGCGGAGAGTCGTACGGAGGCGTTGCCGACCTCCACATGATCTGCGCATCAATAGCAATGTATAATTACGACGCGAATGGAGCATTGGAACATTTGCAAAGAGCATTCGAACTCAAGCGCAATCGGCGTACAGACAGTGAGCCTTTTTCCAATGAGCATCTCTGGGCACTCGTTTCACGCGCGTACTCGATGATGGGACGTTCGACATTGGCCCACAAGGCACTTAGTATGACGCGCGTGAGAAAACCCGAAGACCTCTGGCTCGATCTTGCGGACCTCATGCTCAAGCAAGAAGACTATTTGGGCGCTCTCGGAGCTGCAGAGCAAGGATTAGTGCACTGTCCTTTTAAAGGGTCTCTTCTTGAGTCAAAATGCACTGCTCTTCGAGCCCTCTCGGAGGCGTCCAAGGCTATTCCAGAACTTATGGAAGATCTCGCTGACGCAACCGCTCTGCTGGAGAGCATCGTGGCTGTCCAGCCAATCACGGGGCGTTCTGCTCGTGCCAAAAACGTGCTCAAGGGCGTGAAGTCCAGCGTTTCGTGTGCGGCATTTTCTCGAGCAGAGTTCGAGCTCGACGTGGGTGGGACCGCCTCCCCTCGATTTGCTCGAACGCTTGCACTTGCGGATGACGCCGCTTCAGTGCACAGCGGCAACGAAGAAGACAAAGGCGAAGACGAAGAAGATGATGATGATGATGTAAGGGAGCAGCAGCAGGAGGAGGGGAACCACAGCTCTCTGCAAGAAAAGTGGTACCCTGAGGACGGAAATGGTTCACCCAGGACGTATGAAGAGGAAAGTGATCCAGAATACGAGGATGGCGAGACTGCAACTCCGTCCCAGCAAAAGAATCACAAGAAGAAAAGCAGCAGAGAAAAGAAGAAGTCGTCCTCGCGAAAGCTGGGTCGCATGACGCGACGTCAGCAGGAGCGGACTATGGCCCGTTTGCACACGGGGCGGGGCTTGCTGACCCAGCGACTTGAGCGCGAAGACTCTGCAGCAGAAAGTTGGAAGGAAACCCCAACGATGACAAGACGGCAGCAGCAGGAATCCACAATGCGTCTCTATGCCGCGGGAGGCATGATGACGCAGCGTTCTGGCAATGCCAATGATGGTCAGAACGGGGATGATGAAGCCAGACCGCGGGAGGATCGAATCACGCGTCTCCAGCGCATGAGAACACAGCGCGAAACAATGGCACGGCTTGCTTCGCAAAAGTCCACAAGGTCGCAGCTCCTGGGCGACAATTCCGGAGGCATGTCGCGCATGAGCTGGTCCGACAAGCAAAGGTCTAGTCGTGCAATGGGACATCCACCGCCGATGCGCCCGCAATCATCTAAACTTCGCTTCAAGAAACCACCCCTCGTGCACCAGCAATCGTGGCCTCCACGCGAGGACACGACACCAAGTGGACGCCCGCAAAGCGCGCCCCGAGATTCACGATTCTCACGATCGCGCGAAACGGCCAGCACAAAGGTCAAGTTGACGCGGCTAAGCACCAGATTAACGCAAGAAGAGTCCCTTGCAAGTTTGCATATGGACGACGCTTCGCGCAGCACCCGCCGTTTGCAAACTCATGCAGAGCATGAGGATGCCAAGGTTGTCGACTCTGGCTTGGAGGAGTCTCGCAAGGGTGATAAAGAGAAAGATGGAGCCCTGATCGCCCCCGTCCAAGGTATCGATCTCTCGCGGCTTCTCCTAAACGGGCCGGCGCCCGTTGTGCCGAGCTCGCGAGCCGTATCGGAACGAACGAATAGCACGGCAGCAGCCGCCTCGGAGTCGGATGGCGCAGAGATTGTTGAAGAACTTGCAACCTCGATATTCGAGCCCGAAGAAGAAGGCGAGACGCCAGGTTCGGAGCCCGAGGATCTTGTTGACGATGCGGCGAAAAATTCAGACAAGGAGGATAATATGAGCGTTGTTGACGAGGAGTTGTCGGACGACAGCGATGCCGCAGCGCAGTCACAAAATGGGGAGGGGTCAATTTCTTCAAGCGACGGCATCACAAAGGAGAATGAAGGAGAAGGGAGAGAGGTACGGCGAGAAAGTCTGGAGCCCCCTGACGAGTCGGGCACCACTTCGTCGCCTCAGTCACAGGGACAGGTAAAGAGGCTCTCGCAAGTTCAAACCCTTGACGACGTGCGAGCCGTGAGCGTGGTGGACCCGGTCGGATCCGTGCGTGCACTCTTGAATTTGATAGAAATTGAGGATCAAAGTGAGCGCGCGAAGCGCACCTACTCGAGTCTCAGTAGCAGTAAGACCAACCGGCCCCGAACTACAGCATCATTGAGTGACAAACCGATGGAGCCTGTGCCAGAAGCAGTTGGAGAAACGGAAGATGTCGAGTCAAAGGCCGTTGATTCATCGGGGCCCCCAACGACGAAGCCGGTAAACCCCGTGGAGGCTGCCGAGGCGCTGCTGAGTTTGATTGCGGACGAATTCTCTGAAAGCGAGGACGAGGACCAGCACCTAGACCAGGACCTCGACTCGGATGACAGCGAGGTGCTTTTTTGATGATTGTGAAAGACCAAAAGAAAAGGAGAAGCAAGCAGCTGTGCTCGTTCGTTCTTTTGTAGCATGCATGGATGCATGCTAGGCCTAGGCCTAGACGTAGTTATATAATGTATAATTCTGAGGAGGTTGGTGTGAACATGAATGTGACGTTGGCGTTTTCGAGTCGGTGCGAGAAGTTGCAACGCGGCGCGATTGCCTTTTGGACCTCGCAAAGCATGACTCCAGTGCACGATTCGCCACACGGCTCGACTCACGGCTCGGCACGCGACACGACTCGAGGGCCACGCGACCACGATTGGCATTTTTCACAAGGCGGTGATTCTTGTGGTGCAAATTTCCCGGACGAAAAACGGCAAATTGTCCACATGGAAAGAGAACTGGCCGTCGTCGGTGCGCGTTGAGCTTCCTCTTCCCTGCGGTGCGCCTTCGCCTTGATTCGCTTCCCTTTGCCCCCTTTCGCCTTCCCTCCTCCGCCGGGCTCCCCTCACCGCACTTGAGGCCGCGAGGTCTCCAGGTTGCCTGGTTTGCGCCCGCCATCGCCAGCTTCAATCCTACGAACGAACTGTACATGGGTCGGCACCGCGGAGTCGCTCTCCGCGTCCTTTTTGCCACCGCCGCCTGGTATCGTCTCGGCCTCTCCGTCGCCTTTTCAAGCCAAGCTAAACCATGCCAAGCCAATCCAGGCCAAAGGGCCGAGCCGAGCGCCAGCAGGTGGCGCCTTCCCCCCACCTAGGCCGGACTAGTCATCTACTAGTGGAGCGCAACGCTACACCTTTGGCTCCACAGTGTCCTCACGTAAGCCACCGCAGCCGGGTCCGGCGGCGGGCCTTTCCACCCCCTCCTTCCCCGCGGCCTTTCCCCTTATCATGTATAATCAGCCTCCTCACGTTTGTTGCCGCTGCTGCTGCGGCTACTCGCGCTCCGGCCTCGCCGTCCGGCCCGAACCCCTCGAACCCGCGCCCGCACGGCGGTTCGTGATTGGGGCCGCGCGGGGCGCCCCGAGGTCAGGTGGCGCTCTCCCCGCGCTCCCGGCGACCGGCTCGCGGGGCAGCTGCAGGTGCAGGCGAGGGAACGCGGAAGGGAGGCGGGCGGCGGCGTCGAGGCGGTGAGATTGTGGCGCGCGGCGCGAGGTGCGGGGAAGCTGGCGAGGAGCAGCGGAGAAGCTAGCGAGAAGCAGCGCGGCCCGGCGTTGGTCCACAGAAGTACCGCAGCTGCGGATCACGGTGTGGCCTGCGGGGGCGGGGCCAAGAAGGCGGTGACGAAAGTCGCAGCGCGCAGCGAGGCTGCGTGCGAAGAGGCGCACCGCCGCCGCGCAGAGAAGCGGCCGGCGCCAGACGGGCAACGAGTGCGCCGCGAGGAGCAGCGGCCCGGCAGCAGAGCAGAGCTTGGCAGAGCGGCGAGGGCGCGAGCGAGGGCGGCCTGCTTCGTTTGAGTGGCCGGAGCTCAGCGCGGCGCCAGAACTGGAACGGGCCACCCCAGCCTAGACCGCGATCGCGAGAGACCCAAACAGACCACCACCGCTCCACGCCAAGGCGAGGGGAGGCGAGCGAGGCAAGGCGAGCCTGCGACGTCACGGCAAGCAACAAACGCACGCTCGGACGGTCGCTCGCTCGCTCGCTCGCTCGCTCGCTCGCTCGCCTAGCTCGCTCCTGTAAGCAGGCAGACCAGAGCAGACCAACATTGGTGTCGTCGACCTCTGGAAAGGCGCTGATTGCGAAAGGACACCAGCACCTGCAGCAGCAAACAAGGCGACGCGAGGCAAAGGAAAGCGACGCAAAGAAAAGCAAAGCAAAGAAAGGACAGCAAGGTGACGCCCCAGCTTCGTGCGTGAGACAGCTTCTGCGCAGGACAGAGTTGAGACATTCGAAGCAAGGATGTGCGACTTTCACATGCACGTCTCGCTGCTCGCAGCGGGCCTCAAGCGATCGCACGTACGACTGCTGGCAATCGACTTTGATGATACCTTGCTCAGCCTGCACACGCACTCGACATGGGAGCTCGGGCCCAGTAAACTTGCCGCGGCGGTGCGGCCCTTCTTTATGGAGCTCTTGCCAGCGGTCCTTCGCAAAGGAATCATCGTGAGCATTGTCACCTTTTCATCACAACGCAGACTTATTCAGCAGACGCTTCGAGAGGCTTTCGGCCAGACTGTCGCGCGACAAATCTTGATACGTGGTATGGACGGATCATGGACGCCCACCCCAAACCAGTGCGCGCCCAAGTCCTGGCACTCGTGCTCGAGGAGAGGCAAGACGGACCATGTTCTGAATATCGTGTCCAAAATCTTCGCCGACTCAGACGTTGAAGTCACGCCAGAACAGGTTCTCCTCCTTGACGATTCCCGATTGAATGTTATGCAGGCACGCTATGACGGCATCAACGCCTTTCAGTACGACTCTTCTGACCCAGCGTGTGGCGAAGCCGACGAGTCGAACCCGCTCTTTCAGCTCCTTATGAGCACCTTTCGTAGCCATCCTCGCAAGGCTGGTCCCTACAACGTGCCCGCATGGGCGACTGATGCCAATCAATCACCTGTCGCGCCCAACAAGCGCAAAGTACATAGCGATATCTATGAGGCTTTTCCTAGTGGAAAATCAGGACTGCCCCGCACCGGCGACGATATTCCGGCAAGTGTGGATGATACTGTATCTCTGAATTCGGCCGAGTTGCGCGACTGCTGGGACACTGAGGAGCTGGCCATCATGGATGTGCCATCGGGCGCCTCCTCTGCTTCCAGCGGCCGCAGCAACGAGTCCAACTATTCTGACTCGCATCGACAGCAAAGTGCCCACAGCGGGTCAACCTATGCTCAAGGAATGCGCGGCATGAAGCAGCAGCATGCTTGTGCCGCGTCGGAGCCCGCTCAAGCAGAGGAATGGCACGACAATCCCTTTGCTCGCAAGACTTCTCGTCGGCAATGCGTGCCACGGCCCGATTCGTGCACTTTGATGTAAAGTGCATGTATAACACCCGCACAAGTGTGAAGTGCTATGCTTGGTGTGGTGGTAGATGAACTGTAAACTGAATTGATCAATGTTGTTGTCTTTTATGTTGAGACAAGCATAAGATGCTATGATACCGCTCGCGCTCGCGCACTTCGCCATGAGTCTTGCTCTACTAGTCTCGTGTGTGCCATATTTGGCTTGTTTACACGGCGACGAGCGTTGCACGAGGGCGCTCATCTCACGTGTAGGAAGGATGGACTGGATTCGGCATCTGCCAAAATTTCGTGGGTGCCATCGGAATGACGAAGTATAAACACTTCATGTGCCGTTGTGGCTAGCATGTGTCGAGTTCAGGTGAAATGGAACCCGTAAATTGTTTGTTCATCATGCAAGGGGTCAATTGTTTTGAGATTATGTGATCGAAAACGTTTTTAGTACAGCGCGGCGTCGAGAGCCCGCTGCATCGAGGCGTTGGCATCGCCACCGTCCCGCGCAGGAAAGGGAAAAGGCTCGCCGGTAATCTTCTCGTACAACATGATGTAGCGACGCGAGAGCTCGGCGACGAGATGAGCAGGGGCCTCAGGAAGTACCTCGTCCTTGTAAGGGTCGCAGCGCTCCGTGTACCAGAGACGCACAAACTCCTTATCGATGTGCTGCGGGGACCGGCCAGCTTCGACATTGGCACGATGCGTCTTGTCATCGCCCACCCAGTATCGCGAGCAGTCCGGCGTGTGGATTTCGTCAATGAGGAGAATCTCGCCAGTTTCAAGGTCACGACCAAACTCGTACTTGGTGTCGACAAGGATGAGACCATGCTCGCTAGCCACCTTTTGGCCAAAGGCAAAAAGTGCCTGGGCCTTTTCGTGGCAAAAGTCCCAGTCTTCCTTGCTCATCCAGCCATCACGCACAATGGTGTCGGCAGAAATGAGCTCATCGTGCTCGTCGCTCTTGGTCGTAGGCGTGCACAGGTTCTTCTCGAGCTTCTCGTTCTTACGCAGACCGTCTGGAAGGGAGTGTCCGCAGTACTCACGCACGCCCTTGTTGTAGTGCGTCCACATGGAGGTACCCGAGCTTCCCGCAATGTACCCGCGCATGACAAACTCAATGGGAAAGGTCTTGCAGCGGCGCGCAAGAGTCAGGTTCGGATGCAGCGGGTTCGCCGAAGAGTTCGAGGCGTGCAGCTGGTTCTTGATAATGTGCTCCGTCTTGGAGAACCACCACAGCGAAACGAGGTTGAGCACGGCACCCTTGAAAGGAATACGGGCAAGAGGCCTGTCAAAGGCCGTCAGACGGTCCGTGGTGACGAGCACCACGTTGCGGCCGTCGTCGTAGCGATCACGGACCTTGCCAACGTACTTGGCCACCTCGGTCTGGCCCTCGCAAGGCGTGAGCTTGAGATCCGTGGCATCGACTGTGCAGTTGATGTTGGCGCGAATGCGGGGCAAGTAGAGGTGCGTCTTGTCCTTGTTCGTATACTCGCTGAGATACTGCTCGTACTTGACGTTCTCAAGGTGCGCCGCCTTCTCGTGCACGGAATCGCGCTGGTCCGCGTGGTAAGCATCGAGCTCGCCGCGGAGACGGGCGCCCATGGCGCCCTCGGAGGCAGCCAACATGCGCACGGCCAAGAGGCCGGCATTCATCGAGTTGCCGATGGCGACCGTGGCCACGGGGACGCCGCGGGGCATCTGCACAATGGAGAGGAGAGAATCCTGACTATTGAGGGTCGAGGTCTTGACCGGAACGCCAATGACCGGAAGCGGCGTGAGCGCCGCAACCATGCCGGGCAGGTGCGCGGCACCGCCAGCGCCAGCCACAATCACGCGGATTCCACGGCCCTGGGCCGCCTTGGCGTACTCGTACATGCGGTCGGGCGTGCGGTGCGCAGAGACCACAGAGAGTTCAAAGGGCACGCGAAACTGCGTGAGCATATCAGCGCAGGCGCGCATCGTGGGCAGATCCGAGTCGCTGCCCATGATGATGCCAACAACGGGACTGGCCGCAGCGGCGCCGTCCTTCCCGCCCATTGTCTCAACGTCAGTTTCGTCGAGAGGCTCGCCAAGCTGCACGAGGCGGCGGCGCAGCTCGGGCATGTCGGGCGCGGTGACGGTGATGTGTCCAAGCTTGCGACCGGGGCGCGAATCCTTGCCATACCAGTGGACCTTGGCGCCCGGAACGGTAAGAGCAGGGCGCAAGGCCTCGAGGGTTTCCTCTTCCGAGGCGGCGCCAAGGATGTTGATCATGGCGGCCGCGCCAACGCGGAGGCTCGGATCGCCGAGGGGCAGCCCAGAGACGGCGCGAAGATGCTGCTCGAACTGACTGGTCACGCACGCCTCAATGGTCAGGTGGCCCGAGTTGTGGGGACGCGGGGCCATCTCGTTGTACAGCACCCGGTCGCCGCCCATCCAGAACATTTCAATGGCGAAAACACCGGCGCCCTCGATGGCACGCACGGCGCACTCTGCGACGCGCTGGGCCTCGATACGCGCACTTTCGGGGAGCGGGAAAGAAGGCGGGACCACAACGACACGGCAAATGTTGTCGGCTTGGCGGGTCTCGACGACGTCGTAGCAAGAGGTATTGCCCTTGCGGTCACGCGCCACGATGCACGCGAGCTCGGCCTTGAAGGGGGCCCAGCGCTCCAGGTAAACACCACCAGCCTCGACAGCCTTGCCAAGGGACTGAAGGGCCGCTTCAATGCCGTCGGCAGACTGAATGACCGCGTTGCCTTTGCCATCGTAGGCCATGCACCGACTCTTGAGCATTACGGGGAAGCCGCCAAGACGCTCCTCCGTGGCTTCGCGGATGGCACTCACCGTGGGCTCTACCTTTTCGTAGTCGCCGATGGGGACTCCGCGCTTCGCCATGACATCCTTTTGCACGGCCTTGTCGGCGATGATGCGCAGAGCAGATGGGGCCGGGTGCACAGGGCGTCCCTGCTCGGCCAGCTTTTCGAGCCCGTCAACGTTAACGTGTTCGATTTCCACGGTGGTCACGTCGCCCTCGAGGTTCACGACGTTGTCAAAGTCGGTAAAGCTTCCCTCCACAACCCTGCACACCGGCGCGGCGGAGCTCTTCTGGCCCGCCGGGTCCAGGCACACGACGTCGAGGCCAAGCCGCGCTCCGTCGAGCGCCATCATGCGGCCCAGCTGCCCTCCGCCCAGCACGCTCACGGTGCGGGCCACGCCATCCAGTCGGTTGGCCATCGTGCCTCGTTCTCCAAGTTCTCTCCTCTCCGCCGCCTGCGCTCGCTCCTCCTCTGCTCCTCGCTCTGCGCGCTCTCTCCCGCGCCCGGCGCGTCTCGAGTCTGTCTGTCGCCTTGCCCTGCGCCGCTTCGCACCCGCGGCGAGGCTGGATCCAACAACTGCATCCAACGGGTGGCTCCGGCGCACCGTTTCGCCGTCATCGCCTGCAGTCAAGCCAGAGTGCGCGCTCCAGCTGCAGCTGCAGCAGCACCTGATAGTGTGCCTGGCCGAGGCTGCAGACAAGCAAGCGCACACTGCCTACATGTGCATGTTGCACGAGTAGGAGCCAGCATGTGTGCGGTGCAGGCAGAGTATACAAAATGGAGCTTGGTAAAGACGAGGACCGGGTAAAACGCAGGGAAAGGGGGGGGTGGTCCTTGTTTGTTTTTGGTGGCGTGGCGGTTGAGGTGATGAAGTTTGTCGCAGGTATAGAGCCCAAGCGAGAGAGACCATCAGGAAAAGAACAAAGTTTTTTCAGGGTGTTTTCTTGTTTGCTTGTCTATGTGTTTGTCTTTTTTGTTTGTTTGCTTGTTTGTTTGTTCGGGGACTTACCAGCGCAATCGATAGGACCCTCTTTTAAAAACCGAGGTGATCAGTCTGACTATAAGCGCTTTGAAGAATTTGCGGCGCCAGAGCCATTTTCTGGCTTCATAGCGGCGGCGCTCGGTGAGTGTCCATTTCCAAAAGGGTTGTAAGGACCTTCATCTTCAAAAGGATTACCCGCACCACCATTCTCGATCAAAACATCCCGATCGTCGTCCGCAATGGCAGCAGCGTGATCGGCCGAGCCGCGCAAACCAAGCTCTTCAAGTGTAGGGCGTTTAAAAGCTTGCTCGCTGGACGAAAGACCAACATCCCGAGAGCTGCCGCCAAAAACAGGCTTCATGATGCGTTCATCAAAGTTTCGCCACGCCCGCGTAAAGGTGCCATAGCCTCCGCTTCCTTCTACGGTTGCGGACGCAAGAGCCTCTTCCTCTTCGATGGAGAGCGCGCGCTCGAGCACTGTTTGATTTAGCATTGCCGTGTGCGGGCTCGCGCCAAAATGCAATATTGCACTCGGCGATCGCATGCGCGACAACATGCGCGCTCTTTGCCGATTGTGATATTCCAGCTGGGAGGCCTCGTCGGCGACCATCCCCAGGTACTCGGCAATGTAATAAACGCTACCGCCCATGATGATATAAGTAAACAGGACTACCGAGACTGTTGTGGTAAGCATTTCTCCCTCTTGATTGAGCACTGGGGCGTGGAGCGCCAGCGCAAAGGCAACGGCGCCTCGAAGTCCCGACCATGAGATGACGAGCTGAGTCTCGAGAGATATATAGGCCACAAGCGCTTCCCTGCGGATTTTTGCAACGACCCACTTGCCTGCATTGACAAACCCGCCGAGAATAAAAATGTGAACGAAGCGTGAAAGAACGCAAAGAACAATGAGGACGCCCGCCAGATCGGGCCGCCACTCGTTCTCACGAACCTCGGCAAGCGTGGTGCCGATAAAGACAAACACAAAGGTCTCGGCCACATGGCCGATGCTCTTGAACCAGGTCGCCGTGGCCACCTGAGACATGTGCGAAATATTGTAAAAGCTGTAGTGGGCCATGGTCGCGCCGCACAGAAAGAGACTCACCACCGGAGACAATCCGGCCTGCCGCGGCACCAGGTACGAGAGATAGGCAAAGAGGAAAAGCACGGCCTGCTCCTTGCCTGGACTGTCCCGAAGCACAGCATGCTTGAGAATCAGGGCGCTAAGCAGACCAACAGCAATGCCCACTGCCATGGAGATGAGTGTAATGACGAGGAAACGAAGTGCTAGCAGCCGCACGTCAGCCATGGTGACGTCGTCGATATCCACGTCGCCTCGGGCGACGAGAGTGTTGTGGTACAAGCGGAATCCATTGTACAAAACAATGGCGATGGCGCTGTTGAGGACGCTCTCTCCAAAGAGGAGCGCGTAGAGCTGGCGGTCTACATTTCCAGGAAGGACAGTCAACACGGCTCCGGGATCCACCGCAGACATCATTGAGCCTAAAATAAAGCAATCGACCAGAGGCATGTCATCGTCCGTCTCCGCCGTCGGCGAAGTGTGAAGATGCGTGGCGATGTCACCACCCCGTACCCAGTTAAAGCGATACGCATAAAATACGCCATAACCAATGAGGAGCGTGGACAGAATTGTTCCAAGGAGTGAAAAACACAGAATGCCAGAGAGGTTCCGGAAAAAACTCTTGTGCTTGACGCTGTAGGCGTTACTGAAGATGATGGCAGGCAGGAAAAATTCGAAAAAGACACCTGAAAATCCACTCGTGACGTCTTCCGTAAGTTCATCGTAATGCATGGCGTCGGCCACGAGACCGAGGACAACGCCGACGGCAACAGCCATGAGCTGTTCAGGCAACCGACGAAGGATTGGGATGGATGTCCGCCAATACATGGTCACCAGGCAAAAGAGATTGGCCGTTGTGAGCATGACCAGCTCCATGACCGGCGGCGCGCCGTTTCCTGAAAAGTCGTCCGGCGTGCCGAGCACCGAGAGCTCCTCCGCCGAGCCACTCGGCGAGAGAAGAGACGTCATGGCGTGGCTCTGTCGCTCGCCGTCCTTGCTTGCTCGACGCCTCAGCACCCGGGGCCGCTCACGATAGTCTCACGCCCTCGCGTTTGCCGCCGAACGCTCGCGGC
Source organism: Aurantiochytrium sp. KH105 (assembly GCA_003116975.1). Lineage (NCBI taxonomy): Eukaryota > Bigyra > Thraustochytrida > Thraustochytriidae > Aurantiochytrium > Aurantiochytrium sp. KH105. Next base: position 446,191 of record BGKB01000040.1, read on the forward strand.
AAAGCTCGAGGTCGCTCGGTTCGGCCGCGGCCCGGGATGAACCCTGTGCGTCGCCGCCGCCGCCGCCGCCGCGCGTTCAACCAAAACGCGGTCTGGCCTCCCGGCTGCTCACCTCGATTACCGGTTGAAGGTGGTGAGATTCGGGGTCAGGTCAGGACAGGTCGCTTCGCATTACGTACAAAGGCGAGTTTTCGTAGCTGCACCTGCCATGGCTGTTTGGTGGATATGTACGAGACTGCTGCTGAGGAGATGCGAGGAGAGGATCGTGCTGTCATCTTGAAAGGTACACGTGCGGCATACAAGCTGCTCGCTCGCTCGCGCGAGGTCCTCGATCTTTAATGTAACGTTGAGCTCAGAATAGAAGCAATCTTCCGTTCTTTGCGATTCTTTGCGATTTTTTTGGCGATTCTGCGAAGAAGATGGTGAACAAGCTCGTATCATTCCATGGTCAGAAGCGATATGGTTTTGCCACCTTGCGACTTTGAGTTTTGGCGTAAAGGAGCAACGTGCGTTGAGTTTCATCACAGAGACAGATCGATTATCTTACCGGTCACAGCACAAAGGTCTTTGATTTTGCATTCTACGCAGTTCTTGATCGTCAATTCTCCGCGGTGCCACGATGCGTGGCATGCTCGGAGGCCTGTTAGGCCTGCTGCCAGCGGCGCTGGGCGGGGCCACGAAAGCTGGGCCACGTATGCAGGCGCTTCTGCAGCGCGAGGTGCCGAGCTCGGGAACGTGCGCGCTACAAGAGGCACAGACTGCGACCTTTGCAGCGGGATGCTTTTGGGGCGTGGAGCTCCGCTTCCAGCGAATCCCCGGCGTCGTGGAGACGCAAGTGGGATACACAGGAGGGCACATGGCGCATCCCACGTACGACGACGTCCTTTCCGACGAGACGGGTCACGCTGAGGCGGTAGAGGTGGCGTTTGATCCGGAGGTGGTCAGCTTCCGAGAGCTCGCCGATGTCTTTTTCGAGATGCACGATCCGACGACCTTGAATCGCCAAGGAAATGACCACGGCAGACAATATCGCAGCGCCATTTTCGTCCACAGCAAGGCACAGGAGACTGAGGCCAAGGAGGCCTTGGCAGACGCCCAAAAGCTTTATTCAAATAGTATCAAAACGCAAATCGTGCCTGCCTCGGAGTGGTGGCCCGCTGAAGAATATCATCAGCGCTACCTGTCCAAGGGCGGGCAGAGCGCCTCAAAGGGGGACCTCTCTCCAATTCGCTGTTACGGATGAGCATGTTTTGCCTTCTTTTATCCGCATAATCAGCATCATGAATCTCAAAAAGCATATAAAAAAAAATTGGTCGCATTCTTTACTCCTGTCCAAAAGCTGGCAGCCTCTACAATTGATCATTTGGGGTTCTGAAAGAAATCGTGAGCAAGCTCCTCGACGATCATGGCAATGCCGTACGAGGTAGACGCCACCGCAGAGCCAAGCAAAAGGAACTCGAGGCCGCTGTACCACCAAGAAGACGCCGAAAAGGCCGACTTGAAGGAACCCAAAATGAAGAGGACCAGCATGGTAACAACAATGGCTGTGATGAAGAGCACCGAGCTCGAAACATCAGGAACGACAAGCGGAACGATCAGGTAGCCAAGAAGTGGCATGGTGCCAAAGATGAGAAAGGAAAAAAAGGTGACCACGCCGTCCTTGTACGGGTTCTCGTCCGGGCCAGGGACCTTGAGCTGCAGCTCCTCGCACATCATAATGTCGATAAAGAATTCCTTGTACTTGGCCATGGTCTTGACGACCACCTGGGCCTTGTCACGCGGGAGACCACGCTGTTCGTAAAGGTCAACCATCTCGGTAATCTCGCCGTCTTCGAAGTTGTCAAACTCCCAGACCTCCCGCTTGCGCTCCTGCATGACATGCTCGTGGTAGGCAATCGTACTCACGCAGTCCCCCACGCCCATGGAAAAGGCGTCAGCAACAATGTTGGACACGCCCAAAATGAGCACAGTGGATGGGCCGAGGTTGCCGCCGGCAGCACCGCTAATGATGGCAAAGCACGTCAGCACGCCGTCCAGACCGCCGTACACGACGGACTTGATGGAGTCGCCGAGCGTGCGATGTCCCTCTTCGGCAGCGTGCGACTTGTGGGCCTCGATGGATGCGCTCACGTTGTTTTCATTGTAGGCTTGCCTCGCCTTTTCCATGTGCCGGGTCGGCCCTACGTTGCCGTTTCCGTTCGTCGCGCCGTACATCATCTTGGCCTACCGTCTGTGTGCGACGTCGCAGCAGCGTCTGCTGCCTCGCGCCTCTCTGCAGCCTCGCTCGCGTCGCGCGCGCGGAGCGAAGGGCTCGGCCTCGCGGGTCTCGGCGCCACTGCTCTTCGCCGGCCGACCAGTGCTGCTATCTCGCTGCTCCTGCGCCTCGCGCGGGCGGCGCAGCGTCTGGCAACTATGCGCCGGCGCCGGCGTCTGTCTGCCGTGGCGGAGGCGGGCCCCGCTTCGGTCTGCCGCGGCTACTCGCGCGCCCGCTCGCAAGCGCCGTCGCGCTCTCGCCACCCGTGCAGACTCGACGGCAGGCGTTTTTGCTTTTATTCTGGATGCCTCCTGCTTGTCGCCTCTTGGGCAGGAAGATAGCCTAGCCTAGCTTCGTGAAGAGCAGGTCTAGCGATGTATCGTTACGATGGAGCCCATGCCACCTCAGCCAGCCGCAAGGAACAGCTGAACGATTGGGATTGATCGGTCGGAAGCGACGCTCGCGTCAAGCTGGAGTTTCTTGCGCAAGACACGACGGCAAGCAATGCCAAAACCGTGCGAAATCAGCCTGATGAGATATATTTTCGTTCTCTCGAATCCGACAACCTGTTTCTTGTTCTGTCACATTTTGCTCCTCTTCACTCTGGCGAATTAGTTTCCAATCAGAGAAGCTCAAGGCCTATTTCACTCTGACACACTGCTTTTACATGTCAATTCAACGCGTATGCGAGTTCCCTCTGCAGAGAAGCATTCTTTGTGCAAAATGGTGCTTCGAATGACATCAGGACCTCAGGGAGCTTAAAAGACAAAAGTCGGGAGCGCGAAGCAGATGAACGTAATCAAGTCTATACAAGCCAAGCCCAGGTACTATCATGCTATGATAATAGTATGGGAATTGCTGGCATTTAGCGAAGAGCAAAATGTAGAACCAGCGAGCCCGATGAGCATGTAGATTCGAATTCGAAGCGGGAAGACTGCGCTCAGGGATGGTAGAGTATCAGAGGATCTCCGAAAATAAGCACCAAGATCACGTCGAGAAAAACCCAAGATGCCCTGAATCTAAAAGAAGAAGAGGAAGGATTGGTCTTGCTATGCAAGTTGAATGAAACGTTGTCCCCACGTATCGAGGAATACACAGGGGACAAAACGAGCAAGAGACGACAATTGACGTCATCGACCACTGCGCCTCTGCTCCCTAACGACGTTAGCGACGTTGAGCAGTACATTTCGAGCCTCTCATCAACTCCGTCCGCGAGTGGTTGCCTGTGTAAAAGTAAGTAGTGTATGATTTGGCGTTGAACTTGAATCCACCGTCAATGCTCCAGAATAAAGAAGAATACGATAGCACGGGACAATTAGGCCGAAGCCGGAGCCCTAGCACTCTTCGCTCGCTTCACGCGCGTCTCCTTCATTCCCCATTATTGCATCGTCGGTATCCGCCTATGCACACCGCGTTGGCATCGCCGTGTACAAAGCAAGGCTCTGTTATCCCCGTCGCGCCGTTACCGCCAGCACTGCTGCCACCGCCGCTCTGTCGCGCCTCTGTCGCATGCGTCGCAGTCAATCTTGGCCAGCCAGCACCTTTCGCTTTCCTCACCTACTGATCTCGATAGAGTTCGCTCCGCAAGGCGGGTCCAGAGTGACCCCATCTCGAACCCGCTTGCGCGCCGCGTACCAGACCCGGTATCAAATCATGATTTTCATTTATTATAAATTCTCTGTGTTTTGTGCGACAAAACCACGTGTGGACGGCGTCCACTTCCCTAGGGTACAAGCAAGCCCTGTTTAGGGCGGTACTTCACGGATGGAGAGAGCTAGCTGCAGCTACGAGCGAGCGATAGCGTGCACGTGGCGGCCGCGGCAACCGTACGTACTGCGCGCGTCCACGGGGGAATACCGTACTCGCGCGCCGCAGCCGCTGCAGACGGTCGATGTGTGAGGCGAGATAGGCTGCCACGCTTGCGCTCGAAGTGCGCGCATGGTGCTGCTACAATAGTGGTATTCTTTTGTATGGGTTGCGAGGGTTGGACTTTCTTCCGCTTCGGGCAGAGGAGCGGGAGCGCGACCAGACCCAAAGTAGACTCCGCCAAGGCAGCTGTAAACTCGCAACGAGGGTGCCTTCTCGCCCCGAGGAGAGGAGCGGAGAGGTGAGGAGAGGAGAGGAGCGAGGCCAGGGCAGCTGGAGAATGACGCGCGTGACGAGATGGGTAGCGACAATGGTCGTGGCCACTGGCGTCGGTATTGCAAATGCGCAGACCCCGTACCCAACGATGCGCGATACGACCCCGACGCCAACCATGGCGCCCATTGCGCTTGTAGACCTGTGCTCGCCGGGAGACAAGGTCAACTTTGAGCTGAATGAGGAGTATTTTGACTTTGACCTCGGCGTCTGTGGACTGGAGTGCTCGCTCGACATTCTTCGCGAGCAGGACGAGATCAACACATGCGTGCGCAATTGCTTTTCCGTCGAGAACGGAAGGTCCAAGAGTCTGCAGAGCGAGCCCTACTCGCTCAACTGCGGCGAATGCTTTGGTGCCTATGCAGCCTGCATGGTCCTGGATTGCGAGTGCTCCGCGGCGCGCGAGACCTCGGCGCGCTGCCGGGCCTGCTCGCTGGCCAGCTGCGAGCCGGACTTTACGAACTGCACGGGGGGGCTCGTCGTGCCCGAGTACTATGAAGGCCCAGAAGAAGAGCTCGATATGCAGCGGGTAATCATTTATGCAAGCGCCGGTGGCGCAGGGGCTTTTCTCGCCATGGGCGGCGTGCTCTTCTTGCGTTACCGAAGAGTCTTGAAGAGGCGGACCAGGAACCTTACCAAGGACGAGAAGGAGTCGATGAAGACGGCACGTTTTGATGCCAAGTTGTCAGCTGGCCAGGCCCCGCCTCCGGCGAGCGCTCGTCGACCAGATATGGAAACTTCGCAGGCCCTAGGGGCGGGCGGGCCTCGTGTTTACCTACCTTCCATGTCATCGGCTGCCGCTGCGCCTGCTAAGCTGGCATCTCGGGTGAGCGCGCGTGTAAGCGCCAATTTTGGCCGCAAAGCGCCCCCACAAGTGCCTACGCGCAACTTTGTCCAGGGCTTTCAAACTAGGCACGCAAACCCAGTGGGCCACTCCTTTCGTGTCACCATGCCCTTTGTTAGCACCCCAGAGGA